>CM040125.1:3803818-4183152 GCA_022559845.1 Amorphophallus konjac | reverse complement strand
AAAGAAACCTCCGAAGGTCTAGATCCACCAGCTCCCTCTCGCTCGGATCCTGGGTGAAAGCTGCACGAGCATCCCCCTCCAGTCGAGCCAAGAACTCCGCTCCAGTCTCGCTAACCCGCTGACGCGGGTCGACGAATCCAAGCGCCTCCATGATCTCCACTCGGCCGACTACCCTGCTGTCTCTATCAGTCACGCTCGTCTCTAACCACAGCAGGTCGAGGGCACTCTCTCGGTAGTCGGGGTAGGTGACCCCGCTGACTGCCTCTCCGTCAACTCGTAGCCCGGTGATCCGAGCCACGTCCTCCAGTGACGGCACCATGTGCCCCCAGGGCATCAGAAATGCCCGGCTCGGTGCGTGCCACCGCTCCCTCAGTGCCTGGATAAGAGGAAGGTCGAGCCGGAAGGGCTCGATCCTAAGGAAAGCTCCAAAGCCCATGGCGTCCACACGCGCCCTCTGAAAATCCGGCAGCCCACGGTATGCTGCCACCACCAAGGACCAGCTGATCCGGCCCTTCATCACGCCCTGCAAACCACAAAACCAACAAAGAACACATCAGCATCATGAACAGTAATCAACAATAACACTGTATATACTATTTTATTTTATTTGCAAAAAAAAAAAAAAAAATATATATATTTTTGGAGGCGTCCAGACCATTGGACGCCTCCTTCCTATTTTCTTTTTTTCTTTTTCGAAAAAAAAAAAAAAATCCAAAAAAATAAAAAAATATATATATAATATATATATAATTATGGAGGCGTCCTATGCCTTGGACGCCTCCTTATTTTTTAAATTTATTTTATTATTTACGAAAATTAATTAACAAAAAAAAAAAAAGAAAAAGAAAACATGGAGGCGTCCAGGTCCCTGGACGCCTCCTTCTCTCACTACCCGCCTCTCTCTCACAACCTCTCGTACACCCGTTTTAGCCTATTGAACCACAGAGTGAGGATTCCGAGGTACTTACCGGGTCGTGATCATCCTCTCCCGCGTCACCAGCATCCGCAGCAGCCTCCGCGGCCAGGAGAGGCACCTCCATCCCCGCCTCCGCAGCAATCTCCTCTGCTGCAGCCTCCTCGGCACCATCCCTCAACCTCCTCGCACGACGAGCCAGTCGTTTTTGCTTCCCTGGAACCTGGCTCGATCCTCCTCGCTCCATGGGGACTAAGAATAGGTCGTCTGGGTGACTGGGTCGTCAGATTGAACAGTAAATGAGCAAAGGGGGGGGGGCAGCCCTTATAAATAGGGGTTACCTTCTTTGGGGCGTCCAGGCGCCTGGACGCCCCCATAATTTTTATTTTTCTTCAAAATTCAAAAAATATTAGGGCGTCCAGGCGCCTGGACGCCCCCAAAACAAAAAAATCAAACAAAATATAAAAATAAAATTTGGGGCGTCCAGGACCCTGGACGCCCCCAAAACAAAAAAATAAAATAAAAATAAAATAAAAATTAGGGGCGTCCAGGCTCCTGGACGCCCCCATAATAAAAAATTTTTCAAACAAAAAAATATAATATATTTATATAAGAATATGTATATAATCCAAACAAAATAAAAAAAAAACACAAAGAAAAATAAAAACCATAAAAAAGATAATAATTAAGGGGACGGGGTCCGAAACATCCAAATGCCAAATTTTATTCCATCAGAAAAGCAGAGTGAACTACATCAGGGGCTTAGGCGCTTTAGGCCTTAACTTCCCCAGTTCGGTTACATAAGCCCTCCACGGCTCGTATTCCTCCACCACGTGCGCTAAGGCCTTTCCCGCAACACTTGTCTTCCAGGGAGCTTTAATGGCCTTCGCTTCCTTCGCGTCCGCTTCAGTGCCCAACTCCCTTTTCTTCAAAGGAACAATGTCAGTCGGTGGCGGGAACGAATGGCGTGGGATGCCAATCTGGAGGCAGCACCGATGCGCGTTGTAAAGAACAAACTTCGTCGCGCCGATCAGTTGAAGATCAACTTCGGGAGAAGGCCTCATGAGGAGATCAAGCGAAAGCAAACATGTCGGGGCGCAAGTGAAGAAGCCTTGTGTCACGGTGCGGAAGTGAGACCGCCAGTCTTCACGTTTCTTCAGCCACGGAACGCGGTTCACTACAGTACCACCAAAGCCTAACACGTCGGCTATATGGTGAAGCGGGCTTTGTTGGAAGAGCTTCGAAGCGGTTGGCATTCCCTCGCGGTGGTCGAATTTGAAATGCAAATCCAGCCAGCAGTTCAAGACAAGTGCACAACCAAATGGAGGCTTACCCATGCTCGAGGCGGTAAGGCCGCTGTAAAGATAGGCAAGGACGGCGGGTCCCACCCTCTTTCCACGCCAGATCCCGCAGATAGCACTCAGCTGGTCTTCCTCCACTATGTTGTCGGTATAAGGGAACAAGAGAGTACCCGCCAGACAAATGGTGAACCCCTTCATGATTCCCTCCAAATAATCATCGTCTGGTGACCCTCTCAGGGCGTCCATGACCCATTCCGCAAGCTTTTGGAGATCGATCCCCTTCTGAGTACGGACCTTTCTAGCTGCGTCGGGCGGCATGAAGCTTCCAAGGACGCTTTCAGAAGTACCCCGTGTCAGCATCCGCATAGCCTTCACCTTCCCGTCACTCTTGAATTTCTTCAAACCGAGCAGAAGTTCCACCTCCTCGAGGAGGATGGTCACCTCAAAGGTCGGGAAGATAAAAGTGTGGGTCTGGGGATGCCAGACCTCCACTAGCGCGCCCATAGCCGCCCAGTCCATACGAATCTTCTCGTAATGCTTGGCGTGAATAAGGAGCCCCTGCAGATGCCACTTCGAGAGTATGGCCCTCATGCCAATGGAGATATTGGAAGTCAGCTTTGAAAGCCATGGCAGCTTGGAAAACTTCCTCGGGCCTGGGAAGAGTGGATATGGCTAGGAGAGGAAAGAAGAAGAAATGAAGGAAGTAAGAAGAAGGTTCACGTGCAGAAATTTGAAAAGAGTCGCCTTACCATATGCGACATGATCGTCCCACTCAGATGACCCTCGAGGTCGGAAAGTCGCTTAATCTCGCTGCTAGGCCTGCTCCTCTTCATAACGCGGGAAGACTCTCCTTCCATCCTGAGCTCCAAACTCTCCTCTCCTTCCTCTCCTGAGTTTCCAAAACCCACCTTGGTGCATTTGAATGAACTAGCCTAAGGGGAGTTCTTATAGGAAGGGTAGGGCGCTACAGGACGAAACATGTCACATCAATTGTCCACGTCAGGATTTTGGCTAGATCTCCTTTCCATTGTGGTGCGATTCTGCTGTGATTCTGCTACTTTCTGATGTTGTTAACATTTGCTAATCTGTGCAGGTTTTGCTAACGGACGTCTTTGTCCTGTCCCACCTTTCATTGGTTGGTCCCACCATCTCATGCATCATAGTATATGATACCTACGCTACTAGAACATGTCAAGGACCTTGCGGCCCGAACGAATCCGGGATCTGAGTTCCCCTTCAACAAAAACGGTGATGATCCCGGAGGAATTTAGGCTGTACGGATAGGCCGTTAACTTGTGGTAGCATGGGGACGACGGTTCCATTCAGTGAGTTGGTGCGCGGATAAACGGGCCCCAGCCCAGTATCAGCTCACCGGGTCGGTATCCTGACCCGTCCTTCACAAGTTGACAATATTATCCTTGGCTATTTTCTATTTTTGTTTGTTTTAAATTTTTCTTTAAACCCAGCATGCATTCATATAGGACTTTGATTTATTGCGGAAGATCATTCAAGCGATTCGATTGTGAAAGCCGTTGTGTTTCAATTCCTACAAATATGAGATATTCCACTCTGAATGAAATACTGAGTTTCTTTGAGACAGCCCTACGCTGCTCTTCCAAAGGAGGCCCTTGTTTGGACAGACCCTCAGATATTCCTTTACATTTTTGACCCACCTTGGCCGCAGCACTTCCACATTGGCTGGTAACCGCTCCCCAAAGGTGAAACCTCCGGTTTATGACCCAGGTACTTCCACACCGAGAAGTTGGTCTTCTTTTGTTTCGTGCCTGAGTGCACATCTCACCCTCCCTTATTTGATCTCCGTCCAAGCGATCGTCAATATTTGAAAGACCTCCTTCAAGGTCGCCTCATTGAAACTTCAGGAAAGATTCCAAACAGTAACGTCACAAGCGTGTCTCATCACACCTTGGCATCAACTTATCAGTCCGCTCCCACTTCATTTCAGTCCACTTCGATACCATTCCACTACATGTCGCTCCCTTGCAAAGCAGACGCCAAGGCGGGGCAGCTGTAGACACGCCATTCTTGACGTCTCATAGAAAGTCTCATATTGCTATACGACGCCCCGCGATGGCCTACGCATTTCGAATCGCTCGAGTGCTTCCTTTTCCTGAGTCTTCTTCCGCCCTTTTCGGCATCCGGAATCGTCCCGTCACGGCATTCGGACGGCATCAACACCAGTCGAACGCATCAAGAGGTTCCGGAATCAAGAAGGGGGGTCTGCCAGGCGGCCGCCGACGCCTGATCCAAGGACCCGGGTGGGTCTTATTGGGGGCGTCCAGGCCCCTGGACGCCCCCATGATTTTGATTTATTTTATTTTTTCTTCAGGGCACAAAATTAAATAAAAAAAAAATAAAAAAAATAAAAAAAATAATAAATTAATGGAGGCGTCCAGACATTTGGACGCCTCCATAAAAAGAAAATATAAAAAAAAATATATATATTGCCAGTTGGCATATAAAAATAAAAAAATTAAAAAAAATATATATATATTAATGGAGGCGTCCAGGCCCCTGGACGCCTCCATAAAAACAAGTACAAAAAAAATATAAAATGCCAGCCTTGGCATAAAAGACAAAAATAATAAAAAATAATAAACTTTTGGAGGCGTCCAGGCCCCTGGACGCCTCCATTAACTCACTCACGGGCGCCGGCCACCGAACGACGGTTTGTCGTGTGTGAAAAAAGCCAAATTTAGAGACGTCCAGCTGACTGGACGCGCCCATTTCTGAATCACGAGGCGCCGCTCACAAAACCACGCGTTGTGCCAAACCGCGTGCGGCCGTCGTCGGTTTTCGGTGGACCTGTTAGAGGCGTCCGGGACCCTGGACGCGCCCATAAAAGTATTCTAAAAAAAATCAATAAAAATAGAATAAAATATTATTTCGGCCCTGATGGAGGTGTCCAGGGTCCTGGACGCCTCCACCTTCCGGAACTCTATAAATAGAGGCCCACCCCCTCAGTTCTAGGGGAGCTAAGCAGTGATCCGATAGGCTGCCGCAGCCCAGAGGCTACGGAGTCATTTTTCTAACCCGTGGGTTCTTTTGTAGGTGGAGGTTCTGCCGGCTTCTCGGGTGCTCACGCTCGCGAGAGGAAGGTCGTCTTCATCCACCGCGCTTCCACGTCGTCCCCACGCTGCCGGAGCTCCGCCGGATTTCACCCTCGGCTCATCCAATAAGCCTTTTCTTCCCCTTTTTCTCCATAGTCCTTTACATTCATCATATTGCATCATCTATCCCCCTTCACAAGGGGGCCTCTTCTCTTATATTTCTTACATCCATCATCTCATTTTCCTCCTACTCGAGTCCGAGAGGGGTTTAAAAGATAACACCAACCAGGTGTGTGTCTTGCCATCATTTCGTTATTTTTATCGCAAGGATTCGAATACTACACCTCCATCTTTCTAATCCACTTGTCATTTATTTGTCGTTGTCTTGCAAGGGTACCCGAGGAAAGCCCTCTCCGTCGGCCGGCCGGAAGGAGAGGAAGAAGCAACCCGCCGTCTCCCGCTTTTGAGGTAGGCGCGATCACCTTCTTATTTTGGGGTCTTTTGGCCCCTGGCGATCACATCTTATCATCGAGGCCGCGGCGAGTCACTTCCCCAATGGCCGTTTAAATTTCTGTTCTCATATTTTCTCTATATTCTGTTATATTCTGTTCATATTCTCGAGGCCGCGGCGAGTAACTTCCCCAATGGCCGTTTCAATTCTTGTTATTTAATTTTTGCATCATTCCCGTCCCCCCGAGGTCGCGGCGAGTCACTTCCCGCTATGGCCGTTTAATCCCCATATTTTGCTATATCATACTTGTCCCGCTCGCCCCACCGGAGCAATCTCCCGTGGTGGCCCCTTCTCTCTTTCCTCTCATTTCTGTGTTGCAGCAAACAAAACACCCAACAAAAAGAAGGAGCCCGCGCGCTCTCCGCTTCTTCCTCTTCCTTTTCCCCCGCACCATCTCAACTCCGAACCGCGTGACGTCGCTCACAACGGTGATTTGAAAGAAGCCGAAGTAACGGAGAAAACGGGTAACACACTACATGCACTATGAAGTGAGGATCAAACCAATAGAAATAACATGAAAAGCCCCAAGAAGGGCGATTGTTTCTATTCGTGGGATGCCAAGAACCGTATCCCTACATGCGTATCACAAGAGAAAATGCCCAAATGAGGCTATGGATAAAAGGAAAAGACTCCAAGACGGAGAACAAGAGGAGGAATGAGATACAAGACAGAAGAAAGCATTGGGGCCTAAGACATAGGCCACCGCTCCCAACCCTCTCCCCCAATACAACAAGCTCTCTCTCCCTTACTCTTGTTTCTTCCCGATGGCCGTCGGACGGAGCTCAGGCCGGGAGGACCCCTTCTTTCCTTCTCTCTTCTCCTCCTTTCTTCTGTGTGTGTGCGTCCGACTACCTCTCTTCTTCTTCCTCTGGTCGGATCCCCCTCGCCTGTCGAAAACGGGCGTCTTTTATACTCTGGGCAGCCGGTGACTTCAAGCACCACCGTCGAAGGCGGGAAGCCGGCTGTGATGATGGTGGCTCACCTGCTCCGTCCTGGCTGTCAGTGGGGTAGCTACGTGGCCCAGTCGTCGACTGCCACCTCAGACGGCTTGCTGCGCGCCAAGGATGCCTAGGGTATGGGCTTCACGTCGTCTTGCCGTTGAAAGGCTTCACCGCTGTGCCGTTGGCGGGCTGAACAGGCGTGCCGTGGGGGAGCCAAAAGGGCGTACCGCTGGGAGCCCAAATGGGCGTACCGCTGGAGGGCCATGGGGCCGTGCCGCTGAAGGCCCTTTGGGGCGTACCGCTGAAGGCCCTGCGGGGCGTACCGCTGAAGGCCAACGGGTGCACCGCTGAACAGCTCAGTGGGCGTGCCGCTGAAGACCCCAAAGGGGTGTGCCGGTAAAGCCACCCCAGGGGGTGTACCGCTAAGGGCCTCCAGGGGAGGTGTGCCGTTGAAGGCCCCCAGGGGAGGTGTGCCGTTGAAACCCCCTTGGGGGGGGGTGTGCCGGTGAACCCCCAATAGGGGTGTGCCGGCGAGCGCCCAAAGGGGCTGTGCCGGTGAAGGCTACGGCAGGGTGTGCCGTTGAAACCCCCTTGGGGGGGTGTGCCGGTGAACCCCCAATAGGGGTGTGCCGGCGAGCGCCCAAACGGGCTGTGCCGGTGAAGGCTGCGGCAGGGCGTGCCACTGAAGGGAGCGTGCCGCTGAAGCCTCAACTGGGCGTGCCGCTGAAGGGCTAAATGGGCGATTTTGAGCCCATTGTGAGCACGAGTTGTGGCCCATTTATTTTCTTCAAGGCCCACGGGCTGTGGGGCCTTTTGTGCTTGATTTCTCCAGGGTTCCTTCACTTGGCGCCGTTTGTCGATGCTGGGCTGAGCATGACGTTTGGATGTGCAATTTTAGGTATCCACAACAGATAATGCCTCCAGATCTTCAGCGCGAAGATCACCGCCGCCAACTCAAGGTCATGGGTAGGGTAGTTCTCCTCGTGGGGCTTTAGCTGCCGAGATGCATAAGCCACCACTCTACCATGCTACATCAAAACAGCACCCAGTCCAACGCCGGAAGCATCTGTACACACCACGAAACCTCCCGATCCAGAAGGCAAAATCAACACCGGAGCCGAGGTGAGCAACCTCTTCAGTTCGCTGAAGCTCTGCTCACACTCCTCGGACCAAACGAAAGGCACATCCTTCCGCGTGAGCCTAGTCATCGGGGTCGCAATGCGGGAAAAATCCTGGATAAACCGACGATAATATCCCGCAAGCCCCAAGAAACTCCGAATCTCCGTCACCGACCTCGGCCTTGGCCACTGCATCACCGTCTCGACCTTGGCGGGATCCACGGAAATGCCATCACCAGAAATCACGTGCCCCAGAAAGTGCACCTCGCTGAGCCAAAACTCGCACTTGCTGAGCTTCGCATATAACTGGTGATCTCGCAACGTCTGCAGCACCACACCCAAATGGTACGCGTGCTCCTCGGCAGATTGCGAATAAACAAGGATGTCATATATGAAAATGACCATGAACTGGTCCAAATACGGATGAAACACCCTCTGCATCAAGTCCATGAAGGCTGCTGGGGCATTGGTGAGCCCAAACGGCATCACCAAAAACTCATAATGCCCGTACCTCGTACTGAATGCAGTCTTCTCCACGTCAGACTCGCGAATCCTCAGCTGATAGTAACCGGATCGTAAATCAATCCGCGAGAACACTCACGCAGACTGAAGCTGGTCGAACAAGTCATCAATCCGCGGCAACGGATACTTGTTCTTAATGGTCACTTCATTCAGCTGCCGATAGTCAATGCACAAGCGCAGACTATCGTCCTTCTTCTTCACAAACAACACGGGCGCACCCCAAGGGGAAAAACTCGGACGAATGTACCCCTTGGCCAACAGTTCCTGCAACTGCGCCCTCAACTCCCTTAACTCAGCGGGGGCCATACGGTAGGGAGCCTTCGCCAAAGGTCCCGTACCAGGCACAACCTCGATCACGAAATCGATCTCCCGCTGGGGAGGTAATCCAGGCAACTCCTCGGGAAAAACGTCGGGAAACTCGCACACCACCGCAATGTCCTCGACATCCGGCTCCATCCGGTCAGACACAACCACTGACGCGAGAAAATCCAGACAACCGGAATCAAGCAATCGACGGGCTCGAATAACCGAGATAAGGAATCGAGAAGAGGTGGAACGGATATCTTGGAAATAGAAGGTCCGCTTGCTCGGATGCTGGAAGTAGACCCTCTTCATCCCACAATCCACCACCGCTCCATGAGTCTCGAGCCAATCCATGCCTAGAATCACATCGTAATCCCGAAGCTGCAACGCATACAACCTGCCTGGCATACTCCGCCCATCGATTTAAACCAGAACCTGGTCGAAGCAATACGGAGTGATCATAAAATCACCCGAAGGCAACTCCACTGCCAAATCACAGGACAACTGGGTCACCGACTCCTCGACGCTCGACGTAAAATCCTCCGAAATAAACGAATGAGAAGTGCCAGAATCGAACAAAACCCGAGCCGCACAACCCAAAATCTGAACGGTACCTTTCACGAGCTGCGACGCCACTGCCTCTGCCCTGGTCAAGTGCGTGATCTGGCCTCAAGCCCTCTGCCTGCCTCCCACGCTGGCTGACCTGGGTAGCGGCGGATACTGTCCCTGCTGCTGCTGCTGCCTCTGCTGTTGGGGAACCTGCTGCTGCGGCGGCCTCTGAGGACAGTCACGCGCCATGTGCCCTGGCTGGTCACACCGAAAACAGATGATCGGCGCCCTGCACTGCCTGCCTGGGTGGGTACCACCACACCGTGGACAAGATCCTCGCGATCCACCCCCTGATCCCTGACGCTGCAAAGGAAACGGCTGCTGTACACTGCCCGACGAAGCCTGCCCCTGATCCCTGGACTTCTTCATGCCGAACCCTCTCTTGAAGAACTTCTTGACCTTCGAGCCGAAGGACGCAGATCCTGTCATCGAAGCTGCCGATGCCGGTACTCCTGAACCACCCGACGCATGCTGGAAGAAACCCTGCTGCTGGGTAGCCGACTGCTGGCTGCGACCTGACAAGGGCTGCCCCTGACTGATCGGTCCTCGGGTCCTCTGCATATCCATCTCCAGGGAAATCGTAACACGAGACGCTGTCTCTAGATCAGTGGCCCCATTCGCGATCAAATGGTGCCTCAGCTCCAGTCTCAAGCCCTGCACAAACTGCGCGGTCCTCACCCTCTCATGCTCCATGATGTGAGGTGCATACCGACCCAGCTCGACAAATCGGGCCCTGTACTGCAACACGGACATGTCGCCCTGCACCAGCTCCAGAAACTCCCGCATCCGCTGCGTAGCAACAACATCTGGACAGTACGTACGCTCGAAAGCACTGACAAAGTCATCCCACTCGATCTGCTCAAGTGGACGAAGCTGAAAGGACGTCTTCCACTCGGAAGACCACCACCTCCGAGCCGTACCCTGCAACTGGTTGTAGGCCAACACCACTCTGTCCTCGGCAGCACTCTTCGCAGAACTGAACACCCGCTCCATCTCATCGAGCCAATCACGAGCCGCATCAAGGTCTGCCTGGCCGCTAAAGTAAGGTGGATGGACCTGCATGAAGTCCCTCACCGCTTGGCCTGGCCTACCCCTGGCTGACGAGCCCTCACCAGTCTCTCCGCCGAACTGCTGAGACATAAGTTGATACATGCCACGGAAGAAATCCTCGGCCCCCGGAGCTCTCGCAGTATCCGCGGCCTCGGTAGCCCCCGATGGCGCTCTGCTATGCTCCTCCTGGTCCCTTTGGACCCCCTGCTGGATCTCCTGACCTCCAGCCGACTGTCCCTGCTGAGAGCGAGAACTCCTCCTCGGCGCCATACTCGCTCCTGAAGCAAAATACAGAAAACACGAAAACGGCAAGGTCAATAAAAACGCACGATGCCCAATGTCAGCGTCACCTGTACATCATCGTTGTGGACTAGTGGACCACTACAATTACCTATGATTCTCATGTAATTCCACAACCACGCTCTGATACCAGCTGTAACGACCCGAGAATCCGATTACCGGGAAGGCCCGATAACCCGAGACTCGCACCGCCACCCACGAACCCGAAGGCTCGGAAGGGTTAAAAGGATGGTGTGGAGACTACACAAGTATCACAAATAATTACAGAAATTAAACAGTTATAATATTAAGCAGGAAATAAATTAACATTTTACATGATCCACAATATAAAATAACAATAACAACAGTCCACGACTAGTACAGTGACAAGGAAGAAAAGTACAGCTACACAGGGCATCCCCCGGCTCTGACCTCTGGCACTACCTCTGGGCACCTGCACCACGCTGCACTCCCGACGCGCTCCCCGAAGGTGGCGTCTCACCTGAAACACGGTGAAAACACGCAGGGAATGAGTCTCGGAACAAGACTCAGTAGGGATCACTCGAACCCTACCTCGTAAAACGAGAAACCACTACACTAGCGGTAGAAGAGTACCTTGGAAAGGAAATCCCTGTACTCTACAGAACTAGACCCTACGGCACGCAAACCGACACACGTGCCATGGTACGAGAAGACCGAAACTCAACAGTCGAACCGCCAAAATCCGAAGGTCGGAAACACACGACTGACAGTCTGTCACTCCGTACTCGACAGGAGTACCACCCACTAGAAGCACAGCCGGTAGCGTCCCCTGACGTCTGACACCGCGCCGCAGGTGAACCGCCTGACGTGGTAGGTCCTACCCGAGGCGCAAACACCGAACAAGTAACCACGAACAAGTGACTAGCTGGGGTCACGTCCGTCGACGTGGGTCCAACCGCCCCCAACCACGTGTGCACACACAGACCGCGCGTCCCTGGTCTGGCCCTCTGACCGGTTTTCCCCTCAGCCGGACTCTGGCTGCAAGACGTGGGGCCCAACGGTAACCGGTCCACAAACCATCTCTAAAGGTCGGCCCGTACACCACTCCCTGGTGCGACTAGCACACGCGTACTAGTAGGCTACGACTAGTGGAGGGTCACTGAAGGAGTACACTCTCGAGTCACGGAAAACGACGCCCGCAGCCGACGACACACGGGGACCACCCCACTCACCGGCCCCGTCGCATGGTGACAAAAGCCGACAACGACATCTCCCGGTACACTCTGTACGACGAGAGACACGCCGACGCAACCTGTCCCCTTGAACGGTCCACACTGGGCCGCTCAGGGATGTGCGGTCACACAGGGACCGCACAAGGGTTTGAACGGTCAGATCAGGACCGTTCCACCCAGGGTCCAAACGGCAGATGAACGGCCAACACAGGACCGTTCAAACAGATGTGCGGTCAACTCTTGACCGCACGTGGGTGAGGAACGGTCAGCTCCTGGCCGCTCGTCTCCCAACGATAAAAATCCTGGACGGTTAGTCCTTAGCCGCACTTGGGGAAGAGCGGCTACGGCTTAGCCGTTCAGGGGTTGTGCGGTCAAGACCAGACCGCACATCCAACCATAGCACTAGGGAATGTACGGCCAGCACCTGGCCGTACAAAGGGTTATGCGGCCAGCTCTTGGCCGCACATCCCAGTGCACTGCACAACGGTCACAACCAACGGTCAAAAACCCTAGGGTTGGGCGGTCGCTGTGGGGCCGTACATTAGGATATGCGGTCCCACGATAGACCGTCCAAGCCCACTGCGCGCCAAGCCCCAGCCAAAGCGCGCCGAGCCGATGAACGGTCCGAACAGGACCGCATAAGGGTTATGCGGTCACTGGTTCGACCGCACATCGCTCACCGACGCGAAAACGGCGAACCCCGCCGGAATCGCCCAATCGGCCTCAAAACAAGCCCCATGGAGGGGGAAATGGCGAGAGAAGAACCCCCGAGCCCCCTAGCATGCTCCTACGCCCTTAAACCGCGAAATCGGGGCTCAAAACGATGGATCGGACGAACTCACCCCGCGGCATGATCAACCCTTCCCGGCTCAAAATAAACCCCTCTCGACCTCGTCTCGAGCCGAAACTCACGGGGAAGGAAGACAAGAGGCTAAGGAACGTCACCCTACCTCCGGTCCGCGATGAAACGCTCCGATCCGAGCTCGAAGCCTCGAAGAACGCCGTTAGAATCTCGCCTCCCCACGCTTCCCACGCTCGCCGTATGCCCGCACGATCGCCACTACGTCACCCACGTCCTCGCGCCGTCGCACCGCCACCGTCTGCAGCCGGAACGGAGGTCACCGTGCTCGAACGGGAGAGAGAGAGAGTGAGAGGGTGGCCACGGTCGGGGAAGGAAGGAGGAAGAAGAAGAAGAAAGAGAAAGAGGAAAAGAAAAAGAGAAGAAAATGGGATTATATAGAAAATCTGAATTTTTGGAAAAATACCGAAAAATAGAAAAATACATTTCCGGAATCCTCGGAACGCACCGATCGCAACGGTACCACTTGTGCCCGGGTGAACCGCCCGGTTCGCCCGCAGCGAGCTTCCGAAGAAAAAGCCGAAACACACACCGGGAATCGGAAAACACACGCGGAAAAGTCGCGGATCGCCTCCGGGCCTCCGAAACGACTCCAGATCGCGCCGATCCGAACACGAAAGATATCCGAAACGAAATTTCGGACACAACAGAGTCGGACGCTCCGAAAACCAGATCCGGGACCCACGAAGAAGGATCCGAAAGGTCCGGGATATTACATCTGACATCTGCGTAGTTCTCTGGGTGGGCAACCTACTCGTCCATGAGATGCATGGTGCGCAGTGGAGGCTCCTGGGGGTGGAACTAGCGGTGATCCGGTTAGAGAGGCCCCCCAACTTATGTGACCGATTGAGCTGCTCGCCGATGGCAAAGACGATGTCACAAAGCTTCTAGATCTTGAGCTGCATGTCGAAGCTCTCCTTCGACTCGACGACGAGATAACGCACAAGCTTGACCCGTGAGTTCCTTTTCTAGGGTCCGAAGGGCGTCTTCGTCAACTACAGCGACAATGTCGGTGGCGGGGAGTTGGGCGAAGAGGACGAGAAGTAGGAGGCTATGAGCTCCTCAAAGGAGTGGAGGAGGCGGGTGGGTCGACCTTGAGGCGGCAGGCATAGGAGGCATAGGCATTCACCAGGGTAGCGTGGTTGGTAGCCTAGCGATAGACCAGGCCAAGGCAGGTACAAAGGGGATCGGACTGGAGGGTGAGGAAGGGGGGACCCCCCTCTGGTGCCCCACTTGGTGGGGTTGCCAGCGTCAAAGGCATAGACCCCCTCTGGCCCCCTACTCTCTCTCTTTCTCTCTCCCTTCCCTGCGCACACCCCACCCCACTGAGTGGCATTACTGGTCCCAGCCAGCACCCCTCCTCTCTCTCTCCCCCCCTCTCTCCCTTATCCAATTAAAAGGGCCTTATGATATTTTCTCTCTTCGAGTTAAACTAAACCATAGTTGGGTTAAATTAACTAGCCTTTTTCTTACGGAGACCAACGTTCGGGGTGTTTTACTGTAACGGAGATGAATTGGGTGTCTTATTAACAAATTGTGAGATTGTAGGGGCTTATTTCTAATATCGAGATATTATAGGGGTTTATTCCTAAAAAACCCATATATATAGTTGGTGGGCACCATCTCTGCTTTCTATGAATCTAGGATGTTTCTTGCACAGTGAGGTGAAGTGAGAGCCACAGATGCTTGGGACCTTTGATAAGGGGGAGTAAAAGAGGTGGTGACTGACACAGCTAAAAGGCTGCAGTCTGAGAATGCATGGACCACAAGTTCATTGGATTCCTTCACAGGGTGGAACTCCATCTGGTCCAGATGATAAGTTGGGTCTCCCTTTCAGGGACATGTACTGGTTGCACAGTCCAGCTAGCAAGGACACTTCACTGATCAGTATCATGCCCTCCTACATTTATGTTATCTTGACATCCACTCCTGAATTCTGTGCATCATATAGACCTAGGAAGAGGGAGAGGGACCTCTACCCTCACATCAGCACATGAGGGCACCTGGACCCAAATGACTTAAGTGAGCGATGAGGAAACGTTGGCCAATTAGTTTCTGCCATGCATCCCCATCTCACATGCTCCTGATGTTACATATGTACAAGTGTACACGGGGGTTCATGTATAAATGCTGGTCAAAAGCGCAAGTTTGGTGCAGCTTCCAATTAGAAGCCTAATTTCTTTTTCAAATTTTATACATTTAAGCTAATTATTATAAGGAGAAGACATATGACACATGCATTGAAAATCTTTTATGTTATATTTCTGACTTTAACCAGAAATCTCAGTACATTAGAGGTTTCCTAGATTAGAAAAGAAGTAGGGGGCAGAGAAGGTTCAACTAAAACTAGTTTAACTTTCCATCATCAGTTATATATAACCACTTAAGGGCCACTTTGTTTTCAGAACAGCAGAGGCGGGTACCGCATCCGATGGAAGAGAAAGGTCCGGGGCCCACACCGTCATCTCACACACATCATCCCTAACCGACCCCGGGTACCGCATTCTACCCTCTGAGGTCGAATACGGTATCCCTGCTCGTTTAACAAAAAAGGCCTAAATGTTCACCCTTTACTCCTCCCATATATCAGCATAGCTTCCTCTCCCCATCCCTCTTCCCCACAATCCAGTCTAAATTTTGATTCTTCCAATTTGAAGAGGAATAATCTGCCAGGAAAAAGAGGAACAAAATTAAGAATCGATCATATCGTACAAATGTGTGTCCAACAGGTCACTCAACATCTTATACTCCTGCCGGGTTGCAAAATCTTGTGCTGATCCGGTGGTCTCCCCACTTTAATTCCTTCCTTCCCTGCAGGAAGATGTTCCTTCAGATTTGGAGTGTTCTACTTGTCTAGCGAAATCGCCGTAGAAGAACAAGTGGATGAACGGAGTCCGGAGATATTGTTCATTCATTCACATATGGAATCATGTTGGGTTCCTCACAGATCTTTCGCCGGGCCCTCTTTGATAAGGGGAATTAGAAAAATCGAGTTAACTTAAACTCAGGTAAATTATTCTTATTTTTTAACTTTTTCACTTTGAAATCTATCAAGAGTTTAGGTGAAATAACTCATTCTATCTTTTGGTTAGAATGAGTTATTCTAGAAAAAACTCAAATTAGAGGTGAAAAATTTACCCGTCTTATCAGACTATATTTTTACTTATTCTTCGTGTTCAGACCTACTATTCCACCCTTATTCCATTACCAAAGAGACCCCTGACGTCAATTAAATACAACAAGCTGTGTGCTCTGGCACTTGGTTTAGCTCACATAACAAAAGGAACGAAGCACATCTAACAAGGGAATTTTCAAGTACACTTTTGTTCTTTGGAGGCATGACTAGTTTATGTATGGTTAAGGGCTCCATGTGCTTTCCAAAAGCTGTGGTGGATGCCATTCTTGAGGCGCAAAGGCAAAACATTGGTCCCCTTCTAGTACACTGATAACATTTGCTTTGTCTCTTATTCCTCCAGTTGTTGGAGCATCTGTTTCTCTCTCTCTCTCTCTCTCTCTCTCTCTCATGCAAGACATGTGTTCTGTGAGCTGTGAGCCAAACGTCACCAGCTTGCTCAGTCCAAAATGGCTGCTACAAAGACAATCTAAAATATATATACGTAATGGTTTCCTGTTCCCTTCATCTTCTCAGAAGTACCTAGACATCTCTATTTTCACCTTCATCCCAAGTTACCTACCATGGTAAATGTGTTCAATTCATGTATCGTTTTTGCGGATGATCGATCTTACGGTCTTCTTTAAGAACCATGTTAAATATACGAAAATCAAATAAAAATTTACAAAAATCATTGTTCATATATATTGGTGCTCATGTCAAGGACTCAATGTGGGTTAAATGAATGTACGCCAAGCTTACCAAAGGAGGAGAAATATGAGAGGTGAAGTACTCCTAGCACTATCATCACTGCAAGAAAATTACGTATTGACGATGATTTATTGGTGATGACTGGTCGTGATCGTCGTCAAAACATTCGCGACGATACTTTTTACGACAACATTAGCGACAAGCATTTTGTCATCGTTCTATGGGGATTCAACCAGATTGTGCCTAAGGAATCTCATCCAAGTTCATTATTAATTAGTGGGTGCTGATCTCTTCCTCCATCCGGATCCACAGTTGTAGGCGAACGTTAATCTCTATCATTTCTGATCTACCCATTAACACTACAGCCACCCAGGACGACATCAAGTTGGCTCACAACCAAGGGGTACTATTAAGTACGAAAATGCATGGAACACTCTCCTGAAAAAGAACTTGGCACCCATGGTTTGGCGTACACCGACTGCCCATGAGTTCTCCATGTTCACATTCATGGCTTGTTATCAGGAAGAAGCTACCGCGACATGCATCAATTGATCGTGGGAAGCGAGCCGTCAGTTACTGTTCATTGCACAATGTTTTGGTATCTGAATAGTAGATCAAGGCGGAGAAGGGAGCAAGTAAGGCGGGGCGGGACAGGGCAACGTCTGTCGGCAGTGGGGGGGGGGGGGGGGGGGGGGGCGTCTTCGTCGGCGATGGCTAGTGAATCTTGGGTCTGGAGCAGCAAAGCAGGGTGGGGTAGGGTGATGTCTACCAGCAGTGGTGAGGGGAGTTATCGTCGACGATGGCTTGGCTCATCGAACTCGGGTCCAGAGCAGCAGAGCATGGCGGGGTAGGGCGGTTGGGATTCACAAAGAAGAAGAAGAAGAGATAGAGAGAGGGGGGATTGGGAGTGGAGGAGCATTGAATGCCCAAGTTAACTTAACGAAGCTCATGAGACGGAACTCATAACCCTAGATTAAACCTTTGCTAATCCAGATTAACTAAATTAACTATCAAATTTCCCTATGGGTTAACTCTGAGTTAAATTGGAGTTAGCCCCGAGACATTTAACCTCACTTTGGTAGAGAATTTGAGTTAAGTTAAGTTACTTAGGTTAGTCCAGGATTAACCTATTTTTGATTTGATAGTAAGAGTATTAACTCAGAAGTAAGTAGGTGGACTAACTTAGTTTTAATCTATTGTGATTTGGTAAATAATGGGTTAACCTAATAATATTTATAAGTAAAATATCATATTTATCTCTCATTTTGTAAGTTTAAATATCTCTCTCATTCTCTCTCCCCTCCCCTCTCTCTCACGTCACTCTCTCTCTCTCTCTCTCTCTCCATGCTACACTCCTTAGTTATCATTTTTATGAATTTTTATCATTTTTAGAATTATTTTATTATTATAGTATTAGATTTATTAATTTTTATCAGTATTATAATTATTTTATTATTATATTATTATATTTATTAATTATTATTATTTTTAGAGAGAGAGAGTATTGATTATGGGTGTGAGAGAGAGAGTATTGATTATGAGTGTGAGAGAGAGAATGTGCATTTATTGAGCATTGATTGTTGGGTTAACTCACCTTAACCCATCTATGGAGGTGGATTTCGAAGTCCAGGATTACTCTGGGTTTAATACTCATCCTCCAGGTTTAGTCCAGGTTTAAGTATCAAAATAATTTGGACTTCAAAAGAGTTAATCATGAATTAAATGATGACTAACCCAGATTTAATCATATATCAAAGCGAGACTTAACCTCCTATCAAGCGCTGCTAGATGTCTGGGACCTTCGATACTGGGAGGGAAATTTATAAAGACAGACCACCTGGTTCACTAGTGAAGAACCCTAACCCTAGCTACCCAACCTCCCTACAGGCACCCCCGGCCATCGCCTTCATAGGAGGACCCCATCTGGTCCAGATGATGGCGGGTCTCCTTCACAGAGGCGTGCACTGTTCGCACAGTCCAGTTACAGCAAAGATCATTCCACGGACCCACTCCACCATGTACGCCCTCCTCTTACATTTTACACTACTACTCTCCATTTCTCTCCTCTGTTGAATCCTACACATCTTACAGATCAAGGGACTAGTCCCTTCACGTCACCATGAGAGGAACTGATCATCGATCCCGGACAGCTAAATGGACGATGGGGTAACGTTAGCCAGTGACACTCTGTGCCATACGTACGTACGTACGTACCCGTGCAACATGCATGCTTGTGATGTTCCATTTGTGGGTTGACGTTCGCATGCAGTTCTAAGGACATATATTTGACCAGCCAGCTGATTTGAGAAGAGTTGATGCTGGGTAACGTTTGACCACAGTACATACAATGGCTACCCAAAATCATACCCCACTTGATATGTATCTTTCTCCTGATGTGAAAAATAACAATAACTTGCAACTAAAAGTTTCGCACCTCAAATTATACTGCATATATATAAATGTGGGAACTGCCTTTATCGGTCCAGCCTAGGGAATTAAGAAATCCTTAATCTGCATTTGGACTCGGGAGCTTGTTGGAGAAGACAGACAGGAAAAAGATGTCACTTTGAAGAGCATCTGCTGATCAATTGTTAACTATCCAAATCCATATATTTTGATCGCTTTTCATTTGCCGAGGAATGATTTGCTAGAAAAGAAAGAGTACGAGCGAATCCTCCTCCCAACCGGAAGCACCCAACATCTTTTAATTGAACTCGATCCGGGTTGCAAGATCTTGTGCGCTGATCCCTGTGTCTCCCACTCTAGCTAATTCCTTCCACTCCTACGTACTGCAGGCTTTTCATTTTGTCTCCTCCCCCTCCTCCTGGTTGATCGATGGAGCATCTGGGTTCTTTTACCCAACTTAATGCAGCTCATGGGTTCTGTGAGCTGTGAGTCAAATTAATTAACTTCACTGGCAACTTCACACTCCAAAATGGCTGCTACGTACGTACATACATGCATGGACAATCAATCTGAAACACATCGATCCCTTGGTTATTTCTCCGATTCTCTTTCTATATATCTAAGAGTTGCACTCCCTTCCATCTTGCCAATTAATGCACCTAGAAACCCTTATTTCTCACCTTAATTAATTGTTCCTAGGACTCCTCTTTGAAGACAATCACTAGCTAGCTAGAGAGGGCACACGCTCAAGTGAAATGAGATATCTAGGATTGGATCCTCTTATGCCTCCCAAGATCAAGCAAAATAGAGGATATCAAATCGCCTCTACAAGCTAGGATAATCGCATAATATGACGTATTTTGATTGACACACACACACACACAATCAGGCAAAATAGAATATATCAAATCGCCTCTACAACCTAGGATAATCGCATAATATAACGTATTTTGATTGACACACACACACACACACACACACACACATACATATATATATATATTAGGAATCGTATAGTGGACTACATATATATAAAGTCTTTTTTCTTCTTTGCATTGGTCCAACTCACAGGAACAGAAGGATTGTTGGTATTTCTAGAATGAAATTGTTAGAGAAAAAAAAAAAGAAAGAACCGAGTCTTTGTAAATATTTACTCTTGCAGACTACATCATATATTTAATGTCATGAGAGTGTGCATTATGTATGTGTTTTTCTTTCTGCATGGCAATAACTTTCTGTTACGTTTAACTCAAATAATTAAACTTACACTAACCTTTAAGGTAAAAATCATAAGAATAAACCCCCCTCTTAAGTCCATCAATTATGCTCTCCTTTGTATGTGGGAAAATTAGTTACAGCCTCGGTCGGAACTCATCTCCCCCAACTTTAATTCCTTGTTCCCAGAGCTCACTTTGATATAACAGAATAAGACCGGTTAGGATGACTTATCCGGGGCCAGGTGAGTTACTCTAGAAGTTTGGTTCATTTTGATTTAACCGGAGTCGGAGAGAGATTACGATGAATTTTCTCGTTCGCATGAAATAGATAGAATAGCTTAATTAGGGGTCGGATAAGAATAAGGGGCGGGCACGTCACCCCGGGTAGGCCAACCCGCCCCTATTCTAGTCCGTTATCAAAGTGGGCACTGTTTGTTGAGGTGTAATTCTCCGGAGTTTGAATCTCTGATTTTAAAATTGATATATATTTCTAATTTTAAAACTAGGTGTATCTTGTTTGAGGGACCTTAAAACTGGTTTTTTTTCTCTGACTATAGTTTCTGGTGGACATGGACCATGAATCAAAATAAGAAATATTGGTGCCACACCAGTCGTCAACACATCTCACTTACACTGTTTTGCAGTCAAATAAATAACTGAAAAATACATTGAAATAAAACAGTTGCAGAGTTTTACAATGTTTTACAATAAAACAACCAAGTTCTTGGACTTTCAAACATGATCAGCTGGCGTACGCTTTATGATAGCAGTAATGGGAGGGGCAAAAAAAAATTAAATTTCATAAAACAGGAGCCTATATCTGTCTGCAAAAATCGGTAAGGAACGAATAGCAAGGGATATTTTAACATAGAACTATGACTAATTTTCCCTTCTGATATTTCATTAATTTCTTTGGTGTCTTCCCTAATAACTCCTCAGCTTGAAACTCCTTTGCAACCCAGACTGGAAGGACCCCGTCCATCTAAACTAAGGTGCCTAACGCTATCTAGCAACCCATTGGCACCACTAACCCTAAGCCCATTAGACAGGTGGATGGTCACGGCCCAAGTCAACCTGCCACAAGTTCACTGGAAATCCGAACCGTACCGTTTGATCCCTCCATAATCCTCGTACGCCCAATCGAGCATCGGTGAGGGAAGAAGGTTACACTGTCCTGTGCCAAGGTTACGAAGGACAGTGTAGAGGTTGAAAATTAGTTCTTCGAATCACGGAATACACCTCTGAGATTTGTTAGTTGGGAACGAGATAAAGCTCTTCGAGAGGGAAGCCTGTGAGCAAAGGGAGACGCGCCAGAAGAAGCCCCAACTATAATATCAGGGGACAACCCTCCAATATTTAAGTCACGCGAGTCCTCAGATTGAGAGAGGAGTGCTCGGAAAGAGAAGTGAGTGCTCGGAAGGAGAAATTGAAGGGAGAGTGTTAATGTGGGTTTAGCGTGCTTGCCCCCTGGCCGGAAGGCCAGGGTCCTCCTTATACGGTCTCCCTCCTCAAGCACATTATGTCGCTCCATCTTCAGACTTAATGGAGTTACGGTTGTCTTGGATCATGGCATTGTGGGTCCTCTCGGTCTTCCACTTTCCAAGAGGTGTGGTGACGTGGATCACCGCTCGACGCCCACTAACCTACGGTATAATATCCACCATTATTATTACGTGGTTCGTGGAGCAGCCACGCGCACGAGATACAAGCCTGGATCGTGGACCAATTAATCATTATTAGGCCTTGATGGGCCCAAGCGTGGTTCTTCCCTCCTCGGATAGATATTTTGAAACTTTGTTAACCTGACTTTGTTAATCACATTTTCAAAAATAAAACTATGTACCAATTTATTAATAAAAATGTATCATTTATGAAAGACATTTTTCAGTCACTTTTGGCATCTGAATAAATAAAGGTATTCCTGACTTATCTCCCAACCTTCGATTTGATTCGGTTGAAGAAAAAAGTGACTATTGAAATTTGAAGTTGTCCACATTTTGGAATCAAGATTAGGGATAAGTTATTCCATCTGATATCAGGATAAGTTGAGGTTAATTTAAATTTAGATTATCCCCACTTATGGGATTAAAGTGCGAGGATAAATCATTCCACCAATTAGGTGAAATAACTTATCTTCGTAGCATTATCCAATGCAGCCCCACTTAAAATTATTAAATACTAAATAATATCAAGGTAAGGACAGACATTTAGACTAACTTATCCTCACTTAGACTAACTTATCCTCACTTACACATTTAGACTAACTCATACAAGAACCTCGAATACAAGGGGGAGGTGCTTTGACTTCATAGGCCACCCATTTACAGGGAGAAGACTTGTGTTTGGTAAGCCGTTGGATGCCAAGAGAAATCTTTTTTTAACCCAAGAAAACTGTACAAATGACGCTGCATCATTGGGCCACATCAGCATCTATAATTGGGCCCACACATGCTGATGTGGCTCAATGATGCCATGCTGCACACCTAAATGCGCAGCTAGTATTACTAATGAGGCAATGAGCCATATATATATGTAATTGATTCAATAATACGGTAAAGGCCCACTGGGCCAAATCGGACCCCATCTAACCATGTATAAGACATGCAACACTCGGTTCAGCCCACATGAGCAGACCCAACACAAATACCACCCCGAGTTTGTGTTGCTGCACACTCTGGGTGTGTATTAATTAAACTCTCTTTTTTTCTTGGTTTTTTTTGAACTGGGGGCCCACTTCCTCTAACTTGTCGTATAACTCACACTCCCATCTAGCGATCCAAAAAATTTTAAAAAAAGAATAGGCTAAAAAAATTAAAAAAATATTATTCACACAGTCTATTCTTTTTTTAAATAATATTTTTTAGACCGTTAGATGGAGGTGTGAGTTGTATGGAAAGTTAGGTGAGGTGGGTTCTCAGCTCACAAAGTTTTCAAAAAAAAAAAAAAAGAGAAAACTTTCTGGACACCCTGGGGGGACTTTGCTAACCGAGCCCGGTTAGCACGATTGTGTGTGAGGAGAGAGCGGGGCCCCCACCGCTCTCTCTCTCATCTGTCGGGTTAACCTAACCCGTTCTCAGACACGCCCTAGGTGTGTAATAAGTCAGGTGTGCAGCAAGATAAACTCCACCCAGAGCACAGTGCAAGTCCAATGGGCATCCGTACGGTCTGGCTCAATCCATTGTTAACATTAGTCTGCGTGATCTTACCTTGATGGGCTTTCCTCTTTCATACTATATAAATCACTTTCCCAAACCACATTATTGTCTGTTCGAGGATAAGATGGTCAGAAAGAGGTGAATGGGAACATCCGATTAGCATTGGATTCCATGCTGAACTCCATCCTTTAATGGAAGATTAGCCTCATGTTATCCATAATCCCATCTGTTCAGTAGGAAAAGATTTAAGTAAATGGCAGTGAAGAATATTCATCCCCCAATCCAAATTTTGTTTTTGTTTTCTCAAGGAAGTCAAGGTTTATAGGAAGGTGCATGTTGGCTGGAAAAGGAGGCTGCCCCCTATCCTTTTTGGCTTATTGAAGATTTTGTCCTCTAAGGAGTCAAAGGGCATGGAAGGTCTCCATCTCTTGCCGACATGCACAATTTTCATGGAGATCTGGTCAAGAACTTTGATTCAATCTTTTGAATAAGCCGGGCAAAGGCTATGGCTGTGTACAGAGTATGGTGTTTGGCCTGGATTCTAACCTAACGGTTGGTTTCATATCGGATTCCCTTAAATGAATCACACGTATGAACATAAATCTTTGTTGCTCAGTAGCATGTAAAAATTCCTCTTATAGATTACGCCTGGGGGGGGGGGGGGAATCTTTTTGAGGTGGGTGTGGAGTTCTAATTGGAATGGAAGTGGATTGACGACAGAGTGATAGAAGATACACTACAAGAAAAGGTGAGATTTTTGACGGATAATATTCGTCGGAAATCCGGTATAATTAATGGGTGGTGATGGATTTAGGCTGTCTTTGATAATCGAATAGGTGGAAGAAGGGTGACCTATTCCTCGGTTGATCTAGACCAATTACCTTGTTTATTCGTCGATTTTGCCTTAACCGATTTTGGCAAGTTATGTAGAATCGAGGTCAATGCGACGCTCTTATGATGTTTTGGTGGAGCAACTCATTCGAGACAATGGGGTTGAATTACTTATTCGACCAGAGTTACAAAGATGGGCGGGATGAGTCATTCGACATTATCCTAATTATAGATTATCAAAGAGGGCTCTAGTGAATAAAGCATTCCATGAGACGTTTCCACGTATGCATGGGTCTTTACATGGTGCATCTAGTAACTCATATATAATTTTAGATACGCAGAGAAAATAGTGTTATGGTTCCGATGGGAAGTTGGTGTTGCCTAGCTATACCAAGTATTTACACGTGTTAATGGCTTATATATATGATTTATTTACACACAAAAAAGAGAGAAAAACTTTCATTTGTGCTATTACCTCCCTTCTGTTCTCATGTCAGAGGGCTTTGCACAAGATATAATGTGTAAATTGTATAGCAAATTTATAGCAAATTGGGTGTCTATCAATAATCTAACAATAAATAGATAAAATAGATAATATGTCGTAGAGTTTAAAAAGTGATTCCTCCGACCGTGAGTTACACCTCTAAGATTTGTTGATTCGGGAAGAAAAGGAACTGTCCGAGGGGAACACCTGCGAGTAAAGAAAAGACGTCAAAAAGAATTATGGGTGCGATCCAAGAGGACAACCCTCCGATATCTAAGTCAGACTAGTACTTGGAGTGGACGAGGAGTGATCGGAAGAGAGTGGAACATAATGTATAGTGAACGTAGGGTGCTAGAGGTTTAGAGTGCTTACCCCATGACCATCCAGTCAAGGTACTTCTTATAGGATCCTCTTCGAGCATGTCTCTGTCATTTGCGTTACTTGATTCGATCGGAGAACATTTGTCTGAGATTGTGGGACACTTGGCCTTCCGCTCGACTAGAGAAAAGAGGACTTGGGTCTCCCTTTAATGCCCGCTGCTTAGTCATCATGAGGATAATAACTCTCTGATCATGCGTCACCTGGCCTAGATCATAGGATAATTAGGTGCGCGGGGCACGGGCTCGGAGCATGTGTCAGTCGTCGTTGGGCTTAGTAGGTCTCGGCGGATTATTCCCTCCTCTTATGTTAAATAAAATTGAGATTCTACAGATGATTTTAAAATGATTTTAAAATCAAAACGCGAACATAATAACTATATAACTGCCCCCCACAAATCCAACAGTATCAAAGCTTGCGGTGGGAGCTATGTTGCATAGCGGAAGGCTTTGGCCAACCCTGCCGAGAGGCATAAGCACATGGTAAGATCTAAGGACCGGATCAAAGACAATGTGGACTCATTAACAAGAAGAGAGCTTGTAAGATGGAATGTCAAAAATTACAATCTCGGATTGCAGCCTCCCCGCCGGTTCAGACCCATCCCAATCCTACCCTGAGAGGGGCCAAGGCCCAACAGGCTTATATATATGGGCTGACTCAACACACTGATAACACTTGGAAATCAAAAAAAAAATTTTACTCTATCTGATCATCTTTACCTTAATGACTGAAAGAGGAACTTAGTTAAGCATTTCTTTTGGTCCAAGATTAACCTAAGTATGGTTTAAGGCATGCCATGCCTCCACCATGCATGTGGCCGGGGACAGCATAGAACATTAGAAACTATGATGGGGGGAAGGAATCAACGGCGCCGCCAACTCATGTACCATCTTCCTTCATGTTGGAAACACCTTTCAGGGCATATATATCACCATCTAACTAGGCATATGCTGGTCAGAAAAGGGTTAAGTAAGACTTTGGACTAGCATTGGATTCCATGTTGAGTTCTCCGTGACTCCATTTGTTCATCAAGATTATGTTTGATAACGGGGTGAGGTGACTTATTCCCCTAGCGTGAATAAGTCATCCCACCCCTGTTAGCGCCCTCAGTGTGAGGAGAAAATGTGGGACTCACAATTTTCTCTCGCATCTGTTTACTATTTTAGACCTATCCTATTCGGAAAAAACAAAGAGGCTCCAAGAGGAAAGTAGATGCTCATGGAGGAATGTTCATCCATCAGCTCAATTATTAGTTTCTTTCTTTCTTGGGGGGAAATCTAGGTTGGAAGATGGGAAGGTGGTAGGTTGGCTTTAGCAAAGATGTTTCTTCGGAGCAAATGCTATACTTTGTGCCATTTGAAGACACTCTTGCCGACAAGCTACAAGTTTCTAGATGATGTGGCGAAGGATTTTGAGTGAACGTTTTGAAGGAATGGACAAAGGCTGTGGTCATGTGTAATCTTTGACTGCGTTTTAGTTTGTGGGTCCTTTTCAATTAGATTCCTTTTGGTGAATCACAGGTATGTGATATACGCTGTGGCTTTAGAGTTATGTGAAAATTCCTTTTAGAACTTGTTTGAGTGGAGGACAAGGTTAACCTATTCTTATTCTCTAAAATGGATTATACTAGATTTATCCTCATTTCTCTTTGATGGTGAATAAGTTAGTGAACCCATTTAGAGGACCCAGGGTGGGTCGGATTGTAGAAGGCCCCTATCAAAAAGACAGGAGGTCCCAAGTTCAATTCATCCCGGGGGATATTTATATGGTCACGTGCTCAATCCTCTCGAGAGATGCGTGACCTGAGATTTTTTGATTCGTCATATTCCTCGTCGCAAAAAAAAAATAATGAACCCATCTAGGGAATGCAATGATCATAGATGTACCCAATTCACTAATTATGTTTCATGGGTGTGATGCCACATATGCACGAGGTTCAAGGGTATGCATATATAAAATATTTAACTAGTAAACAATTTAACTAAATATTTTGTTAAGAGAAAAAGTATGACAGTGGGGCATGACTTAATATTATCAAGAGAAAAGAAGAACTTGGAAATTCAAACCTTGAGCATCCTTTTCCTTAAGCATTTTTTAGGCAAGAAAGACATTTGAAATGTGTTTGGGTTGGTTTTTATGCCAATTCGACCACTGGATGTCCGGTTCTAGACAGTGTCCTCTGGTTTTCCAATTTTTTTTCTACTCCAGTCAAAAGAGAAGAAAATTTTATAATTTACATGCAAGAAAATGGAAATGTCCGAGATGATTTACAGTAGTTTGATGTCCCTTTGGTGCTGATAAATGTTAGATAATAAGCACTGTGATAAATGGCCACTCACCACTCTCTTCTTTACTTGATATACTTCAGTTCTTCTGTCTTTTTTGTCAATTTTTTGAGAGTTTTAAGAGACATAAGAGAGATAATTTTTTTTCCTGATAATTCTATTTTAAATTCAACCTCAGATGATCATAAAATAAGCTATAAAATAAGTTTTTCTCTGTCTGAGCAGTAGCAGAGGGGAGGGGGGAAGCCAGCCAAGTGACTCCTACAATCTGGCAACCAAGCATATATCATTATAGAATGACATGTACTAATTTCTTGATTATATTGTAAATCACCTCATTGGTATGAAGAATATTTTTTTAAAAAATAGAAGAATATGGTGACTCTAGGGGCAGGTACCTTTGAGATCATTGGATTCCACGGTGCTTGCCATGGTGTCTTCCCCCTTGATGTTGATGGGGGAAGATGTTGTTGTCTTTGAGGAGATTGTATGCTGATTTTGTAGCGAATTTTTCATTTCTTGTCCACTTCCACACTAGAATGTCATCCTTCTGTAAGAAATCTTGAGGTAGGACAAGTTATATGAAAAGTGTTCCATTTTATTCCTCTCTCTCTCTAAAATTTATAATCTAATTTTTGAATAATCTGATGTGATGATATGGATGCATTTGGTGAGATTCTTGAGGAGGGGAGGAGTGAGAATTTCGAGACCATAATCCACCCTCTATTATGTTGTCAATGGTGATTTTAGAATAAAAGATTAGAGACCGGAGAAGTCATTTAGAAATTTCCGTAGTAAGTTTTATAACGACGTTCTTATTGTAAGCTTCCAACCCCCTCTTAAAAATTATGATGACATAGAATGGTGTAGTTTGTGAAGTGAATTGTTAGGGCGTGTTTGATTTTCGAATAAAAAAGATGATATAACAAATAGATGTGAAAGAAAATTGTGAACCTCACAATTTATCGTCACACCCATCTCCCGCTAATCGAGGTGGGGTGAGTTGTCCTCGCCACCCCCGAACAACTCACCTCCCTCGACCCCTTATCAAACACGTCCTTAGTGAATCTATCTCACTAGTCTAAGCTTATCCTACTTTCAAAAGAGACTCTTTTGATAGATTTTTTTATTACTTCATATATGATTATATATAGAAACCTTTATTTTCAAGCTATTACTTGATTGTTTAAAAATTTCGCCCCCATCTTGTTGACTTGACAGGTGAAAGGGGCGCATCCTTCTGATGTCAAGGAGTTCATACTTCCCACGTCAAGCAACACTACCCCTTGATGTGAAGCGATGCTTCACAAGTGGAAGACCCACGTAGACGTACACAACCCAACTCTGAGGATGTGACCAACCATGAATAGATTGCATACGCTGGTAACGGATAGAAAGTCGATCAAGGTGTATGAGTACGTACCTATTTATACTTTCATGCACACATAGTTTATTATCAAAATTTAACCTCATCTAAGGAAGGTCTTTATAAGTGTTTTTTCTTTATAATGGGAAATGCATACCAATTCATGATGGACACTGTGGTTCGTCTACTCGGTCCGAGTCGAGGTTACTAGGGCGCAGGTCTACTCGGATCCACAGAAATCTGATCAGACATGATTCGACCGACTGAGACCGAGTCGCTCTTCCCTGTTTCTTTACACTTCTCTGTGATCTTCTAGGCGTGCTCTGACGTGGATCCGACGGTGACAGACGAGATTCGACAGTGGTGACGATGATCGGGCTAAAAGGGACGTTACCAATAGTGAGGGGGGGACCGCCGAGGGTGGGGCGGGGGCGCCAGGGCGTGGGCTACCGGGGGGCGCCGATATGGGGGGGAGAAGAAACTGTCGTCGAGGTGGGAGGGTGTTGGGACGAGCGAAGAAAGATCTGTCGGGTGATATAAGAGACGAATAAGTCGACCTGAGTCACATACGACGTACCGTACCAAATCAGAACGATCCCAATCTGATATAAATTATCGAGTCGGCAAATCTTAATGGACATACACCATTTTGTATGCCAATTTGACAGCCCGTTGGAGGGGGGGGGGGAATCGTCGCCGGGGTGGGAGGGTGCCGGGATGAGGGAAGAAAGGTCTGCTGGGTTAGATAAGAGACGAATAAGTCGAGCTGAGTCACATACGACGTACCGTATCAAATCAGAGCAATCCCAATCTGATATGAATTATCGAGTCGGCAAATCTTAATGGACATACAACATTTTGTATGCCAATTTGACAGCCCGTGTCTGTGCGTGGAGAGTGGACAAGCATTTCACGGTCGATATCTGCACTCAAATTAGGGAGTGCCATACACGTAGCGTTAAGGATATGCTTGCCGATGCTTGAAAAGGGGAGGCTGAGACAAAAAGGTCTTTGATTACAAGTGCAAATTGGTCGAATGGGGACAAGTCACAAGTAAATTAGAAAGTCTCACTTCTGACTTGACATGATTTGTCTTGATTAATTATGGCTTGCATTAGGGTAGGACAAGTCAAGATATATCATCGAACAATGCATAAGTTTGGTTGAGTTATAACGTGAGCTCAATTCAAGTCTTGACTTTAATCTAATCTGACGAAAAGCCTAAATTAAATTGATTGGACCTAAACTTGATTTTGTCTTCAAAACCTTTTTTATTCTAAACCCTCTTTTTTAACAGTCAGTCATGCTGATAATGGGTGATTGAGAGGTTGATCAAACAAACTTTGAATGTGTTGGCCCAAGATATGGCAAACCAAGAGGGGGTGAATCGGGTTTGTTTCGTACTGTGTCTAATTTTTATGAAAAACACGCGATCTGATATATCTAAATGGTTGGATATGATCTATTCATCTTACGACAAGATTAACAGTATTACAAATATTTTAATCTCTAATTGATGACATTACGTGTGTGAAAATTGCACAAGAAGGGAAAGGGACAAGGAGTAATCGCACCAAAGCTAGTTGCAAGAATAGAATTATGATCATCCGGTGAAGTAGCTAGTTCAAACATTTCGGCTCAGTCTTCTTAAGATTCACAGCAATCAATTGCATGTAAAAAGATTATTCCTAGGGATCAACTTAGCACAACCACAAAATTAACCTTTGGTGCTTTCTTCGTCAATGAGAGCAAGTAAAAGACACAACATACACACACACACAACATAGAGAGAGTGTAAGAGAGAGAGGATTTCAGGAAATCTTTGGTAGTCCTAAAAGCTAATGATATGAAATCAACACGTACTTCAAATGAATGTCACCATGGATAGAAAAAGAAAATGGGGACATGAAACCCAAAAGATTCACAGGAATCAGTTGCATTATGATCATCTGGTGAACTAGCTAATTCAAGCATTTCGGCTCAGCCTTCTTAAGATTCATGTACAGCAATCAATTGCAAGCAAAAAGATTATTCCTAGGGATCAACTTAGAGAGAGAGAGAGAAGTTTCGTATCGAAAACGGGTTAAAAATATAATATGATTATAATTGTGGTGTTCTCTCCAATCAACATCTTAAGATTTTGAGTTAGATGACACAATTCAACAAATTTCAATATGATATCAGAGTCTAAACGAGTTAAAAATATAATATGATTATAATTGTGATGTCCTAATCTCTGCAAAAACAAGACAAGGAAGCACCCATTAGTCTTTGCTTAGTATAGTAAATGCTCAAAGTCGTGAAGTTAATGCATGCAAAGGATGCTACTGAAAGCTCTAGGTGCAAGAATAGAATTATGATCATCTGGTGAAGTAGCTAGTTCAAACATTTCGGCTGAGTCTTCTTAAGATTCACAGCAATCAATTGCATGCAAAAAGATTATTCCTAGGGATCAACTTAGCACAACCACAAAATTAACCTTTGGTGCTTTCTTCATCAATGAGAGCAACTAACAGACACAACATACACACACACAGAACATAGAGAGAGAGAGAGAGGATTTCAGGAAATCTTCGGTAGTCCTAAAAGCTAATGATATGAAATCAACGCGTACGTCAAATGAATGTCGCCATGGATAGAAAAAGAAAATGGGGACATGAAACCCAAAAGATTCACAGGAATCAATTGCATTATGATCATCTGGTGAACTAGCTAATTCAAGCATTTCGGCTCAGCCTTCTTAAGAATCACAGCAATCAATTGCATGCAAAAAGATTATTCCTAGGGATCAACTTAGCACAACCACAAAACCTTTGCTGCTTTCATCGATGAGAGCTAGTAAGACACATACACACACGAGAGAGAGAGAGAGAGAGAGAGAGAGAGAGAGAGAGAGAGAGAGAGAGAGAGAGAGAGAGAGAGAGAGAGAGAGAGAGAGAGAGAGAGAGAAATATAACATGATTATAATAGTGGTGTTCTCTCCGATCAATCTATATTGAAAACGGGTTAAAAATATAATATGATTATAATAGTGGTGTCCTCTCCAATCAACATTTTAAAGTTTTGAGTTAGATGACACAATCCAACAAATTTTAATATGATATCAGAATCCGTGGTTATGATTCAGACCGTGCATCCCGTGTTTGTCATGCTTCATGTGACAGAGCTTAAAATTGAAATCGGGCTGCACATGACGTGTTAGAGAATAATCTTATCGGCCATATAATTATAATTGTGATGTTCTCTCCACTCAGCATCTTACGATTTTGAGTTGGGTGACTCGATCCAATAAATTTTAATAAAGAGATAGAGATAGAATTTTGAGGAAATCTTTGGTAGCCCTCGAAGCTAATGATATGAAACCAACACGTCAAAATGAATGCCACCATGGAAAGAAAAAGAAACAACGGAGACATGAAATCCAACAGATTCCTCACACATGGTCGATCGTTGTCACATGAGTGTGCCTTGAATGTGGGCATGCTCGGTGATCGAAAGATGTTAAGCCTACAAGATGTGGAACGTACGTAGACGGCGGAAATTAACATGAGAATAAAGAGGATTAGATGTCTCGCTTGTTTCTGGGCAAAAAGAGAAGGGCAGTGACTAGGAGGGAGAGATTGGAGAATCCATCCATCCCTTATTCCATGTTTGGTGGCCGAGAACAAGGGGAGGTACGTATGTACCACCTAGTACCATTAATGGGATCGGCAAGGGCGCCATTGAGGTCCACGTACGTTAACGTTGGGGGCACAAACATATATATGTATGTAGGCTATATATATATATATAGAGAGAGAGAGAGGTCCCCCTTGTTTCCCATACAAGAGATGTTAAGGGGACACCCGAGCTATTAATTGTTCTGATTTCTGATGGGAAGGGCAGATGCTAGATGGATGTCACATGCTTAAAACTCCTAAAGGGGAGAAGGTTGATAGCAAGGTTCACATATTTGATAAAAAGTTTTAGTTAAAACTTAATTTTGACTATATATATATATATATATATATATATATATATATATATATAGAGAGAGAGAGAGAGAGAGAGAGAGAGAGAGAGAGAGAGAGAGAGAGAGAATATTGAGAAAAAGTGATTAAAATAAGTTTTTTTCTATAATTTCACGGTTCAAACTTCTTCAAACATTATTTTTTAGTTCATCGAAGCTTTTGATTGATTAGAAGAGTACACATGAGACAACGAAAAGACATTACCCATGTTTGGAAAAGTTTTCAATATTTAGAAGTACTCTTGGCCGCTCGTAGACATGGCACCTTCCTGAAAGATTGTAGAGCGCGCGAGCCAATGACACCGGGACACATAACTCATCAGCTGAGTGGGTTCTCGCCGAGGGCATTTTAAATGAGCAATTTGATGCTCTGACAAGGCAAGTCAACAATCTAAAGGAAGTTGTCATGGGCCTCGCACTGCTTAAGGACATGATTATTGCCTTAGTGGACCAGCACGTGTCGAACCCTGGCCCCGTAAGGGTCAACCCATCAACCTAGCAATTGTCTATGGCAATGACCAACCGCCAGTGCCGCAGAACCCTGGCACTCCAACTGCAGCAGTTGCCGCTCCATGAGAACTTCAAGTCGCTGCTGTAAAGTTGACCGATGACTCCTCCTCTCCCCGACCAGCCAAAGGGGGCACCTTCTACATACCCTCGGAGCCGCTGCTTCACTCCGAGGCTCTCTTGGTGACGGAGCATCAGATTGAATACATGAAACAAGAAATGAAGGAAATGGCCATGAAGGTGGCCGAGCAAACCAACTCTTTCGCTCTAGTCAATGGCTCAGCCTTCACCCTGGAGGTCTTGGTGACTATGCATTCTGGAAAGTTAGAGCTCCCATCCACGAAGCCATATGACGAGACGTCTGATCTGACTGAGCCTTGGGAGCAGTTCGACACTCTCCTCACCCTGTAGAGAGGGGAGTATTTGTCTGGTTCAAGACACTCACGCATGTTTGATTGCCACCACTCTACAACTTGGTTGAACCTTCTTCTCCCACTTCGACGGATATGCCTGACCCACCAAGAACCTTACTTGCCTCATGGCCCTAAAGGAAAGGAAGGGAGAGAGTACTCTCAGGTCTTTCCTGGGATGGTTCTACTCCGAGGCCCTTCAAATCCAATAGTTGGACGTCTCCACAGCGGTGACTGTGATGCTTGGTACAACCACCTACCTTGACCTCCAAGGATCCTTGGCCAAGAAGCCTCCTACCTCCTTCCGGAGCTAATGGCCAAGAACTAAAAATACACCAACAAGGACGACCTCCTCTTCTCACACGCGGAAGAGAAGCCCACATTGGAGGGGTGACGACAGCCTATCAAGAGAAATTAGGATGAGTGCCCTAAAAAAATGATCGGAGAGATGACCACCAACATCCATGGGAGGACTTCCCTTGCCTTACCATTCCCACAACCATATCTTTTTGGAGATTTAGGACAAGCCATATGTCAAGCTACACCGCCAGATGCCTGAGAACCCAAACCATCAGGACAAGACCAAATTTTGTAAGTTCCATTGGGACCGCAACCACACGACTACCGAGTGTGCCATCCACCACCGGGAGATCCATAGGCTGATCTGATAAGGCAACCTCAACCCATGTCTCGTTGACGACTGGAGGAAGCATCTAGTGCCACAGCCAGGGCTAGAGGCCAAGGAACCTCAACCATAGAAGTTTAAAGGTATCATCATGACCATCGCTGGTGGAAATATATAGGGTGGCGATAGCAACAAGAAAAGGAAGGCCTAGATACTTACCATCAACCCGCAAGATCACCCCAGACTAAGGGAAGCCATAACCGTCTCTGAGGACTTGGAAGGAGTCAAGACCATTCACGACGATCGCTTAGTCATTTCGACTGAGATTAATGGCTATGATGTTAAAAAAAAATTAGTTGATAATAGAAGCACCCCTGATATTATCTATTGCAACTGTTTTGTAAAGCTTAGGGTCCCAGCTGAACAGTGAAAATCCATCCACAACCCATTGTATGGGTTCAATGGGCAAGTTGTAGTCTCTAAGGGAACTGTCAAGCTCAATATTATATTGGTCACCTTTTCTCGACAGATCAGCCTTATGGCCGATTTTATCATTATTCAACTACCCTTTGTATACAATGCCATTATAGGCTAGGGAATACTCAGTTGTATGTAGGGGTTAACCTCAACATACCACCAGTAGCTGGAGTTCCTAACCAGCTATAGTGTAGGTGAAGTTTGGGGAAACCAGGCTGAAGCCCGAAGGTGCTATGTAAATTCCATCCAACCCACCGCACGGACTATACCTGAGGGCACTTTCGAACAAGTTGGGACTTCAGAAGATAATCAGGTGGGACTTGTCAAAGGCCTCACCATTGTCAACCTCGGAGGACCACCATATCGATAAGTGAAGATCAAGGGTGAACTCTCAAAATAATCATCCTCCTAGCTGGTCAACTTCCTCACCACCAACTAAGACGTCTTCGCCTAAGAAGACTCAGATATCATTGGCATCGACCCGAGTTTCTACACCCATTGGTTCAATGTTGACCCTTGCTACAACTCATTTGACAGAAACTCCAAGTGATGTCTGAAGAATTACAGGCCACGACACAAGTGCAGGTTACTAGGGGCCTACGCTCGAGCCTTTTTTTGTAAAGTCTAGTACCCCGAATAGCTCGCCAACATCGCCCTCTTGAAGAAGCCCAACGGGTGCTAGAGGATGTATGTGGACTTCACGAACCTCAATAAGGCTTACCTGAAGGATTTCTTCCGACTGCCTCACGTGGACCAGCTCGTTGACTCCACTATTGGCAATGAGTTGCTGAAGCTCCTTGATGCCTACTCTAGATACCGCTAGATCGGATGCACCTAAGTGACGATGAGAATATTGCATTCATCATAGACTTAGGTATACACTACTATAGTCACATGCCTTTTGGCCTAAAGAAGGTCATAGAGACCTACCAATGACTCGTCAACTACATGATCACGAGACAAATTGGATGGAACATAGACATCTACATCGACGTCATGCTCATCAAGAGCACCCAGGTGTCAAATCATGTCTCTGACCTAGCGGAGACCTTCGCCATAGTCCAACAATATCAAATGAAGATCAATTTGGAGAAATGCATCTTTAGCCTCGCAATAGGCAAGTTCCTCGGCTACCTCATTAACAAGAGAGTGACTGAGGCCAACCCTCAGAAGATCCAGGCCGTGCTCAACATGGAGCCACCTTACTCTATCAAGGGCATCTAGCACCACAACGGTCGAATCGCCACCCTTGGCCAATTCCATAATTGTCTGGCTGAGCAAAGCCTCTCTTTCTTTGCCATTTTTTGCAAAAAGGGATGATTCGAGTGGGACAAGCGTTGTCAGCAAGCCTTCTAGGAGCTCTAAGCCTATCTCGGGTCAGTTCATGTACTCTCTAGCGACACACAATGACTTATACGGGGATGAGCACGTTGTTGTGTACTACTCCTTCTATAGGTGGTTGATAGGGGTATGATTGTAAATAGTTACTACTGAGTGGGAGGGCAGTACCAAGGGCAAGGCCTTGGGCAAGCTATCGAAACTTCTATAAATACAAAGGGCACCGGGTAGCAGAAGGGTCTAGAGGGAAACTGTCGCCGGCACGGGGTCGGGAAGCAACCACGTCGGAGGCCGTGATCTCCCAGAGTTTGTTGTTGGGGCCCCGCCTTCTCTCCCAGTTTGTGGTTACCCTCTGGATGCCTCGTGGTCTTGTTTCATTGTTTGTCGGGCGTTTGTAGGGGCGTTTAATTGTGGGGAAGGACAGTGGCGAAGTCAAAGTCGGCATGCTCGATGGAATGCATATGAACTTACGAGTACCTGCCGAAGGCCACATGCGGTGAGTTGCATGGCATTGCCGTCCACTGGTGGGCCTTCAGGGTTTCTAGGGCCATCAGCTTCCATGGTGTTCAGACTTCCATGTTGTTGATCTACCAAATAGATCCACACAAAATTTAAAAATTATGACATTTTTGTCAAACATATAGTTATATGTTTTTATAAATTTAAAAAATTAAGTTAAAAATTGACAAAACATAATTTTTTAGGTAGAAAGGGCCTTTTTTTTAAGTGCTCCCAAATATCTTATAAGTCATTTCTGGTACTTAGTTTTCTTGTAGTGTTCATAATGAAAGAATCAAGAAAAAAATCAACATTTATTTCTCAGATAATTTAAAATAACTCTATTACATGTATAATTGTCGAAATATCGCTCTTACGTACATATTAGTTAAAATAGTTTTAATACATGAACATAAGCACAAAACATACCTCTACAATTAGGTGTTGTTTAAAACAATATAATGCCCACGACTACACATAAATCAACTTTTTGCACTTACGAGTTACGTAATAATGCTATTTTTGCACTTACCTTTACATATTAGAGTTATTTTTGTACTAATAACCCAAGACATTAAAAATATTTTCTGACATTGTAACTCTGCTTATTTTATAATTTGAATCAGTTACATTTATCTAATATAATAGCATGTTACGACGTCTAGCTAACAATGATGATATTAATCAAGATATATATTTGTAAAGACTAAAAAATATCCCATTAGTCTTGTAGCACACCTTTAAGATTGGTTTGATAAGAAAATATGGTCATGCACCCCGAGAAAACCTACAAGTACTAGAGAGTGTCAAAAGGAACCCTAGAAGTGATCCTAGAGGACAACCCTCTAATATTTAAGTCAGAGATGAATGAAGAAACGAAGAGAAGGTGAGCAGAAGAGGGAGAGTCAAGAGCCTGTTGAGTGAAGACAATATATCATGTTGTGGAGGGTCCTCGGAGACGTGGGGAATACTCGGAGAGTAGGAGAGTGCTTGGAGACAAGGCCAGAGCGGGGATAACATGGTGGAGACCACTCAATCTTCCCTCTCTATGTCGCTTGCCTTCGATGTCATTGGAACCCATGTTTGTAAACATCTCTATGTGCATCCGTATGTCCCCCCTCTGTAGGTCCGTCTAGGGGCCTATTTATACTCGATGCTAAGGCGACGTCTCTTCCCTAACTTAGCGATGGCATGGTTACTGCAGTGGTGTTCTACTTGATCGTGGGAATCTTCCACTACCCACTTGCCTGCTCTCTGGAGACGTTGCAGATATCTCGATAGCGTGGGCGTGACCCAGTGCCCGTCAGAGTAAGTCACGTGATGGCAGAGCCAACGTTCATCCATTGACGAGTCTTACGATGTCTGGCACGCACGACCGCGGAGATCTTATCTGCGGGCTGACCAAACCTTGATGGGCCTCAACTGACCTACGTTTCAAGACCATCGGACAACTGGAGACGGTCGCTATGGACTGAGCTACGTTGGACCGCAACAGGTCTGACATTATTGAGTCGTGCGAGGCCTGACGTGTTTTTTCCCTCCTCCATATCTAATTAAGAATGTCATTCCTGTAACGGAAATGCACACATAAGAGGGAGAATGGCATTTCCATACTTATACGTATGATTATTTTTACAATTGCTTCAATTTTTTTGTTTACTTTAAATTCCATACATACAAACCCTTAAATCTAATGAGTAATTCTTGTCACATATGCCCATAGTGTGATGCAAAAATGTGCACTCTCATCCCATTGGTCTAATTGATATCGATGGAGTCAGCAGAGAGGAGAGAGAGAAATCTGAACTTCTCACGATCCGATGCAGAGAAGGAACACCACAACCACAAACCCCATGATGTCCATCAAAGACTACTCTACTCCGATTCATCTGCTCTGGTGGATCACGGGTCCTTTTCTCCTGGGCTAAAAGTACGGCCAGGTGCGACTTCCGGGTGCCATTAGCCGACCAATGGCCATGTAGCTCGATCTTGACTCGATGGATACTCTTTGCTAACCTAGCACGGTTAGCGTGCTCGATCTCGAAGGGTCGAGCACGCTAATCGTCCCCGGTTAACGGAGGATGTGTGAGGGGGGAGGCGAGGCCCATCGGGAGCTTCTCTCTCCTCGGTTGTGCTATCCGTCCGACCAATCCGATGTCAAAGCCGTCCTTAAAGTCGATTTGACGTGCGATTGGGTTATCCAACTGGATGAAAGAGAGTGGCGGATCTCACTTACTCTCTTTACATCCATCCTCTCTTAATCGGGGTCGGGTGACTTATTCGCACGATGAGACGCGAATAAGTCACCTCACCCCAACATATCAAACGGGCCCTTAACTCCACTCATTTATCAAGTCAAATGAATCGAGTTTAAACAAGATTTCAGACTTCATTCATAAATGAGTCCAGTTCGAGCATGGACTCATTTAGGGGCCGTTTGGTATCAGGTTAGAGCGGAGATATCTCCGCTCTAATCTCATTCTATGTTTGGTATGGCTAAAATGGACGGGGATAAGTTGGGTTAAGGGAAACATGGTTAACCCCGATTTTGGGGTTGGAAACGGGGATAAGTCATTCCAATCTTTTGTTGGAATAACTTATCCCTATTTTTCTAATCTCATTTCACCCACTGTGTACTATAAACGTACGTGAGAATAAGACTAGACATAAATTATCCTAGAATGATTTACACCTATTCTCCTCAACTTTTATCCCGATACCAGTTCGTGAATAGTTTCATAAATATTATTTATTTTTAAATATAAAAATAACTTCAATTAATATATAGATAACTCAACATGTTGACCTGTTAATCTTAATCATTTCCATCATATCGTGTGAGACAACTTAGTCCCACCTCCAAAGTTTGGAAAAGAGAAGATGGGGGACAATCTTTATTTAATGACCCAATCCTTTTCTCTTTGTATTTTTATGACAGGGAACTTAGCACCAGGATGTTAATCAATGACCCAACCTTCTTTTTCTATCTGCTATGAACAATCACCCAGTCTATGTGCTTCAGATTCTCTGAAAACTTCGAATTTTAAAAGCTTTTGGATTTGTTGTTCTGGAGCAGCACTCAAGTGTTCTCCCTACAAGAAGATGCAGATTCGTCTCTATTCTGTCTCAAATTTGTTCCCTTCTCAAAGATATTTCATGACAGATTTTGAATGACTGTTTGATAATTTTTGTCATAAATTTTTGATAAAAAAATTTTCGTCTCGAATCCGTCTTAAATTTACTCAAGAAATTCTTAAACACGTCTTGAATTTACTCGACAAGTTCTTAAACGCGCTAAAATCGAACATTTGCGTTAATGATAATCTCAATCATGTTCGAGTCAAATTAATTAGAACTTTGGTTCGAATTGATCAGACCAAACTTGAGCAAGAAACTACTCGGTTGGGGTCGGTTCCTTTGCAGGTAGCCCTAGTGAGAGGATGTCAACAGTATGGGCATGGTGTTCTATCGAAACTTCATTTGTTTTTTTTATCCGGCAAACCCCATAAAGTCTTCGATCAATTTCCGATATTGAAAACGACAAGTTCTGGCTGTATCTTGGAGTGGGAATCGTAGATGGTATGTTCTTGTCAAAAAAAATCAAAGAGGGAACCCACAAGTGTCCCGGAACATCCTACTACTCTGCCCTTTCAGCTTCAGTTTCATACACAACTTCAAGTAGCTAATGATTTGAGTTTTACTCTCTCTCTCTCTCTCTCTCTCTCTCTCTCTCTCTCTCTCTCTCTCTCGATAAAATATTATAGAGTAATCCTTTGTGCATTGAATCCGGTGCATAAAATCACGTCATTATGTAACACTCTCTCGTTGGCCTAAATTAAATCAAGTGAAATGATGATTTTTACACAGAAAACGACGCCCGTGTCACCCTATACGACTCATTTTTTCGCGCATTAAATACGGAGCGCATTTGATGAAAAAATATAGACCCGAAATATCTTAAAAGATTGAAATATTTTACATATGAGTGAAACATTTAGTATATGATTGAAATATTTTGTTAATTTCTTATAACAAAATATTTCATTCGTATAGTAAAATATTAATTTTATAAAATATTTTATTAATTTATTTTTATGTTCAAGTAAAATGTTTCGATCATTTAACAAATGTTTCATTCTTGTAACAAAATATTTCATTTATATAATAAAATATTATTTCTATAAAATATTTTCTTTACTTTATTTCTATAGTCAAACAAAATATTTCGTTCATAAAATATTTTATTGTAAACAAAATATTTTAGTCTTATAAAATATTTTAGTCTCATGTTTTCTCGTCAAGTGCGCTCCGCATTTAATGGACGAAAAAGTGAGTCGTATAGGTCTTACGCGGACGTCGTTTTCTATGCGAAAATCGTCATTTCACATGATTTTTGGACTAATGAAAGAGAGTGTTGTATAATGACGTGACTTTGTGCATAAGATTCGATGCATAATACATTACTCAATACTATGATCTCATATCTTGGGAGGGGGTTCAAAACTGAGGCCATTTTGAACAACCCTCAGCGATAACTTGATTAAGAATAGTTGCTTTCCTTGTGAATTTCATAGATTAGAATGCACCATAATGTTGCAAGAAGCTTAGGTAGGCTGACTCTAAATGGGGCGGAGATCGGTTGGCCTTATTATGTATGGCCATTTTTGATAATTGAATAGGCCAAGCGGGCATTGTGTATTCCTCGATGGGCAAGGCTTAGTGTCCGATTTCACCCAAAATTTGCTTTGATAAAGTTGGGGCTTGGCCCCAATTTGTGTAAGAATAGGCAAAATAGTTAGGTTTTGTAAGGATTACACATTCGAGCTGGAGGGGTCGAATACGCTATTTGCTCCGGTGTAGGCGGACAACGTATTCGCCCCTACCCTACTCTTTTATCAAAGGGGCCCTATAGGGCTTAGATTGGCGTGAACAATTGTTCAAGTCGAACCCAACTTGAGTTTGATCAAATTATGACCTTGGATCAGCCCAAATTTAATAGTATTGATATTATTTAAAAAATATTATTAAACCTATATATAATATATAAATTGTATGCTCTGTGTATACTATACAGCAAAAATGATATATTCATCGGAAGCCAAAAAATGATGGATCACCTGAATTACAATACTTTCTAACTGAAAAAAAAAATGAAATACACCCTCATAGATCCAATTTGATAACATATTAAGATAAGGGCAGATGACTTATCTCGGGTGACGTGCCCGTCTCCTATCTTAACTCATCTCGGGTAATTCATTTCATCTCTTTTCTGAAAATGAGAAAATTCACCATAATTCCTATCTGACCTCAATTAAGAAAAAAATAGATCAAATTAGAATAACTCACTTGATCCGATTAAGTCATCCTAATCGAGTTTATTCTATTATCAAAGTGAGCCATTCATAGAATTTCAAGAATATGATCTCACACCGGAGTTTTCCCGACTCACCTCACCCTCGTTGGAAAGTGAAATTTGGATCTAGGATCTCTCCCTCAAGTGAGAAAAATTTTATCTTTGCTCGAGTCCACAAATAGGGCGGCTCATAATTCGATTCAAACTAAAAAATTAAATTAAATTATTCGGTTTGATTCGATTTAAAATCGAATTCGATTCGATTTAATTTCATAACGTGTGAAATAGAATTAAATTGGATAAATTAAATGTATTGTTTATATATTTTATTAATATTATATATTATAAATATATATTTAAAATTTAAAATTATAATTATATATAATAAAATATAGATATTTTTATTTTTATTATATACAAATTATTAAATTTATACATTATATAATAAAATATAAAATTTAAATTTAAAATTAAGTAATATAACTTAACTAATAAATTTGATTGGATTTAATTTAAAATAAAATAATTTCAAATCAAATCAAATCTAATCATGTTCAAATTAAAATTAAGTAATATAACTTGACTAATAAATTTGATTCGATTTAATTTAAAATAAAATAATTTCAAATCTTCAAATTAAAATTAAGTAATATAACTTGACTAATAAACTTGATTCGATTTAATTTAAAATAAAATAATTTCAAATCAAATCATGTTCACCCCTATCCACATATTAACACATCGACATATTCACACCCAACTTCGGCCTTCACACGGTTAACCAGCCTCATCCGTCACATTTCGCATTCACCACCGCCAACTCCCTGCTAAAGGCTATTTAATATATATATATAAATACCATATATATATATATATATATATACACGTACCTGGGGTGGCTCACGCGTACCTGGGGTGGCTCACGTCAACCGGGGGCCCACCGCGGCACCGGCGCGCACTTCGCACGAGATTCTCGCGGAAAGACCGCGACATGCCGGCAATTACTCGCCCTGCCGGGTCGGGAGCGCTCACCCACACGCAACCCCCCCGGGGGGGCTTCCGACATGCTCCCGCGAGTTGCCGGCGAGATTTTGTGCGTCTCGTACGCCGATTAGATCGGGCCGCTGGCCTCGTACCCGCGCGACGTGGGTAATTAAGGGGACCCTGTCCCCCCCCGCCCTGCCGGTGTAAATACCTTCCCTAGCCATCATGTCATCACGTGCAGAATTAACGCTCCAATCAATGTTGGCCACAGTCTTACGGTAAAACTTTTAATAAGGGCGGTGCACGTGCGACTGCGATCACTCAGACGCCTGCGTACCTCCATGCAATTTATCGCGAGAAATAGGGAGAACAGGGGGAGAGAGTGAGCACCCACACGCACGCTTACTCCATCGGTGGAAACACGGCAAACTTTGCTACCACCACCCATTCTCCCTCTTCCCCCCCTCTCTCTCTCTCTCTCTCTCTCTCTCTGATATCTTCTTCTCTCTTATGACGGAGGTAAAACGACAGAATCTAATAGTACAAGTCCAAATCTAACCGTTCGTAATGTTACAGACACCATGCTTCCCTAATCTAGCTTTCTCTCTCTCCCACTCTCTCTCTAACTCACGTACACACTCAAATGCACGCGCCCGCACGCATAGACAGAAACCAGTCTCTGTGCTGTGTACCCATCTCTTTCCTCTCACAGACTCTCTCTCTCTCTCTCTCTCACACACACACACTGTGCTCTCCTCTTCCTCTATATATACCAGTGCCCCAACAGCTCCATCCTCCCATGGTGGTTGTGAGTAGGAGGGAGCCAGGGGGAGGAGGCCATGGTGAAGAGCATAGAAATCCCGGACTGCCACTACGCGGGGGAGCCCACCCTGGTGCGCCCCAGGAGCAACCCGCCAAGGCACGCGCTGTACCTGTCCAACCTCGATGACCAGAAGTTCCTGAGGTTCTCCATCAAGTACCTCTACCTGTACAAGGGCTCCGTGAGCGTGGAGGCCCTCAGGGCCTCCCTGTCCAGGGTGCTCGAGGACTACTACCCGCTGGCGGGCAGGCTGCGGGCGGGCGGCTGCGCCGGCGGCGACGAAGGGGAGGCCGCGGAGGAGAAGCTGGTGGTCGACTGCAATGGGGAGGGCGCCGTGTTCGCCGAGGCGTCCGTGGATCTCACGGCCGAGGAGTTCCTCGAGGCCTCCGCCAGGCCCAACAGGTCGTGGAGGAAGCTCCTGTACCGAGTGGACGCGCAGAGCTTCGTGGGTGTCCCTCCACTTGTTGTCCAAGTGAGCTCCTTCCTTCTCTCCTCTCCTCTCTCTCTTTCTCTCTCTCTCTCTCTAATTTCCTTTCTTATCCGTGTAGAAGGATTTGGTTGTGATTCTGTTGTTTCCACTGCATGGTTTTCCATTCCTTCGTTGGGTTAAGGTTTTGCATCTCTCTCTCTCTCTCTCTCTCTCTCTCTTTCTCTCTTTTACCTCTACCTGTTAATCTCAGAATGCACCCACGGGGGACCAAGTTGCAGAAGGATCGATTTAACTCCCATATGTTTCTTTTCCCACTGGTTCATCTCTGTAGGTGGATTCCTTTATTTATTCTTCTTCTTCTGTTTCTTATTTCTTTCTCTACTTTGGTAGAAATCACCAAGCTTTCTCAAATTCTGTGTTCAGAATTCTCAACATTCCCTACTGGGGCTTTGCTCCTTGTCTTTTCTCTATTCCTTTTGGCTAAGCTCTCAGTCCCAGTGGGCTTGTGCTCTCATGCCACAAAGCTACAAGAGTGTTGCCCAACTTTCCTCTCTATTTCCAAGGCAGGGAGGGAGGGAGGGAGGGGGGGGTATTGTTCTGAGCATGTAAACAAGTTTGCAGAATGTGCCACTGGCACACTTTTTCCTTCTTCCTGGCTCTACCTCCCTTTAGCTTTTTCCTCTCCTCTTATGTTCTTGTGTCCTTGAGGGATTGCTTTTGTTCACTGTGCAACTTTCCTGAAGTGGCCAGGGATTCGGAGGCTGCTACTGCATAGTTTCCTGAGGGACTTTGAACATTCTAATAAGCTTGCAGCAAAAGCCTCACTGGAAAGGCCTGCCATGACCCACTGTTCCCTACTCTGTTTTCTAGGAATGAACTTTCTCAAACTTCCTCGGCGATAATGCAGCTCCCCACTTTTGATTTTTCTCCATCGAGCCACTTCTTATGGCTTCCCCTGTTTCGCAATCATAAATAAACCCCATAGCTTGTGTGTTTGTAGGGAAGGAATTCTTACCTCTCCAAATCCCAAGTATATATTCCTTCGTTTCTTTTTTTCCATCTAGAAGAAACGGGTCTGATTTCCCACCCATCGTAGATCATCTTCGCTTGCGTCTCTTTTGTCTATTCAAAAGATTTGTTGTCCCCCACGAAATCTTGGGCCATATATTTTTTTCCGGTGGAGTTGTTTTCAGTAGAATCCTTTCAGGGTCAAGTGTTTTGACTCTTCCAGAAAGAAGCCTAGACACAAGTTGAAGGCACCTGGCTGACCATGATTGCACAAGTTTGAATGTTCATCGAGGGGCCTCTCTCTGCCCACTTCCCGGTCTCTGTTCTTAATGAATTCATGAACCACACACAAGGGAACATCACACTTCGCCGCCACCCCCCCTGGATTCCTTCAGATTTTGCTGTGGATTCTCTCACCAAAAGCCTTCAAAGATATAGAAAAGCAGCTACTGCTGTCATGATTTGGACATCGATATCCACAACTTCTCAGCAACCCCATCAACGAACGGTGCCCATGTTTCTGCTGTCAAAGAAAACGACCTGCAAAGTGCTTGCTCCATGACTCCAAGGCACAGTTTTCTGGTCTTATTTAAAGAAGCCATCACTGTAACAGTCCGCATGCTTATGAAAACAGGTGAACAATTGAAGAAGAACAGAGCGAAAAGTAGAAAAGAAAATCATCTTTTTACCTCGAGCTTGTGAGTTCTAACGTTCATGGGGGGTGATGGCGCCAGGTGACCAACCTCAGCTGCGGAGGCATGATCCTGTGCTTGGGCTTCAGCCACTGCCTCTGCGACGGCGTCGGCACCGCCCAGTTCCTCCACGCCTGGGCGCACTGCACTGCCAAGTTCACCTCCGAGCAGCTCCCCGTCTCCCCCTTCCACAGCCGCCGAATGCTGCGGGCGCGCTCCCCACCGTCGGTGGCCTTCCCGCACCCGGAGTTCGCGCCGCCGGGGCCCCAGGGGAACCCCCCGGCCGCCGGGTACCTCGCTCAGCTCCTCCAGTCCCAGCCCCTCGTCCCCGTCTCCGTCACCTTCACCCCCTCCGAGGTCCTCCAGCTGAAGCGGAGCTGCGTGCCCTCCCTCAAGTGCACCTCCTTCGAGGCCCTGGCGGCGCACGTCTGGCGGACGTGGGTCCGGTGCCTGGACCCGCCGCCTGCCCTGCGCGTCAAGCTGCTCTTCTCCATCAACGTGCGGAAGCGGCTGCGGCCGCCGCTCTCCGCCGGGTTCTACGGCAACGGATTCGTGCTGGGGTGCGCGGAGGCGGCGGCGGGGCAGCTGGTGACCGGCGCCAACCCCCGCGCCGCCGTGAAGCTGGTGCAGGCGGCCAAGGAGCGTGTCGACGACGGGTACGTGCGGTCCATGGTGGACCTCCTGGAGGAGCGGCGGGCCAGGCCGGACCTCTCGGCGAGCCTGGTGATCTCGCAGTGGTCGAAGCTGGGGCTGGAGGAGGTGGACTTCGGGGAAGGGGCGCCCCTCCACATGGGCCCTCTCGCCAGCGAGATCTACTGCCTGTTCCTCCCGGTAGTCGGCGACCTGCATGCCTTCACGGTGCTGTTGTCGGTGCCGGAGGGGGTGGCCAACAAGTTCGAGTACTGCATGAAGGACCTGTGGGGGAGGGAAGGGGAGGAGGATGGTGTGAGGGATTACGAACAAGTTGACAGAAGCTTTTAATTTGAATCAGGTTTCGAGCGTAGTTCTTTCCTCTCTCTCTTTTTTTTTCTGTATAAAAGATCTTACCGTGAAGAAGCATGGAGTTACTGTTGTAGAGGGGTGAAGAGGGTATCACCAGTTCACATGTGGGGAATCAGAACAACATGTTCTTGGATTAATCCATCCGGATGAGCCATGCCGAAGGGAATCGCAGATGACCGATCTTAATTTGCTGTCATACACCATGCACAGTACGTATTTACCTGCTCAACGTGAACACAACTCACCGGCCGTTACTCTGATCTGGATATACCTGATTTTGAGATATCGAATGGTTGAGATGAGTTTGACGATGTTCTTGAAGTTAAAAAGAATATAAAGTTTAAGTTCAATGTTTTTTAGCCATTAATTTATATTTTTATCTCGATCACTAATTTGACTTGATTTGAGATTAGAGAATTGAGATAAGATCGACGGCAAACCTGAAGTTTGATCATCTTGGGTTTATCAAATTTAAGTTTAATATTTTGTTCGTCTTGTGAGACTTTCATCCGCGGCGCGACACACTGTCTTTAGGAAGGTCGAGATGGGTTGATCTGACACACTTATTTTCGAAGATAATAACTGAAAAATATAGAGAGAACGATGAAAACGCATGGAGGTGAACAACGTATGATTAATCGTTCTAAGAATATACGGCACACATGAAACTTGTATTTTATAAGTTTTGAATTGAATCATTCAAAATATTGAGAATGAAATGACAAAAAATATGATAAAATAACATTCCTCATCCCAGATGAGATTATGTCATCTCTATGTCATCACTATTCTTCCCTTCCCAACTAACTCTTATTTAAATAGCTCTGCCTGCATTGTGGAATCAGTGTTGGCTTAAAACCCTCTCTACTTTATTGAGCACTGGGATATTTGGCTTAGCAGGCTCTTTTTGTAGTAGATTAGGTTAAACAAGCTAAACTTATATTTAATGCACTGATTAATGAATGGAGGCCATAACCCCCCAACCTCCCCCCCCCCCCCCAAACTCTCATCTCTCTCTCTCTCTCTGGTTATTAGGACAAGAGCAGCTGGGAGTCCCCATGCCGCTCCATTTTATTTATTGACCCAAATCTTCCTTATCTGCGCAGGCCTAGTAATTTGAGCAAATCTAGATCTTCTTTAGATCGTGCCTGGCTTACATAAAGATTTTGCTCCATGTTTTTTTATTTGTTTTACTGTTCCGCATGAGAGGATCAGTGTAAAAAGATTTGAAATCCAGAGATGACAACCATCCAACATCTCAATGGCTGGCAGAACAAGGGAGGGGGGGGGGGTTTATGCCTGGTAGGCCAACAGATTTAATGGAGTTCTGGTAGGACTTGCACTCATCAATCACGGGTCCACCACAATTGGTGATCGATATCAATTCAGACACTCCAAGGTGATCCAGTTTGTATTCATCACCCCCCACAGCCTGACAAATGCCGACGTGAGCTCCAATAGCAAGAATTTAAGAATGTGCCTCAGACTCAGTACAGGGTACGTACTCATGGCTGGCCATGAACTAGAAGGCACTTCCAGGAAATCTCACAACGTTTATGCCGTGCAGGTGATCTTTCCCGGCCAACTGTAGTGTCCACATGAAGTGACATGTATTTCAATGCCTCCTGGATGTGGAGGATCATCTCTGGCTAGCTAGCTAGCTAACTAGTTCGGTGTTGGATAAACTCACGATGATGATGAAATTTAAAAGGAAATTTTATAGAACGGTTACGAGACGTATTTTGTTATATGATATTGAGTGTTGGACATACTTTATTATATGGTACCGGGTGTTGGGCAGTACGAAAGGAACACATTCACAAAATGTGTGTAACATAGATGAGGACGTTGAGATAGATGTATGACAAGATTAAGAAAGACAGGATTAGGAATGAGCGTATCTGTAAGGACTTAGTGATAATCCCAATTGATAGTAAAATGAGATAAAATAGACTCAAGTGATTTGGACATGTGTTTCGTCGCCCTAACTCAGCGCCGATTAAAAGATGTGAGCGAATCTTAGTGGATGCTAATGAAAGAGCTCGGGGAAGACCTAAAATGAGATAGTGCAATATTGTTAGGAATGACATTATTTTCGGGAGTTTAAATATGAATATAACACTTGATAGAAATCTTTGGCGGAACATGATTCATGTAGCCGATCTCAAATAATTAGGATAAGACTCTGATGACGATGATAATGACGATGATAAAACTCAATAGAGTACATAACTAACGCAAGGCTTTCTCCTTGTTGTGGGCACACAATACCTACATTATATATATATATATGTATCATCTGCAATTGGAGCAGCTTGGTAACTTGATGTCCTCCACATCTTTTCACGCGTGCTGGTGAGCCTTTCATGATCCCAAGACCCTTTTCATGCATGTCTTGTATAATATATATAATCCATTCCCATCATGCATGCTTGTCACATGCATGCTATTCTCAATTAAGGAGTCAGGTTCGAATAATGCTTATTCTTGTGTTAGGAAGAGGATGTAATATGCCACCCAAAACCATCAACTGATCATGTGGTAAGACAATCATAAGTTACCTCATCATCATCTGAATCTCAAGCTCATACAAAGCATGCTGATCTAGTCCATTGATGCAGAAAAATTGAGGTACCACTGATCGAGGGGACCTCCCTTAAAAACTGTTCTGTGAACATTGCGTAGTTCAGAAGATCACATGATGGCCAGTGAGAGCGTCGACCCTAGCTCCTCCTTCCCCTAGCTTTTGATTGTCAGGCAACAATTGCTGAGACGAATACCCTGAGGAATCATGCATCCGCCACCCCAATCATAGCTTACCAAATACAAAGAATAAGCTGACAATGAGCTAGCCAGCATCCATAATTGATATATACAAAATGCTACATGAACAACCAGATGTTCCTCGCACCTTTCTATAATGAACCATTTTGATGAACAAGATGCTCCCACCTTTTTATGACGAGCTCTTTCTGAAATAATGGGAAGTTATTCTCCATGTCTCCTCTGGTAGGTACCATCACACATGGTCTATAAAACTAATACCGCTAGTTGCTAGCTACTTGTTTCTGTGTACCTTGAGACAAAAATATATCTAAGAAAGGCAGCCGTGTGGTACGTAAAAAGGGTTGGAGACGTATTATTATACATGATATGTGGGTCTTACCAACAAACCCACTTGTGAGGTTGTGCTTCGTGCTTCAAATCTTTAGTCCCACATACACACAGTTCTGCTTGTTGCGTCGACAACAAGTGCTCCATCCCATGGAATGATGGGTCACTTTTGTATCATATCCCTTAATGTTGGAATACCACGGCATGTCAAGAGGCAACAGCCAACAGCTAAGGCGATCCATGGTAATTATTATTATCATGGCCATCCGGGAGGAGGGGGTGGCTTTATTAAAAGGGTGTGTGCATCTCTCTTCCGTGATGGAGTCGGGGTTTTTGGAGTGCGTGAATGCTGTGCTTGTAATTTAATTGGGGGGGGGGGGGGGGGGGTTCGCTTGCGCTAATTGAGCCCGGTTAGCGTGACTGTATGTGAGGAGAGAGCGGGACCACCGCGCGCTCTCTCTCTCATCTGTCGGGTTAACTTAATCGGATGTCAAACAGGTCCTAAGAGATCAGTTTGGTTTTACATGGATGAACAGTATGGTCTTGTGTATTATACAATAAACCTGGATTGAAAGTAGTAACAGAAGGCACTTTGTCCATTCCCTGCTTAAGAGGGCCAAGTGAGAAAGAACGGTGGAGAGAAGAAGAGAAAATAAGGAAAGAGGAGATCACGCACACAATGGATGGAAAGGTACTGATCTTTTTGACTTCTAATGTATGCAAAGGTCTCGGGTTTGAGTTCTAAGAACATTGTTTTATGGTTATCAAGATGCACTATTTTATGAAGAAATTTATAAGTATCTCTCTAAACAAAAAACCGATCATTCTTTAACTTTGTACTAAAAATGCTTGTGATAAGGAATCAAACTTAAACTTCTTGATTAGGGGCATCATGATATCACAAAGGAAGAACAAGAAACCAAAGTAAAGCTCTTTTGCCTTCTGCTGTACACATGCAACAAAGGGTGTTGCTTCTTATTAATTTAGAGGCATCTTGTTTCCCCGAGTTGTTGTGTATCTGAGTTCTTAGCAGAAGCGTTTTTTATTGAAAATTTGTGGGTTGATGCAGAAATCATTTTCAAAACAAGAATGCATACTGAGGAAGAACTACATGAATGTTGGATTGAGGTATTGTTGGACCCACATTTTATAATATCCGTGCGCCTTCTTTATTTGTGGAACATTGTCTCAACTCAACGTCTAAATTTTAGATTAGAACTCAGACCTTTAAGATAATATTAGAGCTGGGTTTTTAATAACTCATTAGGCTGCCCCACCCAATCAATAGTGTCACTTATAACTATATCATAATCAATTAGGTTCAATTGCAGGAGGGCACCTTCTCTCTTTATCTATGGAGGATTATTAGTTGCAAAGTAAGTTCCTAGAGGAGGGTGAATGAGAGTGTAGACTAAATATTGTGATTTAAAAATTGAAATCGCAAATAAGTTAATTAAACTATCGACGCGAACAAGTAGATTAAACAAACACAAAAAAAAATTTACAGAAGAGACACCACAATTTATACTAGTCTAGACACCCTCTTGGTGACCTACATCTAATATCGAGACCACCATCTAAGGTTTCATTACTTTACTCTGGAAGTATGCCAATTGAGTTATAATCGGATGCTTCACCTCACCAATACTGTGCCCTCAGGCAACTACAACTTGTTTTTTATCAGGAGTCTAGTACATTGACAACTTGCCCTCAAGCAAACATTTAATGATTTTTTTGTTCAGGTGTCCATATCTCTTTGTTTGATAGAGCAAACTAGTCATTGTGTCTAGATCTATTTTCTCGAACTTATTCTTTGTGTGTACTCTGGTTCATTCAGGACTTCTCTCGACTTGACACAGTATTTCCACAAAGAACAATGTATAGTGGAAGAGATTATCTTTTTGTGATCCTACTAGTATCATCGTGTGGATAGCTAGCATTACAAGAAAAAGTTAGCAACGGACATAATCCATCGCTAATTTCTCTCAGAAGGTGTCAAAAATGGATTAGCGATGAATTTCTGACACACTATGTCCGTCGCTAATTAGCGACGAACTAGATATATATATGACGCCAATCTGTCGTTAATATTAACGATGGAATAAAAGCTTGTCAAATCCGTCGCTAAGCTAAAGGTACACGGTCACTTTTTAGCGACGGATCAAATATTTGATGTCAATCTATCGCTACTATTAGCGACGGAATAAGACCAATGTCAAATCGGTCCCCAAATGCAGAGAGTTCCGATTTAGTGACATATTAAATATCTGATGTTAATTTATCCCTAATATTAATTACATAATAAAGTCGTGTCTGTAGCTAAATCCAGAGAGTCTCTATTTAGTGATGAAAATTTGTAGCCCCTAATTTGTCACTAAATAAAACTACCTATTATGCGTAACCGTCACTAATCCATCACTATTCTGTTTTTCTTTACCTCCTCTACATGAAAAAATCCATCCTTAATCTCATGTTAATTCTTCACTAATTATTTTTAAAATTTTTAAATTTATTTAATTAAAATATTAGAAAATCTATTTACATAATTTTAAAAAGTGTAAATATATATAACTCATATCACGCACACAATGAGAAATAAAAATTGCATGTTTTATTATTAAAATCGAATACAAAATTCTTTAAATATAATTCCTAAAAATATAATTTTTAACAATATTTTGAAAAATCAAGAAATGACCTGTGTTCCGTCACTATTCTGCAATGGAATTTACGACTCAAAAACATCCATTGCAAATCAGTCTATGTATTTGAGATGGATAATTGCAAATCCATCTCGAAAGTAACACAAATTTGTGAAATAAATTCAATAGTTAAATATTGCGACCTATATGTAATATCTGTTGCTAAGCTGTCATTATTTTGCGTTTAAAAATTTCATCGCAAAAATTCGTTGCTAATAGAATTTTTATTATAGTGAAGCACACTCCTTCACTCGTGTCAAAGGTTAATTTCATGCAAAAATAGTAAATATTTGAACTGAGTATGAAATCTCTGCAAGACTTTAAAAAAAAAAGATCAGACTAGTCTTTGACCAGTGCATTAATTTGGTGCATTATCTATCAAATATAAAATCAAGATATTACCAAAGTATGCATAGGGAATCTAATCTATATTTAATATATTTGAATTTGAAGATGTATGAAAATATTAATTACAGTTGAAATACTCTTTGGTTGAAATACTGAACAAGAGAAAATTAATTCGATGACTTAATACGACTAAATTAGTCAATGATAGAACAAATGAGATATGATTCAGCCGAAGGGAAAAATTTAGAGAAGGTCAGTAGAATTATGTAGTTGAAATATTCAATTGAATGATCACAGTTGAAAGAAACACAGTCACAAAAAACTAGTTGAATAACATGGGCTAAGTCCTTGAACTGAGTTCTCCAATTAGATGAGTTTAGTCTAAGATTAATTCCAACTGAGTCTAGGGTTGGCCGAAGATTTTAACTAACTTTCAACCAGAACCATATTCAATTGAATTCAATTACTTGACATTATATTTTATTTTTGAACTCTATTTTGGTCATAGGTAATAATATTTTTAGTTAAATTTTATTGTCACAAAAATATAATTGTTAATGTGATCATTAAAGAGTAGGGGTCTAACAACAACTTTTTAGACTCTAGGTTAGAATTTAATCTCTTAGGCCCCATTTGTTAATCGGTTAGCATAGAGGGAATATGTTACTGGACGAGAGAGAAGAATGAAAGACTCGCACACTCCTCTCACGCGCATACTTCTTAATCGACGACTTCAGGTATCGCATTCGACTATCTGGAGTTGAATACGGTACCTCTACTCATTTAACAAAGAGGGCCTTAGGGACTATTTGATAACGTAGTGAGGTGACTTATATATTCGTGCCCCTGAGTGCGAATAAGTCACCCACCTCAATTAACAGCGGATGTGTGTGAAGAGAAAAAATAGGATCCACATTTTTTCTCTTTCATCGATTAATTATCTCTCACTCCTATTCTTATTTCAAATAGGAATAGGCCCTCAAGAAGTATATGTATCCTTTGCAAGTTCATTGCATGTGTCTTGAGAAGATATAACTAGTTGCCCATCATTTGCATGAGTTACATGTCTCTCTCTTTTTATGAGGAAATCTCATAGAAGTGAGTCCTACTTGTGAGAGAGCTTTTTTGTCCGAGTCTAATCATTACAAGGAAGACCATAGAGATGAATTTGCAAGATCAACCCATTATGATTTTAGTTCAAGTCCGTGGGTTACATGTAGTTTTGATGTGATCAATGGGTCAGGAGCATTGATGTGACCAATGGGACGGGAGGCCTCAGCCCCATCGATCGGTTCTTCCAATTGCACTGTAATGAGAAGCTAAGTGTGCGAGACTTGCTACGTATTAGTACTTACATTTCAATGTTTAGGGTAGATCTTAGTTTATTACATAATCAGGTTGTGCTTCATTTTTTAAAAAAAAAAATTGGGACTTATGTCTTCTTAATTTATCGTACAAGTAATATCTCCGTCATATGATCTTAAAATATTAAAAAATAAAAAAATCGATTCAAAAAAATTAAGATCAACGCTATTTATTTGATCTGATGTTTTTTTAATTTTTTAGACCCGTTAATAGAGATGTGATTTGTATGATAAATTAGAAATATATAAATCTCACATCATAATTTTAAAAAAAAATCTTATTGTAGACTATCGGTGTGTAATAATTTAAGATAAACACTAAGTATTACTACTCTCTTTGACCTTCTTTGTTATTCGAACACGGTTACTGTGTTCAACTCTTTGATAAGCCTCTTATGTGTGAGGAGAGCGGGTTAACCCAAAGATTTTTCTCTCTCGTCGGTTTATTAATCCAACCGATAATTCATTTACCAAACCGTGCCCTTTTGTATTCAACGTAAGAAGAATCATGATGCCATGGGAATCCACTATATCTTATTTAAGCAACTTTCCCTCTTCGGCCAAATTTTAGAATAGGGCCTTTCTAAGATCAAGTCCCCCGAAAGGCATCATCTTAAAGATATGATAGAGCTCAAAATAAGTGACTTTGAGAGTCAGATTAGATGATAATTGAATTCGCGGTCATTTGTTTGGGCTTCTTAATGCAAAGATGTTCATTTCAATTTCATACCTAATTTTGGTCGGGTCTGAAATTGAAACAGTATCGATTTCGATTTTAATTTTGACTTGAAATATAATAAAATAATAATTTTTGAAAAGAGAGTTGACGTTCGATTTTATCTGATTTTAAACGTACGATTTCAGATCGTCCGAATCCGAAAGCCATCCATATCTTAATGGGAGAATATTTAAAAAAATTTACCCACGGTAAGTACATTTAGGACAACTTTTAAGAATTTTTTAAACAAAAAAATCCCTTACGTTCTCGTCTATCTAACCTCCCCTCCCACTGTTTAAATGTTAGATTTAAATATCATATTAGCATTAATAAGACATTAATGAGCTGGTGTAACAATTGAATGACATATAAAATGGGTTTAAATGATGGGTTTGCATTGAAATCCATCCCAAAGTTCCATTGGAGGATATTCTTGAGATTTTTCAAATAATCTCCCATTGTGTCACTCTCCCTCCTACTTAAGAAATCTACTCAACTTCAGAAGTTGAGAAGACATGTGACATTTGGTCAGACCTAACATTTTGTAAGAAATTTTAATTTTTGATGATCAAAATCTCTCAATAAATCCAACCAACGCCACCCGAAGAACTGATTCCATCAACTCTAGAAAGATTGCTTCTCCTAAATACGAAGACTTGTATAATCTTCTCCAACAATTTGTTCTATACTTTGGCTTTTCCAATTTAGGTATAATAATAATAATAATAATAATATCTTTCCTCGAAGAAACTACGATATCTCCAAAGTTGCCACTAATATTATTAATGTTGGTTGGACACCTAAGAGTGGGGGAGACGGGGGAGAAGTAAACGGTGGTACGTACCTGGCGGCCACTGACATGGACGGCCCCCGTGAAGACGACCGATGGACCCGTCACACCCATGCTCGCACGGGATGCCTTCCAATTTAGATTGTCGTTGGACCCCCCGGGTTGACTTTCTTGCTCACAGAAGGTGCTAGAAGTCAACGCTTCGATTCCCTCCTGAAGTCAACTCTCGTGGAAAAACAAACCGGACATGATCTGAGTGCACGGATAGAATAACAGGTAAGAAGCACATAAAAAAAGAATACTTTTTTTGGCAATCTTGTTCAATACAGGATGGATGAACAGATGCAAGAACACTTGGATGGGGTCTCTGTGGCCTTGGTCGTCAGCAAGATTCTTGATCATCCACTGATTAGGGTTGAATTGGGATGTGAGAACCCTAATTGGAATATGAGAAATGCTAACTGTCCATCGTGGGTGGAGAGGTTTTTTACCCATCTAAGATGGGATTGATCCATGTTAGTGCTTCGACCCGCCGAGAACTCAGTGCGCGAGTCTGAACATCCACGTGGATCAATCATGTCATGCATGGGTAAGAAACCTCCTCGTCCAAGACGAGTATTAAGGACGCACTTAGAACATATTGAGAGTGGAGGACTTTTTACAAAATCTCTTAGGGCCTCTTTGTTTTTCAGTTTAGGATAGCATGTTCGACCCTTCGGGGTCGAACAAGTCGCCCGCCCTTGAATATTAAAGTCCGAGCTCAGTCTGGGTCCGAGCTATGTCGTGCCGGGCCGGGTCGGGTCCGGCACTATTAAAAAATTGTAAAGCCCGACCTAGGCCGATCCGACAATTTAAATAAAAAATAAAAATTAATATATTTAATAATATAAAATTTATAATCTCACTAAATTAATTAGAGTTTTGATATTAATTATATAATTTGTGAGAAAATAGAGTTTTAAAATTTTTAATTAAGTAAAATAACATAATTTTAATTAAGTAATTTTTAAAATTTGAAAGGAAAAAAAAGAGAAAGGACTGGACCGACCAGTAGACTGAACTCAAAGCTCGAGCCCGACCCGTGGATCTAGTCGGGTCAGACTTTTAAACTCAACTAAGAGTCCACAGATCAGAAAAGATCTTGCGACTCGATCCGAAATCAAGTCAAACTTACGTAACTATCAGGTCAACCCGATCCATTGACAACCTTATTTGAACGTGTGAAATGCAGTGGGGTTCCCCCACTAATCTCGTTTTAATACTTATCAATCCCCCTAGTTAGAAAGAAAGACAAGTGAGGCCTGCCCGTCCCCCTCTGGACCCTCCCGTGAGTCCCTACCGAACGTCCGTGACCAGGTACCGAACCGGACCCATCCGTAACGATCCGTTAGAAGTCATTTTCGGGTGGGGGTGCGGGGGGGGGGGCGGAGTCTGACGTTGGAAGGAAGGGCCCACAGGCGAAACAAAGATTCCCGGTGGGCCGCACGTAGCCACAAGTGCGAGTTTATCCCATGCCCGTAATTTTTGGATCCTTCCCGGGTAGAGTCCGGGCATCTCAATTTAACTCCCCATTTTTTCCATTAAACAGTTTGAACGAATGATCGTGCGACACGATCTCTTGACATCTTATGTATCAAAAAGTGCAACCCAAGACTCTTCTACTTCGAGGATAACTCGATGCATAAATGTGTGCACCGCGCATTGCAAATCTCATTTTGATTGATCCACGTCACTGGAAGGTCATGACACGTGTTCAATATGTCGACCACACGTAGTTCGTGTCACTCTAAACGAAGTTCGATGCACTCGTAAGATAGACTCGAGAAATAAAGAATATTATAAATTATTTTTCACTCTAATAAATTATTTTTCACTTTTATAAATTATTTTTTATTTAGGTATAATATTTTTCACTTCGGCTAAGATTTCCTAGAAATGCGTAAGTTCACATGAGACTAACATCAGATTCACACATTGAAGATGTACCGCATGTTTCTAATGACATGGACCAATCAAAATAGGTGTTTGCATGCTTGCTGCACACTAAGACGTACATCAAGCCATTCTCTTCTACTTTAAATATGTCAACTTCAAGTCCCTGTAACCATATACATTCAACCGGGTCCATCCAGCCCAGGTTCATATCTATATTCGTTAACTCTAATTACATAAGCTTATCTACGTAATGACATAATTATAGTTCTCAGGTGGAGATGTAATTTCTTAAAAATGCAAAAAAAAAAATCTGTACCATGGTTACTCTAACATAGGTGTTGGCCAGAGATACGACAAATCACGAGGGAGAGTGAAATGAGATTGCTTAAAACAATATCCAATTTTCCTGAAAAATACGTGTATAATTAGATCTATTTATTTTGATGCGATCTATTCATCTATTATAAGATTATCAATATAACATGAGATTAATCTTAAAACGATAGATCGAGCATGTGAAAAAATCGTGGAGAATGAAGAGAGAAATAAAGAACAATCGTACAGGAGACACCACGATTTTACGATGGTTCGGATTCACCCCGCGGTGAATCTTACGTCCACTACTCCTGAAAGTTTTTTCACCCACTTATCTAAGTGAACACACAAGTGAAAGATCACCCACACACGATGCAACTCCATCAACAACCATGGTACAACCCGCACCAACAACAACGGTGCTACCCGCACCAACCACGGCATAACTATAATACTACCAACACCTGTCACCATCACACGTGGTGCTACACCCACTATCAACATCCACCACAAACACACACTCGTGATCTACACACTTGTTATTATTCTCTTTTAAATTTATAATGAAACACAAGAAAATAGAGAAGACAAAGAATTAGAGTTGTATAAGAAACTCTCTCTTAGTAGATGTCACTTTTAGAACGTAAGGAAGAAACCTTGATGGATGTAGGCATGCCTTGGAATCTCTTATTACAATAGAATGTCGTAGAAGCACAACGAGGAAGATGAAGATTTGCCTGATGAAGCACATATGAATTTTCTCCATAAAAACTCTTTTTGAATGCATTTAGATCTCTTCTCTCTTAGGTCTCATTTGATTAGGGGATAAATTTTGAGGAGAATAAGTGTAAGTCATTCGGAGTTAATTTATCGCTATCCTCATTCTCATGTACGTTTGATACCCCTTTGGCTGCCTGGCCAGGGTTCTATTTGTAAGGATTTGAGTCGAGATTAGAAGAATGCAGCGAAAAAAAGAAATTAAAAATTCTATCTCGACCGAGTCGATTGCTTCGTATGAATCCCGACGATTATCTACAACTATGGAATTCGATTTTACTTCTGCGATACACAGATCACAACGAAGTGAAAAATGATCTCTCGTGATAGTAATGAGCTACGTAAGTGCACAGTCTCTAACGGTATCTATACTGGCACAGATAACGGAGTCCTCTCTTCGCAGCTCCCTACGAACAACCTCCTCTACAGCAGCTCGGCATAGTCTCTACACTAGAGACAAGAGGGAGATGAGAGGAGAGAGAAGATGGCACCCGTCCTAAGGAGGAGAGAGAGAAAAGGGGGCCTTGTCCCTGAAAACCTTGGATGCTTGACCCAGGGTTCTCCATTGTAATTATTTAAAGACTTCTCAATTTTTCATATAAACTCTCACAAGTCTAAAATTGCATATATATTCTCACCGTCTATATATAACCCTAGTGTGTGTGACTCTCTAGGCTCAATATCAGTTTGATTTTAGGCCCATTAAGCTAAATAACTTCTTATTAGCTTTTTCACATTAATACTTAACATGAAATTAATTATTTAATCATCTCATGACTTAAATAATTAATTTACCATCTTATGATGAATAATCATCTCATGATTATTCCTTTGTTGGGCTTTCACGCCATAGTAAACACTCAGCAACACTTTGTGACCCTAGAAGATAAAGGAGGTCTATAAAATCACTCTGTGACCTTTCTGTCTATAGTTACTACACAACTATAGTCCTTCATTCATATCTAATGCACTTAGTTATAATTAAGGATATGATTATAGTGTCAAATCTTTCTTATTTATGACTTGATGAATGTACTCTAAGTCTCAATGGAAAACTCCTTCTCTACGGAACTATCTATCTTGGCCAAGGATTTAACTAAATACCATTCATAGGATATTTTCTCTCATGCTATATTTGACAGTGAATGATGTACTGTTGTCACTCAATTATCTTCGTATATATTCTATTGTATCTGAATACCTGAGCATCCAGAATGTATGGATAAAGACCATTTTTAGGAATCAAATTACCTTCATAGTAGAGAGAGAGAGAGAGAGAGAGAGAGAGAGAGAGAGAGAGCAAGAGCAAGAGCAGAGAGGACGACTTGGGGTCCATCCGCTGGAGTGGCCGACATGCCCTCTCCAACGCCACCACTAGCATCACCGCCCCCCCTTCACATGTGGCGCCATCAATGTGGCCTTCATCCTCCGTCGGGCCACCTCCTTCCTCCGCAACAAATCAGTATCACCCTCTTCATCACTGCCTAGTGCTCATCACGCTTGCATTCCTCTACCGACGTCGTGCTGCTTTCCGATGAGGAGGGAGCAGTTATGAATGCTCTCCGGCCATAGTAGCAAGAGACGACATGTGACTTCTAGGCCCAGATGAACACCACCTCCCCTATTCCCCCACTAGCTCCGATGAAGGGACCTGAGAGAGAGAGAGAGAGAGAGAGAGAGAGAGAGAGAGAGAGAGAGAGAGAGAGAGAGAGAGAGAGAGAGAGAGAGAGATTTATGAGATTTTTATTGTCATGTTATCTTCAAGATGGAACATACATCGAAATATTATCTTTTTCTAACATCTGTAAATCACATAGATTTTTTTAAAATAAGAGTTAGAATATTGTAAGGATTAAAAAAATAATTATATTTAAGAGATTAAAAAAGAAATACACTTATTTTGTAAGAATTAATAAATAAAAATCTCTTTTTAAATTGTCTAATCTAAAATCAGATGGAACACATGGGTAACTTGCAGAAGGGGCTCCTAAAAGAAGTTCATTTTTTTTCGTTTTGGGGTTGCACCGCTATAAGAAGTTTTATTATATAATCATATATTGAGGATTTTATTAATTTACATATTAGTAAAAATATTTACAAAAATATAACACGTATACATGATTAACTTACTTGACATAATATGATGCTATGAAAAAGGTTATTACCTCTTTTAAGTTTGAAGTGAAACTAGAATTATAATGACCATTTCTTTTATAAAGAGAGTAAAAATTGGCAAAATAAAATGTTAGTTTGATTAATTTGAATTGTTATGTGAATGAGATTTATGTGTTGGTAGGTCTGTGATTTGAACTTAAGACATATTAGCTGTTGCCCTCTTTCATTCAAGAGAAAATAATTGACAAAGATATATTAGGATAATTGTAAAAAATAATCATGTTGTATGAATAATCATAAAATTGTCATCCTTACATAGTTATTATTATTGTTATTTATTAATTTCATCGCATTGCAAAACTTGTTAAAATACACTTACCATCACTAGTTGTTAATATTTCTACTCTAAACTCTTTCTCTCTTTACATCTATTTATCTATTAATCTCTCCCTCTTTCTTTTTGGCACAATGTATTGGTGAAACAAATACCTTTTATAAAAATATTTTCATCTAAAATTTTAATTTGATAGATCAAAATAGATATTCCTCACATCCTAAATTAATGACTAATAACCTTGGAGATACTTTTGTGCCTATTTTCCTACAAGAGACTTATTAATAACAATAACTGTGTAAGAATGAGAATTCTACAATTGTCATGTAGCAGGGTAGATTTTACAATTATCCCATAAATGTTCAACACTAAAATCCAGATGCCTAGGTAGGTAAATCATATTTTTTTCACATATTTATTCCTATAAATATCTAACACTAAAATCCACGTGAAACACGTTTATGTCTACTGTTATTTTTTTCTCAAACAAAAGTTAAAATCATTGAAAAGTTCACAAAATTTCAAAAGTACTACTCATTTGTGGAGCAGATGTCTGGAGATATGGATATGTTAATTGCAACACCTCTCCTAATAAGCACCGGCATAGATATTGCATTTGCAACATCTTATTTTTTTTAATTTTTTTGAGTGATTAATACATAAATTTATTTGATCGTAGATGCTACGTCATTGATGACGTAACGTGAGAGTCGGATAAAAATTTTTGACACTCACATCACGTCACTTAGTAATATAGTGTCTTAAATAATTTGATGTGAAAGTTATTAAAAAAACTTAAAAATAAAATATCAACTTCTATGCCACATCATTCGATGATACGACATCTACATCTAAATACCTTGACATGGAGAACACTTAAAAAATTAAAAAAATATTTCACATGAAACATCATTACGTGTAAATAATCAAGATTTGTTGACTTGGTGATCCGTATCAGAACAGAATCGCTCTTATCCGACATGACGCCTGTGCACTGTGTATTGCTCGCACATCACCTTGCACACGGGCGTCAGAGTCATAAGCACATGAACCACAACTCAAATAACCAATACGGGATTATTGTCCAAGAGGGGAACTATGTCCAAATATTTTAACACTCTCTCTCACGGTCAAGATAGGCCGTAGACATTAATCGGACGGAGGTGGCAAGAGGAGTTTGGCCAAGATTATGCTATGATACGTGTTGATATCCACAAAATCATAATGTTGAGATACATATGTCCATGATCATAATCACGTTAACCACAATTCAAATAATCAATATAGGACTATTGTCCAAGACAGAATTATACCCAAATATTTCAACATAGTCGGACTCCCGAGGGCATCCAAGTCGCCTTCAGCAATTCCCTGTCCCCCACCGTCGTCGTTATTCTACCAATTTACAGGGTTTTCCCGCTTCCATTTTACGGTCTTAATCGTCATCCTCGGACAAAATCATCTCTGCCGTCGCGCGATTGCAGATGGAAAACGAGGAAGAGGGGGAAAAGGAATGGAGATTTGGAATTGTCTCCACCCATATTGGATTGGATCGAGGTCTGTAGATGCGAAATCCAGGCTTTATGGCGACGAACACAAGAATGTCCGGTTGATTCCTCTTCTTCCCTCCGCTTGCTTCGTTCCTCCCTCTTACTCTTTGTAAATGCTAATTTCTACTTGCTTTCAGCACGATCCGAATCATATTCCTGAAAAGGTTTCGCCTTGCGTAGTCTTTTTCCCATAGCATTGTTGTTGTTGTTTTTTTTTAAAAAAAATCCTGCCTTTTAGTGCTTAGAATTGGGATTTGGTGGAGGTGTTGGCAGTTAAATCACTGTAGCTAAGTGAAAACTTTTATATATTTTTTTGATCAAACGCAAACTTTTATATTACAAGCAAATCTATTGAGTTCTGCTGATTTGAGATGTTTTTGCTTGTATGCAAGGCAGACTTGGTAAGTGTAGGTGCTTGCCTTTTGTGCCCTCTCTTTCCTTCTGGCAAACGTAATTCCCCTATGATGCTTATCTTGTTGTGTGTTCATGAAGGCTTTGCCTTCTTAAGGATCTGAACTTTTCATATAGGTGTTCTGACTGGACACTGTGCTTGTATTCTCTGTTCGTTTATTCACATTGAGACTCTGATGAATATTTTGAGGTATTTTGCTCAGGACGCTAGGACGACCTTTTTATATTGATTCTCTTGCATCACATTGGTTCTTTTCCTTCTTCATGTTACAAGGCGACAGGATCTTGGTTCATCCCAAGCTTCACATACTGCATCACTGCTTGAGCAGGAGAAAAGCCTATCAGGCTTATCAGGTATGTGGCGAACTAGGAAACTTAAAGTCCAAATCGTTGTCTTGTCTGTGAACACCATGCATATAACGTGCACCTGGTGGGATGGGTGGAAATTGAAATGCAGCTTTTTCCAACAAAGCCACCCACCAAGTCTGACATTTTTGAGTTTGGAAAAGCACACCATCACATCATGAAGCTTTATTCCAGAAGAAAATACAAATAAATTAGGAAGAAGGAACCATTTTGAGGACTCTGAATAAATATAACAAATGACACGAAATTAACAGTAATCATGCGGGAAGAAGATCTGGTTACCTGTCCTGACATTCTGAACAATTTTGACCTCCAATTAACCACACTTCTTTTTATTTCTTTTATTTCATTGTCATTTAAACTAGAGCAACTATCCTGAATTTCTTTTTCTTATGACATTTTATATGTTCCTTATTCACTTTTGCCTTATTCTATTCCCGACTCTTGTTCGTAAGTGGAAATATGTGGTATCCTCTTCGTTTTTGCAATTTCACCTACTGTCACGGGAATGCTACTCTTCTGTTTTGATAGAAGATAAGCATTTTTTTCTGTGTGATGTTAGATTGCCAGAAGCCCAATGTCCCTGAATCACTCGGGATATTCTGATCCCTCACCTGGTATTGATGGGATGAGGGTTATGAATGAATGATTGGTTAATGAAAATAATTTTCTCGTTGAAAACATGTCATAGATAGGTTAAAAACAAGTTTGGTTCCTCAAACTCAAAAACTAATTCGACCGAATGTCAATTCAATATAATAGCCATGGACTTGAATGCTAGGAGCCAGGCTCAATCTTAGTTTTCATTTTGAAGCTCTTGTTTCAAACAATGGCACTCTGGATCTGTGTTGTATAATTGATGGAAGGGCCTATCAAAGTAACCAGTGGCTTACATCTGATTGACTTTTTCTGACTTTAATCCTGTTGGTGTTGGCTAGTACATCTCAGAATCTGCTAGCAACATAGATATAGAAAGATAAAATTTGTAAATGCTTCTTTTTCTTCTCTTAATTTTCAGGACACATTAAAGAGTATTATTGAATCCCCCCACTCATGCAATGTACTTTGTCACTTAAAAAATAATTTTTTTGACTAGATTGTTTACAAGTAAAAACTGAATTCAAGGCCCAAGCAAATGTCAATGTGCACCAAGCCCAACTGTATTTATTAATTAATTTAGCTTCTGTGCCTAATTTTCTATTTGAATTGAAGGCCACCAAAGGTATTTTTTTCCTTACATGTTTTTGCATACGTATGGTGTGCGTCACTTGTGTGTGTTTTATGCTCAGTTTTTGCATGTGTATGTCTGTAGCTTGGTAGGCTGGGTAATTTTATTTCATGCATATGTTAGTTTCAACTGCTTTGCCCCACGTATGACTTATGATTGGCATGTGCTGTTGTAGCGCATTTGACTGTATTACTAGGAAGATGCATTTTACTTTATAGATGTCTCTTCAATTTGTTTCCTGTTACATTTACATAATCCATCAATGTTCTGCGTCTGTCTGGAAAATCTGGGCCTGCTTTGCTCACATAGGTTTTAAATTGCTTTGGTGGGAAAGGGATCTTTCTTTATTCAGTAGCAAATTACTAGCTTAAACTTTCCTAGTTCTTGGACTTGAAGTGAGGCTTCAACTGCCCCAGCTGGGAGTGGTTAAGATCAATTTGTTCCATGGTTGGTGAACTTCCATCATTACTATGTGGTGGAATTTCATGTTGAGAGAAGAAATAGAAAGAAGTGACCATGAGTTTGGCAGGTTTTTGAGGTTTTTTTGCTATGAGTTTTAGTAGTCATGTCAGGCTTCTTTTGAGGTGTACTAGAATCGTCTCTTTAGTCATTGGGTGTATTTGAGTTTTGCAGGATTGTTGGCATAGGTTTTGGTATTTTGTTGTCCTATGCTTTGAGTTTTGTGTTTTTATTGCACTTTTTATTTGGTGTGTATCTCGCTGTAAAACCATGGATGTAAACATCTGTGTTTTATTTGATAAAATTGGTGGCATATCCCACATTCTTAATAAAAAAGTTATATGTCATTGTTGGCCAGACCATACAACAGATGTAACAACATTTACTGGTAGGATACAACTTGAATAAAGGAATGGACATTGTCTTGATAAATGTTGTTAGAGAGAATAATGGATAGATCTTAGAAGCACAGAGGAGGTGGGCATGAGATGGAAGTGGGAGATCTACTAGTTTACAATTCAAAATTTTTTGGGGTGTGGGAGTGGAAATGGGGTGTGGGGCTGTGGGAGTACCTTGGGAGTAGTAACAATGGTGAAATGAGTGAATCCTGCTTCTAAGTTATAGACATGCATGTGTCCGCAGTCATAGTAGTGAGGAGGACATCTTGGATATATGTGTCCTAGCTAAACTAACATTAGGAAGGTGGTATGTCCTGGTTACACTATTACTAAAGGGATGTCCCAGTTACACTTGTATTAGGAAATGTCTTGTAAATCTTGTATGTGTATTTGGATATTGTCTTGATGTTGAATAGGAAGCTTTTACTACTTTTCCGCTGTGCATCTTAACATGGTACCATAGTGCCAATCCAGCATAGAGTGGACACTCAGTTATTTTGCAATGTCCCATTCTTCTTGCTGCTTTGAACTCCTGTGTTGCTCTTTCCTCTGGCTGTGAGTGCTCTTTCTCATGGCAGACAACATGCTCCCTTCGTTACCAAGTTCTTATTAAGGCATCCTTTCCCATGGTTGAAGTTCCTTCTTACATTGTTCAAATTCCAGTAGCCATCGGTTCCTTGTTTCCAAGATTTTACACAGCTCCTGCCAGTTACTGCTATCGTCCAGTTTTTCGTGGCTTGAAGTCGTCTTTTGCCAATCCTTGCCATTGCTGCCACCACACCAACTGCCTTTTCTGTGACTGTCACTGTCTCAACTCAATGTCTTTCATTTTCATAAGTAGCTGCTATTCTTGCCATGGCTCTTTTCTGTCATACAGCAACCATCCTTTGCTATCCTTGCTCTCATCTGCTATTGGTGCTCTCGCCATCCCATTGTCACCAATTTCTGTCGTGGCTGCCACTTGCATTGCCTGCAACTGCTACTGTCATGTCTGATTTTCCCACTGGAAATCACCCAACAGTGTCATAGGCCACCGGCAAAGGCACTACCTGATGCATCACCCATGGTTGCTTATGACTCCTCCAAGCAGAATATGTGATCTGTCTGCAACTTAAGTCAACTGGATCTGGACCTCTTAGTCCAGATTATACTAAAAGCCTGGTTCACCCTTAGTTTAGACCCCATTTCGGGCCATTAACTGGCTGATTCAGGTCTTTTAGAAGGTAGTTTAGTAATCAATAACAGACTGATTCAAGGCCATTTAAAATGGCCGCTTCAAACCTTCAAACATGACAATTCAAGCCTGTACAGCAGTTTCTAGTATCATCACGTGGCAATCTTAGAGGTTGCCACAATGTCTACTAATTTCAATTGTACTGGACATGCACCCAAGGGTTATTTTGATGTTCTGCTTGCAGCCCCACAGTCCCTTTATCATCTAGGAAACTTTTTGTTAATCTTTGGGGGTTGTTCTACTGTTTACTGCCATTTTCTGTCTGTCTGCATACCATATCCCTTCCTGAGGGTTTTACACCTTGTTGATTTTATTAGAGAAGTACATTTCTTTATCTAAAGCTTTATTTGAGCATTTTGTGGAACTTCCATTGGACTTCTTTGTTCGGTCAATTTTTCTATGGCATCTATGATGACCTTTCCCCAGTCCAGCTATATCCCTTGGATTGTTTAGATCTTCTGAGAAAAGATCGGAATAAAACCTGATAATTTCCTCAACAATAATATTTTCATCATCAAGCCATACGTTCCCTTTCTTGATCATGGATGTCTCCATCTTCTGGCATTTACAGTCATATGAAAAAAAAAATCTTAATGAGTATTATTATTCCCCTCCAGTAACCACTGGATCCTGAGCATTCTCCATTTAATTTCCTCTGCTTGAATCAAACCTGAGTATTGAGTTTTCAACCATATCAACCTTTTCCTATTCCCATCAAACAAGGAAACAGCCTATTCTTGAACTTCCAGCCTTTGTTTATCTGAAAGCGAGGACCATCCTTATCAAGTTATCAAAGAGTGTGGAAAGATAGTTGCCTGTTAAAGTGTTTGATGATCAACAAGCATATGTGTGGGTTGTAAGTTTCTAATAGAGCTTCAGAATGTGTAAGATGGTTGTATGTGTTAGAAAGGTGGTTGACAATCGAATGATTGTGAACACTCTATTGTCCAAATACAATAGCACGAGCATTAAACCATATCTCTTTATGCTGCAAACCATTAATGTGTTTGGTTGTACTTACTTTTCAACCTTTCAATGACAACTATGCGAATTATGATTGAGATTGAGTGGTGTGCAAGCCTATGTCCTTAGCATGAGTCCAGACAACCATGGAATGATAGAGTTCCCAATAATACAGCCCCTTAACATGTTTCGTCAATTATGATCCAATAATTGGCTATACTTCAAAACTTGCTGGCATTTCATAAGAATTCCTTCTGAGTTATTGTAAGAATTGTTCTTGTGACTAGTTAACTTGAGTTTGCATAATTGAAAATTCCTCCATTAGTCTGAGCCATTGTTGCCATTGTTAGTGCAATAAATGTTGAGCATTTTATAGAACATAAAATCCTGATTTTCATCAGAACAAAGTAGATTGCCAGTTCATTTATTATTTTTAGTGCTTTTCGTTTTTTCTTTATTACAGGTGGCCTATATCCACTAACTTGTGGGTTAGACATAAGGGGCATCACTTTAGTGATAAAAAAGTACCTAGTTTCACAGTTTCAGAGCCAGAGGCACAGTGCAAATGGTCACTGGACGTGGTCAATGGACTGCCCCATTTTGGTTGACTGTAGTTTGATTTCCATGATAGCACCAAGTGTACATGCTGTAGGGAGCGCACTATCTGAGGTGAAGGGGAGAACAAGAGGACACTTAGGCAAGAAAGAGGTCGAGGGCACTGGTCAGCTGAAAGGAATGTCCTGCTAACAACCCTTTGACCCAATACCTCATTAATCATATCAAAAGACAGCAATATTCTTGTTATGGTAAACTGGCTCAGGGACATCACAAAAACACCAGAAAAAATAGAGATAAAAATAAAAAATGCCCCCAGATAATATTCCCCTGCAAGTCTAGTTCTTGCACATCCTTGCAAGCTGATCATAGATGTTCATCATGCACAACTTGCCTAAGGCTGCATCGAACTGATTTTTGGTTGACCTTTTTGTGGGGGGCATCCACAACTTCGTCCCTTAAACGATCAAAGGAAGACAGAACCACTTGTCTTCGGTTTATCCACAATGAAAGTCAATCAATTTCAATATTCCTTGTACAATTGTATTGGACATGATCATTTGCAATGTTGATTGCTTCCTTGTTGTCACAATAAAATTTCATTAGAAGCTCTATGGTCAACCCAATGTTTTTGAGGACTTTTAGCCACAATAGCGTATGCCCTGTTTGGTTGGAATATTAATTTTACTACCTATGAGTTTTGATATTAGTATTTTTCAGTTTTATAATATTAATATTAAAATTGATGATAGAAGAATATGGAGGGAGTTGGTGGAAGGGAAAAGAGAGTAAGGAGTGCGAAAGAGAAAGGAAAGGGATCTCTAGCCCATTGAGTGCTGAATACAAGAGCTTGCCTGCCTGCCTCGGTATTTACCTTTACCTTCCTTTTTATGAAGTTCTCCATGTTTGATCAAGCCATGGTGAGATTACAACTACACCCATGAAAGAAAAGAGAGAAAGACAGAAGGAGTGGGGGGAGGGGGAGGGCATACACAGACACAAACAGAGTAAAAGGTTAAAATCATATTTTTAGTACTTTTATTAATGATGCTCAAGAATATTCTTAGAGTATTCTCTTGCAACAAATAGCTGTTGATCAGAGGAGCATCATAATAGGTGGTAGCTATGCATCTCCCAAAGTGGGGTGTTGCCAATCAAAAAATTAATGCTCAAATAAATATTGAAATTAAATCACAAGGTGAAGGAGGTGAGAAGATAACGATTAAACCAAAGAACACAGAGGATTTTTACACTGGTTCGGTCACATCGTGTAGCCTATGTCTAGTATCCAAGTCACCACTTGGGACTTCCACTACTTCTCGTAAGCAATATGCTAGTTGAGTTTCGCTCAGGTGTTCAATTCACCAACATGCTGGTCTTTGCTCAGGTGCCTAGCATACCAACACACTGATTTTTGCTTAGGTGCCCAACACACCAACACACAGGAGTTTGGCCTTAACAAATACACAAGTGGCCATCTCCCCTAAACAATTGTCCTTGGTCGGTTTTACCAGGCTCTCCTACACAGGGGCACTCCGGAAATCTACCCGGAACCAATCACGTTAAAGCACAAGAGGTAACCGCTGACCTCTCCCCAAGGTGGAATGGTGCATGAAGCAGAAGGGTACCAACCAATGTAGTGTCACTCCTCTGAGTCCAAACCATAATACACAACCACAAAAGCACGAAGAAATGTATGAGTCATTGCTTGAAGACCACACAGAAGCTACGCTGTGAAAACACCCTGAATCTCTGTCTAAAGACCACATGAACCAGTTATGCGCCGCAATGGATGATTACTGACAACTATACGTCTTTGTATTATATAAGTTAATGCATGGAATGCAAAACCCTACTAATCTCGCCCACAAAGCTATCGGGCCCAACACTAAAATCACATCAGCCTTCCCTCCCCATCCTCCCCACACCGCCATCCACCTCCTCCCTGCATCGGTGACCTCCCTGCAGTAAGCTCACTCTCTCTCCCCACACCACTACCGCCACTGCCACCACGACCACCCTCGTCGCTTCATCCAGGGCCACCCCCTCTCACTCTCCCCCCTCTCTCCCTTGCACTCTCTCTCTAATGGGGGGTCTTCTTCTTCGGGGGGGTTTCTTGTCTCCCCCGCCTCCCGCTTGGCACCACCTTCCCCTGCCTTCTACACCGCGTCACCGGTAAGAGACTCGGTTCCTCTGCATGGAGGGCCAGCGGGCCGCTAGTAGTGGTGCCCCTGTCAGGGATGATCTCCCTAGAATCCTCAAGGAAGGCGCACGTAGAAGACGAGGAAGGCAGTGCCGACAACAGCAACCATGGTGATCAAGGGGGGCCGACAGGCTGATCACGTGTGGCAGCCACTGCAGATCCCAGTGGTTCTCCAAGATTCCAACAGGCTGCCACTGCTTGCTTGGCTGCAGGGCAGTAACAGTGAGTCAGCTACTTCTAGTGTCTAAACTTCAGCTACTTGAGTAATGGTTGCTGCACCCCCGGGGTGACTTACACCCCAGGGGTGTGCACCAAGTTTTCTTTTTTTTTTATATTTTTTGGATGTGGGGCCCACCCCCTCTAACTTGATGTCCATAGCACACCCCCATCCAAAGGCCCAACCCCCCAAATAATAATAATAATAATAATAATGGACCATATGAACAGTAAAGGTTTACTGTTCACACAGCCCCTCTTTTTTAAGTTTTTTGGGCCATCCGATGTCAAGATTGGCTTGTATGACAAGTTAAGGGGAGTGGGCTCCACCTCCCAAAATTTTCCAAAAAAAATAAAAAAACGAAAACTTAGTCACACCCCAGGGATGCAGCAAACATTACTTCAGCTACTTGGCCATAATGTTGGAGATAATCAGTGTTGGATTCATTGTTGGCCTGTGCAAAGCAAGTCTACAAAAGGATTGCAGGAATGGAAAAGGACTGCGAGTCTGCAAATTGATTCTCGGAACTAGGACGGCGACAAGTCAGTGGGTAGTGCAGAAGCTGCCTTGTTGTCAGACATGAAATGTGGATTTGCTGCTTAAATTTTTGATCTCATTGGCCGACTTGTGATGCCACACTTAAACCTAATTTTCTTATATATTCCCAGTATTCTTGTGTCAAGACATAATTGTCTAGTACATGAGTTGAGAATCTGGATTGACAGTATAATTGTAACCTGGGGAGAGGTCATCAAATCTGTGCTACTACAGTAACAAGTCAGGTGATCCAAGTCTTAGATGTTTGTACATGTGGAATAGAACAGCTAGTGTAGCCTACCAGGTAGGTGCATATGGCTGCTGAAGTTCATCCAGGTAAAGGAATTCTTTTCTGGAAGACTAATGTCTAGAACTGAAATCCCTTTTTTGAAGCTTCCAATCTCCATGGTATACAGTCTGGCTCTGGAAAAGGCAGCAATACTTGCAGATTGTGTACAGAAGATTATTGGTAGAAAATGTGGGTCCCCACTTTTTCCAATGAAATTTAAGACATAGGAAGAATGTCCTGGTGTGACATTGTCAAGTGTCAATATTGGGAGTGGACAGAGTATTACAATTGCTGTTGGGAAAGGAAGTGTGAGCATGTGGTTCACTTTCACACACTCTTATCTTTTGAAGGAGTACAGAGGAACTCATATGGAAGGAATTGATGCATGCTGCTCTAAGTAAAACGAGGAATCGATGAAATCTTAAGAAAAAGAACACAACATGCTTGTCAGTGAGCCAGTCACCCGTATCATATAAATCCACAATTTCTTGAATAGACTAATTGTTATAGATATTTAGTAACGGAAAAACTTGGGATAATTACGCATATATCCCAAAAACTGTTATATTCTGCGGTTGCACACCTCATATTCTTTAGGGAAAATTACTGACAAGGGTAGAAAAACTTTCACAATATCCAATAGGGACATTAAGGCTCTAAAACATCTAAAAAGGGCACCTTTCATAAACATTGTATCTATAAGAGACAAACAACCGATAATGCCCTTGTTTAACAAATAGATTTATTTAATCTAAATATATATAATATGAATTTCATGTCATTTAACGCAAAATATCTAAAAGATGATGTCACTTATTGTGACATCAAAATTGACACGTAATATTGTGAACGTCACATTGTAAATGAATATATCAAAATATAAAATATTTTATATGTAAAAATAGCATGCTTCATTCGTTCATCTTTTCTTTTGTATAATGAAATAAATAAGTTAACTTTATATGTCGATCCCGGCCCATTAATAGTCATGCTCTTTTTCACTCTATTTTGAGATATTAAAAATTATATCACGTACATAGAGTTAAATTAGAATAGCTTATAATTATCTATGGATCAGTTGAGGGCACTTTTGCTATTATCTTAGGAAAAATGTCTGTTGCTCTTTATGAATAAGAAGTTCAAGAAGAGTGTACATTTTTAGATATTTTAACGTTAGAATGCACTTATTAGATATTTTTGAAAGTTCTTTTGCCATTTTTAGTAATTTTCCCTACTCTTTATAATATCATTTCTTTGCAATGGTTTGTAGTTGTTGAATCCACAAAACTGCGGTGTTGAGATATAAGGGCCTAAGGTCATAAACACATGAACTATAACTCATTTAATCAATACGGGACTATTGTTCAGGGATTATGTTCAAATTCTAACATCCCTCCTCACGGCCAAGATGGGCCGTGGATATTAATTGGGTGGAGGTGGCAAGAGGAGTTAGGTCATTTGACTTGCTCTGATACCATGTTGAATCTACGAAACCGCGGTGTTGAGATATAAGGGCCTAGGGTCACAAGCACATGAACCACAACTCATTTAACTAATACGGGACTATTGTCTAAGGATTATGCCTAAATTCCAACAGTAGTATTGTGATTACTTGTCATTTTGATATTTTTAGTATTTAGTCCTTGTAAAGTATCGCATTTAACTTTTAATCCTCATAATTTAGCTTTTTAGTCAGAAGTACACAAAACTTAAGACCTTCAAATTCTCAGTCCTCGTAGTCTACTTTTGTCAATTTAACTATAGTTCAACATTAACTGTGGTTATCATGTTAAGGAAATGTCTACTTTCCCTTGGGGGATAGGGAATGTAGTGACCTAGCTCGGAGCCATGTAGGATGAGAAGGTTACTCGTAAAAAAAAAGATGAGAAGGTTACCCGACCGTGGGATGTCGGCTTGGAGGTACCATTGTACACAGAGGTTGTGACAAAAATGAATCGGATTAGTTTCATATCGAAAAGTGAGAAAAATTACTAAACTACATAGGTAATACCTCGCAAAGGTTGGATCTGGTTATGACATTGTGGTATTAGAGTAGGATCCACGCAATACAATATGGACGGGTTTGCAGATGAATTAGACGAAAGCTAGTGGTCTTGTAGTGATCTAATTAATCTCAAACTATGTAGGAGAAAATGGCTACCCGTAGGAAAGGGCCATCCAACCGTGGAATGTCGGCATGGAATTGTCACAATATGAGCTACTACTGTGTATGATTATTAGGGCAACAATGAACTAGATTAGTCTCACATTGGAAAGTGAGAAAAGTTATCGGGTTATACATGTAAGACTAAAGACTTGTATCCATAACCTGTGAGGCGCATTCGGCGAATAAAACCGTGCGGATTTTACCCAGAGTGAACTACACTTCGGAAGGGTTGGATCGGGTCGTGACATTGCAGGACCTTGTGAAATGGAACTGTTCTCACTGAATGGGTCATTTTGGTCCGAAAGCAAGCAACAAGCGCCATTCAATTGCTGTTATTAGACTTAAGTTTGTATTTTGGGGGGGGGATTGGTGATCCCAAATTCTGCATAGTAACCAAAGCCCAAGAACCATTGCCTAAGTACAAGGATTTTGTTTCCTTTTGACGGTTTGGATATGATCTGAAAGATGTATTAAACCCACAATGAAGTGAAATTAAAATAGCAATCACTTTAATTAAATGGGATGAGCTCCCTAAAGTAATTTGGGAGTGCCCATTGGAGAATATGGGACCTTGTGTTGATGTTTCGTTATCTAACATCCCACTCGATATAGCCATGTAACATGTGAATGTGTAGGGATTTAGAAATCATTTAATATTTTATTTGCTCTAAACTTAACATTCCGATTGATAAGACTTCCATGTGTCAGCCTTACTTACCGAATAATCGTTATGATAAAGTGATGTAATTCTGGTTTAGGAATGTTAGTTCTACATGTATGTACCAATGTGAAGTTTGAATTATGAAAATAGGTACCATATGAATTTTAGGTCATAAGACTCACTTGTTGCTAAGCATTTTAAGGTTATAAGATTTGGAGTAATAAAGTTCTCTTCAGACGTAAGGATGAACCATTAGTGAGCCCAAGGATAAATCTGATTATCCTATGTTTTCCTATGTTATTTGAGTGATCATGGATAGTGCTCTTATTGAGTGAATGATTTCTTGATGTTCTACTTCTTTTGTCTATGTAAATTTGCTTCTAATTTAATTCAGTCTGTCCACGTCATCATTATTGGCCGTGTAGAGCCAACTCAGATGCGAGGGCATGATAAAGTGATATCAAAACAAGACTCGCACAATACGATATGGGCTATAGTTTTAGGGATGAAATAGGCGGAAGTTAGTGGGCCTGTATTGGGCCTATAGCTACCTATAGGAAAGGCCTAACCGACCATGAGATGCCCGCGCGGAGCCACATGGCATCGGACAAAAATAAATCAAATTAATCCCATATCAGAAAGCGAGAAAAATAAGTAAGCTATATAGGTAAGGCCCATATCCATAACCTGTTAGGTGCCTTTTGAGGATAAATTGTGTGGGCCTAGTCCAAAGCAAACAATACGTCACAAGGATTGGATCGAGTCATGACATCATGGTAAAAGTAGCACCTGAATAGGGCTACTGTATGTATGGGTTAGTTTGAGGATGAACCAAGTAGAAACTAGTGGGCTTATATTGACCTAATACTGAGCCATGTCAAAGGAGAGGGATACTCGTAAGAAAGTACTACTTAGTCGTGGGATGTCGGTGTGGAGTTGTTAAGGGATGGAGCTATCATTGTGTATAGGAGTTAAGATAGAATTAATGAATTAGATTAATCTCATATCAAAAAAGCAGAAAAAATATTGGGTTATATATCTAACACTCCTGCCATAATTTGTGAGACTACTTTTAGGGAGAAAATTGTGCGAGCTTGGTTCTACGTGGATAATAAGAGTTGAGACAGAATTAATGAACTAGATTAATCTCATATCGAAAAATGAGAAAAATTATTAAGTTATATATCTAACACTCATGCCATAACTCGTGAGACTACTTTTAGGGAGAAAATTGTGCGAGCTTGGTTCTACGTGGATAATAAGAGTTGAGACAGAATTAATGAACTAGATTAATCTCATATCGAAAAATGAGAAAAATTATTAAGTTATATATCTAACACTCATGCCATAACTCGTGAGACTACTTTTAGGGAGAAAATTGTGCGAGCTTGGCCCTAAGTGGATAATAGGAGCTGAGACATAATTAATGAACCAAGTCTCATATTGGAAAATGAGAAAAATTATTGTGTTATATATCTAACACTCATGCCATAACTTGTGAGACTCCTTTTAGGGAGAAATTTGTGCGAGCTTGACCCTAAGTGGATAATGTCTCGTAAGGGTTGAATCGTGTCGTGACTGAAAGAGTTGGCAAAGGTTAGAGGGGCCTCCCCCTCCTATGTCGGCACATAAGGATGTGGGTCACATGCAGAGGTGGGGGAGTCAGAGGACGGAGATAGGGGGGGGGAGCACTACAAAAGACCAGGGCGCTAGCAGAGTGGAATCGCAAGGGGAGGAGTAGGGTTGTAGGGAAGGGGGGCATGTCTTGACATTGGCAAGAGCCATAACTGGTGGGAGGCAGGGGGGGTGCAATGAAGAAGAGGGCATCAACAAAGAGGGGTTCACAACAGAGGAGGGGGACACATGTAGAGGGAGGGTTGCAAGGGGAGAAAGGGAGTTGTGGCCAAGGGAGGCCATTGGGTCAGGGGGATGGAAAGAAAGAGAGAGAGAGAGAGAGAGAGAGAGAGAGAGAGAGAGAGAGCAAAAGGGGGGTTCTTGACTCTCAGCCCACAACAAAGTTGGACACCTCTCAATGAATGGGGGGGGGTCCTGACATGAGGCTCCCATCACCACATCGTCCTTAGACTCCCGTTATGTTATTAAAATTTCATTAAAACAAATAGTAAGGACTAAAATATAACTATTTCGATGGAGTCAAAGCCAAATGCCCAAGACACACGTTCATGTATAGCCACTCTCTCCTATCGTCTAGTTAGAATCATATGAATCATTTTATGTGTAAGAACATATATTACTCGATCGAGTACTACTAAGTAGGCCATCATGCATCCAGCGAAAAGTAATTAATCCGTTTACGATTAACTAATGAGGAAATGGGAAATTAATAACAAGAGCTAGCAATATTAGAACTTCGTGTTAGAGCGAGGAGCAAGAGTAAACACATACGTCCTTCTCTCTCATACACATATAGCGACTGTAAATGGGATTACATAGATCTTTCCACAAATATTAACGTTAGTTGTTAGGGGAACATTCATGAAATAATCCAGCGGCCTTCGTTATTAATTTTGCAACCTTACATCATAAATCTTCTCGAAGTATTTGCTTCCCCCATGATGCATGGTGGCGTCACTAAGTAATAAGCTAATGCTATCATACGTACGTTCTCTTTTTAAGTTAATGAAACTAATGCAATATACTGTAACCAAGGTAATTGATTAAGGCTCATTTGACCTCGTGTTAAACAAACCACACACGGATTGAACTCGCCATTGGCCTCGACTTCCCCTAAATTTTGCCAGAGTTCTCGAGTGTTCTTGGGACCGAATTATTATAAAAATTGTGGTGTACTCTCGTGTGATTTGTTCCTCGTCTCCTCTTTCTTATGCAATTTCAACATTTTGATCTCGCTGCGTTGTTAGTTTGAGTTACTACGAGGTTCAACATTATCATTCAAATTAATACACTTACATTTTAAGTGATTGAAATTCGTGTTCAAGTGTTCTAGTAAAAATAAGTAAGTTAATTTTTGAAAGAAATCAAGTCATCCCCTCTTGTTTTGTCATATGTTGATACAACATGAGGTTTAAAAAAAGGTGATAGTTAAATTGTGACGACATTATCATTGTTTAGTGATGAAACAATCCATGATTAATTTTGTGACGGATTAATATCCGTCATTAGTTATCACTAAATAGTGATGAATAAAGGGGAAGTGATAACTTATTGAAATTTAGAATTATCCGTCACTATTCCGTTGTTGTTGGCCACTAGACGAGGGTTTTAGTGACCAACACAATCGGTCACTAATCCATCAACCATGAATTTAGTGACCGATTACATTGACCTAATGACTGAATTTGCCATCACTAATTGTGTGTTTTCTAATATTAGGGTATGGAGATATCTCTAACAAAAGACACATCCGATTATATATTTTATTCTTTGTCTAGAATCTTGATCGTTAAACAGGAGGGGGTAAGAGAATAAGAATAACACCACCCAATAACATAAATAAATCACAAAGTAGGTCTGGATGCCATCTCTCATCTTCTTCTTCTGTCAGAGTCAATGACTTGGTAATTAAATCGTGCTAGACATGATGAAAAGATCGACATATATCGCTTCGATCGCAAAAAGGTTTTATATATTGTAGAGATTTAGAAAGAGGGCTCATAAGATCCCATATCAGAAATTATCAAAGATTAATATGTGTTTATAAACAAAATCTAAACCTTCTCCTTTGAGAATTTTTTTACTAGTAAAAATGACAAATTTATACGTCTTCATACAATATTGTCCATATATATATGAAATGTTTCCAATATAAGGAGAGGATTAAGGGAGACAACCCTTCTTTTGATTGTAGATAAGCTCGAATATGTACTCGCTTGTTAGTATCGAACTGAAGTTAAGGTCAAAGGATAATTAAGGATCCCTTTTCTTTTTTAAACTCTTCAAACAAGAATAAGAAAACTATTTACATCAGGATAATTTTGAATGGGGATATATATATATATATATATATATATATATATATATATATATATATATATCCAAAAACCATTAATTATCGTTTCTTCGCTAGCTTATGGTAATTGCCCTCGATGAGATCACATCTATGCTCCACTTTCTCACCTATTTTTTTATGTTTAAATAATTAAACATCGGACATTTAAAGAAAACCAAACACCATAAAATTCAAATTAAGGCTTCTTAATTTGATAACGAATTAGAATACGTCGATTAGGTTAAACTCACTCATCGTAATTAGATATTTCAAAAAATGTTGTTTTTTTACTTTGTTACTTGCTACAGGTGCAATTATATTTATGTCTAGACATCTTGTAAACACACATGATTAATCAATGTGAGATGATAGGATTTGGGGACAAAAATAACCCGTACGTTAAATAGGAGTGGAGCTCATATCTATTTTGATTTCTTTATTCAAATTTTTTATCTCCTGCACATTGTCCCTCTGGGATCCACCATAAAAAGGTTTCCAGGATAACTGGACACATATTGTACGTACGGCATAGTGTGCAACAAATATTATTCTTTTTTTATTCTACTTATCATAAAAAATTAGATAATATAATAAAAATTGATAAAAATAAGTAAAAACAATTCTATTCTGTACTTTAATTAATTATTCCTTGTTATTTCATAATAGAACATTATATCTAATATGATTCATCTATATTATCAAGATCTGTTTGAAATTTCAGACGGATATTGGAACGGTATTTGGGACGGATAATTTTAGACGGTATTTCACATGGAAACCTTTTCGTGTGAAATTTCAGACGAAATTTGTGACTGATATTAAATCTGTCCGAAATTTATATTTGTGAAATTTTAGACGGAATTTGTGATTGATATTAAATCTGTCCAAAATTTGTAACTAAGAATATGAGACGGCCTATTTCCGTCCGAAATTCGTCTGAAGTCCGTTACAAAAATGTCCTCTCACGAAATTTCAAATAAATTTCAGATGAAAACTGACTGTCTGAAATCCCGCCTTTTCTGATAGTAGTTAAATTTAAGTCAGATAACTTACCCTATTAATTTTTAGATTATTCGATTACAAAAGGTCTTACACTTAAGTCAGATGACTTTTTAAAAAAAAGTCAGATGAGTTACCCTATTTTGTAACAATCAATAAATATCAGTACCGCTCTTTTGTATATATATGTAAAATACAAGGTGTGATATTTTTTGATGTTAATTATAAAACTAATTTTGATATAGATATATAAGGATGAAAATAAAAGTAAAGATAGACTTGATAGGTACACGTTGCTCCCTATTTGGAGACCATCAAAGTGGAGGGTTCACAGCCGTGGAACTTGTACCCCGGCATGCATGGCAGCCACAATGGAGACTGGATGATCAGTAACACACACTCTCTCTCTCTCAGTGCGCTATGTGTTGGTGGGTCGGAGGAGGGAGAAGACAGATGACCCCATAGGTGCCCCACGAAGAAACCCACCGTTTGATTGGTCAGATTCCCCGACATGCTTGTGCAGTATCCATGACTATGCGTGTATGCTTACGTAAGTGCGTATGTACGTATATACATGTCATGTCCGTCTGCGTGTTTGCATGCGTATACGCGTGCATGGATGCGTCTGCGTGTTTGCATGCGTACATACGCGTGTGCATGCATGGATTTCTGGGAACCAAAAAAACATGCAGTGACAAATACGTACGTACGTATATATAGATGGGATATATCGGAGCAAAGTTGTGACACCATCCTGCTTCGCCGCCCCATTTAAAGCAAATCCAGCACTCCAAGACCTCAGATCACACTAACACACACTCCACGCAGTACTCTGCCCTGCAGATGAATCATTGCCACAAACAAATGAAAGAAAAATCGAGGGCACAAGATTAATATCATCAGCCGAAAACAAGAAGTCTATATATATATATATATATATATATATGATACAAAGTTTACACTTTTTTCTTATATATATATATGATACAAAGTTTACATTTTTTTTTATAAAGCGGGTGATCAGAAAGCAGGACGGTCACTTAAGAAAGCTAGGAAGCGGAGGTCATGATCCCTACAGTCCACACAAGCTAATATTTCCTGCCTCTAATCTCTCTTTAATCTGTCGGTAAAGATTTTAGCGACGGATTTAAATTAGCGAAGAAAATTAAAATCTTTCTCTAATCGGTCGCAGACTAGTAAATTCGTCGTTAATTAATCTGCCACCGAGTAGAGAGAAAATTTTAATTTTCATCGCTAATCAGGGACGAATTAGCGACGAAATATATATCGATCGCTGATAATTAATCATTAATTAGCGATGATCGTCGATCGGTCACTTATCCGTCGATAAAATCTTTAACAATAGATTAGAGAAAGATTAGAGATAAAAAAAATTCGTCGTTAATCCCGCTTTTTTTATGGTGTCGAGAAATATATTTTTTTACGAGCAATACAAAGAGGAGATAACAATACGAGTTGCCGAAAGGAGAGAGAAGGGATGGCCATGAACTTTCTGGAGTTGGGTTTGGATTTTGTTTTCTATTTTCCTAGACTTGCGCTTAATTCATTGAGGTGTTTACTAGGATATGATTGAAGGAATTGAAACCCTCTCTTTCGCGGCATATATTAATAGTGGGTGTTCAAAGAAGATGACCTTTTCAAATTCTTGCTTTTTCTTTTCTTGGTTCAGACTCTCTATTATACATGAAATGATTCGCGGGATGCAGATCATAAAGCTCGACACGATAAAAAAAAGGAATATGAGTATATGATTAGATGTATGCTCCAGATTTTTTCTTCTTCTTTCTTTTTTGGTTATAGAATTCGGGGAATATAAATCAGCACGCGGCAGAGACAGAGACACGTACACACAAACACACACACACAAAGCTAGCTAGCTAGAGGGGGGAGGGGGGGGTTATGGGCTGTATCATTTTACCTACAGAGGCCTTTTCTCCTTTTATTATTTGAAAGTCTTGGGATCGAAGGCATGGATTTCCGCCATGCCCATAGCTAGCAGGAGTGTAATCATGTCCCTGTCATTGCAGGAGCTGCAAAAGGCTTCAGTCTGGAGAAAGAGGATAAAATTGTGAGGAAAGAGGAGGAGAATACTCAGAATAGGTATATGTTAATTATACCGTCGCAGAGGCCGGGGAAGAAGGGTTAACTCAGTGTGTGCGCGCGTTTGATGAGTCATCATCTTTGATTCGAAGCAGTGGAGACGTTGTTTTGAAAGGCAAGGACTAGAGAGAGTGAAGAGAGGAGAGCGGGAGATTTGTTTGGGAGGGTGTAGAGAGAGAGAGAGAGAGAGGGTAGGGTGTGGGCTCAGGCTTCACAGGGAGTAAAGAGGAAAGTGAAGGCAGAAAAGCAGCCAAAAAGCAAGAAGCCTTATGGGCATCACCTGAAATGTTTCATCGAGTGGAGCTGGAGATTCAGAACTCTTTTCCTTCCACCCTTTTCCTTCTTTCCCTCACATTGGAACCCTCAAGCCTTTTAAAAAAAAAAACCTCTCGATGGAGCCTTCAAGGCTGGATCACCACCAACAGCAACGGGAACACCTCCAGCAGGGTTTTGCTGTAGCAGCAGCAGCTCCACCGGCCACCCCTCTGGTGGGAAGCAACCATAAATGGAAGTACTCGAGCCTCCCACTGTAAGCCCCCTTCAGCTAGCTAGCTAGGATTCATCACCTTAAATTAATTTGCTGCAAAATATCCAGTTTCTATATCGAACTCTCCACCTATATATATATCCTGTTTATTAGGTTTGGATTCTGTGGTCGCCTTGCTGCTAGCTAGCTTGATGAATACTGGGCTGAAATTTTAGGGTTTTCTCGTGTTCCGCTTACCAGGGATGTCTCAGTACTCCTAGGGTTTGGAATTTCCTTGCGCAGCAGCGGTTTCCTGTTGCTTGCTGGCAATAGAAGATCTCTGGGCCTTCTCAACCAACAGGCAAAAGCCCCTTGTAAATGCTTGGCACAAAACTCTGGTGTGTGGTTTCAATCCTAGCAAGGTCTAACATTTCTAATAATGTTTCAGCCTGTTTCCTTGTGCGCCCTCTTTTTATCTTTCCCTACACCCTTGTGCTACATAGAGGTTCTAGGGTGATGCCTTAAGTATACATCAATTTCCTAGGACTTCAGCTAGTCCAAATACAGCTTTCTCTTCTGTTGTGTTAATGTTTACAAATACGATCCATGTTTTTCTTCAACAACTTTTGATCTTAGCCTGTTCTAATGCATGCACAAGGCAAAACATAACATTGTGCTGGCCACCTTGTGCAGGAGAGGTGAAGACCCCAGCTCTCCAAACGTGGGTGGAGCTTTCCCGAGCTCATCACTACCTATAGATCCCAAGCAAGGCCACGAGGCTTTCCTCCCCCCTCCGCTCGGCACTTCCATGATTCATGACCTGGGGTTCCACTGGCCCTGCAGTGCGGACACCACCTGCAGCTTCCAGGGGGAGCTCGCCAGGACTACTGCAGAGGAGCTCCCGGATTCCTTCCTCAAGCTCGCCAGCTTCGGTGCGGCAGTCTGGAACCCCGGGGAGAACCTCCCCACTTCCACGAGCAAATACGAACCGGCGCAGGTGTCTCAGGACATAGACGTAGGGCTCCTGTGCCATACCGACAGGTTTCAACTTCCGGCAAGAGGACGGTACCAGGAGCTGCTATCCCCGAGTTCTTCCGGTTTCGGAGGAGGTGCGGCTGCGTGTGAGCAACTGGGGAGCTACACCAAGATGCTCCTGGCGACGAGTCCATCGTCTTCCTCGCTTCCAGCTGGCTCGTTCAGCATGCAGGAGCTCCAGGCGCTGGAGCTACTGGCTTCCGCTAGGTTTGGAGCCCAGACGTTGAGGCCGCCCTCGCTTGGTAATGTGGCCTTCTTCGGCGAAGGCGTGGCGTGCGGAACGGGCCACTTTCCATCGCCATCTCATGGGCCATCAAGCGACGACGTCCAGAAGGTGAGCACATCCTCCATCAAACAGCTGGCTCTCTTCCGCCTCTTCCCCAACTGATGACAGTGTCAATGGCAACGCCAACCTCTTACATATCCTATGTGATCAGTGTGTTTGTTGTTGCAAGGAAGTGATGGATTGGAGTTGGGTGGAGCCCTAGTTTGGGTTTCTAGGAACACTCTCATCAGTAGTGGCAGTACTGATGATGACCAGTGGTATAGGTTTAGAAAATTGATCAGTCCGTTGAAAGGGAACTGCAGCTAACTTAAGTGAGAGAGGACGGACTTAATTAGTTCATGTATTAAGGGCATCCTCTCCACCTTCACTGGCTTTTCATTTGCATAAAGCAGGTCATGGATGGGGAAAATATATATACATATACACTTCTCTTCTGGATGACCGGACGGTATGGAAGATATGATTATTATATGACTGACAGCTTACATTTAAACGAACATTTTAACTCGAAAACCTGTATGGTTAAACATGCGGATGAGCATCCTCATGACAGATACGCAGAAAACAAGGAGAACTAATCTGTCATTGTTCTTCTTCTTGCCATGTTGTACAGTCAAATAATAACTTAATTATTCCCCAGCTCGATTAGAGGCGAGTAATTATAAGAGACTTGGGATTCTCTCTCTGCCATCTTGGGGTTTTCTTATTCGACCACAAAGCAAGCTTTATGCTGCACAGATCAGATTGTTCTTTAAATTCCCCCCCCCCCCCCTCCCTCTTACCCGTCCACTATTTATATATCCCCATAAAGCTAGAGCGAGCCCCCCCCCCCCCCCTTTTCAGCTTTGTCCATGGTATGCATCATCTTTTCCGGTAAGACGAGAGGAAGAAAAAACTAGAGAGAGATCACTTGGGCATGCTGCGAAGTGCGCCCTTGCCCGGATTAAACAACTGATCATCCCCCTTTTGCTTTTGCTTTGGACAAAGATATCATCTTTACTCGACGGAGTCAAAGAGGGAAAGAGAGGTAATGGCGATCCGGGGTACAAAGCCTCCCCGCCCGCCGCGAAGAAGGCCAGGCCGGAGCCACGGTCATCGACATCTCCGTTGAAGGTATCAGCAACCTGACCAGCTAGTTTCCGTTTCAAGGGTTGCCCGCAGAGACATAACAGTAACACCATGGCGTTGTCTTAATTGATTGGGTGATGGCACGAAGCAGGTAAGGAAGGAGAAGCTGGGTGACAGGGTTGCGGCTCTTCAGCAGTTGGTGGCGCCCTTTGGAAAGGTTGGTAGCTCAAACATCATCGAATTAAACACATTATGCCCTGCGACTGAGATATATTTGATCTGTCAGAGCATGACTGTTCCCTGACTTGAAAAGGGAGTAGGTATCACCTACAAGGAGGAACTATATATATATATAGGCATAGCAGCAAGCAAACTTTAAGCAGAAGCAACGGATCATTGAGCCGTGCGTATATCTCTATGAACCATTTTTTTTTCGTTTCATCGATCATAGCCTAAACACTCGAGATCAGGGCTTCCTTCCTTTTTGGTACTCTTCACTTCCTCTTTACAGTCCCTTCTGCTCCACTATATGTAACACACTGAACATGCATATGTATATATGTTTGCCCTTACGGCTCCCTCCATAGGCTTTTACGTCCCGTAACAGCACTGTTTGGGTGCACATTTCTGTACGTGCTACCACCACGTGCTCGGACCGACTTTGATATCTACCTTTGTTCGATCTTCTTTTAACAAAAGAAAGATGCCACTGTAATGGAACTAGCTAGCTAGTAAAACTTCTGAACATCTTCTCTCTGGAACTTATAGTTATGCACCAGTATGTGCATATATATATTCTCAGTGCATGATTTTGTACATCAAACTGCTAAAGAAACCGGATCTCTTCTTCTTCTTCTTCAAACTGCTACAGAAGTCGATCTCTTCTTTTCTTCTTCTTCCTACTTGATTCACCGAAGTGCTCAGATTCACCACGGAAGGTTATGCTATGCTTTCTTTCTTCCCCATATATACCTGTCAATGACGAAACATATTATTGTGTCTTATGCGATGCAGACTGACACAGCATCTGTGCTGACAGAGGCCGTTGGGTACATCAAGTTCCTTCAAGAGCAAGTCCAGGTGAGAGAGCCATTTTTCATCATTTGTCCAGAGAACCGCCGACATTCCAGAGAGTTTTGCAACCCTCCTTTCCAGAATAATGAAAAACAAACTAAGAGGCCGGAGAAGGCCACCCTAATGAGCTTCATTCCATGATACAGTAATTCCCACAGTGAAGACGTATAGCACAGTATCACTCGTTGCCCATGACATGAGTCCGGTTGATATGGCACTGCTCTTGATTTGCTTTGTATGTGTGATTTCATAGCCGACGGATGCATAATTAATCTTCCTTTTTTTGTTCTTGGCAGACTCTAAGCATGCCTTACTTGAGGTCTTCCAGCAAGAGTAAGATCAGAACAACTCAAGGGGTAAGAAAACCACTTCCTTTGTGATATATTGGAGTTCTACTATACTGGTAACGTACGTACGTCCATGGCAACCTCTAGTTCTCTGCATAATCTGATCCTTCGTGTTGACAGTGTAGTGTTCCTGAGCATCCTTCTCCACGATCAATGTTACAAAGAACCCTTAATTGGTCGAGTCAACTAACAAGAAACTAACATATTAAGACATTATAGTTTCTCTGCTGAGCATATGTGCTTCTTTTAAACTACATGCATGGTCGATTATTTCAATTCTGCGACATATATTTCTTAAATCAAGAAGGAGCAGGTTGCACGCAAACACAATGCTGGGCCACTTCTCCATTTTAACCTCGAGTGTTTGAAATAGTTTTTTATTTTTTTTCAAGCAAGTTAAGTTGGGCTATTTTTCTATTAAGTTTGAGCTATAAATTATTAATTGTTTACCAATTGGGAATTGACTCAGCAGTCAAAAGAGTACATTGTAAGGCATACTATATATTAACTGTGTCAGACTATGATATTGGCCTCTGTCTAAATACAGCACAGACATTTGCATGCTTAATAATCAGGAGTTTTAGAAAAACCTTCAGCCCGGAAATGGGGAGAGAGAATTCTAAATTTAAAAGCTATATATTTTTGTCAGGGTTCTAAGCTGGCATCCTAGAATTAAACAGTTCTCTAGCCTTTTTGCAACTTCAATATGTTTCTCATAGATTAAATGTTAAATTTTTCATTAGGATGAAATATTACAAAAATGTACCTTCGGCTTCCATCATAATTTCTCATCTTGTCAATTATTATTCTGCATCTCTTTTGCCATCAGCATTAAATTAAGAATTATAATTTTATAACTTTTTAATAAGCTTGGAATTCTGTAGATGATGCTCGGCATCTTAACGCAAACCACATGTGTGGCTGATAATTAATTAATTTATGCTTCTTAGTCTTACTGTGCTTCTTAATTTGGAGAAAAATGATCACTTGATAACTTTGCAAATGATCGATGTAGCTTCCAAATGAAGAGAAAGATGAAACCAAGCAGGATTTGAGAAGTCGAGGCCTTTGTCTTGTGCCTCTGTCGTACACATCATACTTTACCAGTGAATGTGGAAGTGCATGGTCTCCTTCATACTTCCGAGGAGCCTGAGATGTAGACATCATAAAGCTAGTGACACCATTGAAGGTCCCTCCTCTTTCTGGCGCCCCAGCCATTCACTTCTTCTATTTAAGCATTAATTAGTTTCGGAGGACAAGCTCGGGGGGAGCAGATTTGATCAGCTTATGAAGCAGTAAGTCAGAACAAGTTTGCTCCATCGTTTTGATGGCATAGTTTATTGTTCATAAACCCGTTTAATACTGATTAATATATTAACCCGAGGAATTAAGGGCGATCGAGAAGCCCGCGGTTTCCCTACTTTGTCTTAGTGATTCATGAGCCTTATCTTCTTCTTGCTCTCTAAATTCTGCACATGTAAGGTTAACTTGTTTCTTCTTTCTTCTTGTCACCATTGTTCGATTTTGTCTAACAAGAAAGTATGCGTGCAAGTTATAGATTGTGGGGAATCCTTTGCAACGGGTTCATTTGCACGCATGCAAGTAACAAAATCCTTTTTGTAAAAAGATAATACATCAATTAGTGACTCTATTAAGTCTTGAATTCAAGATGTCAGGTGTCCAGCTGGTTGAGTCTTAGACTAACTGTGCTAGATTCTAAATTATCAAAAAAAAAAGTCTTTTACCCATTTAATCAGACGATTCGCACACAAGCAATAACCCTATCTGACAGACAGTGAGATATTCCCCACTGGCACCGGGAGAGGAATTGGAAAACATAAAAGATAGATTATGTATGTGATATTAAAGACCAATAGGATCAAAGAAGCTGATACATATATAGTCACATGCATATACATGCCTAAATACATAACATATGAAAGTGGTTAATCCATGTATGTCTGAATCTTTTCTTGGGAGTGCCCTTCCTTAATTTGTGACTACTGCAAGTAACGAGCGTGCGCGCGCGCACACACACACACATATATATATGTATACATATATATATATGAGAACTGTTCACGTGGTGCCGGCCCCATGACTATTTGCTATGATGCCGACATCTGGGCCCTTAAATCTATGAGAGATGATCTCTCTATATGATGGCTCCATACATTTAAGGGCCCAGATGTCGACACCATTGCAAATAGCCATGGGGCCGACACCATGTGAATATTTCTCTCTCTCTCTCTCTCTCTCTATATATATATATATATATATATATATATATATATATATATATATGCAGACATACTAAGATACGCATAAGACGCATAAGTATACATATTTTCTTTTTCGTCTGCAGATTGCAATAATTCAAATGGGCAGAACAGGGACCTTAATATATATTTTGGGATAAGGGGATCCCAGTTCCTTAGATGATGGTTTGTATTCACTAAGCGCAAGAACAAAGAAATGTTTATCTAAGCAATATGGGTCTAATATGCATATACTGAAATTGATGAATCTGCTGGTTGTTTGTCGACAGGATAGAACTCGATCGAATCGGCCTGCATGTGGGAAAAAAACATGTAAAAAATAATCTTACAACGATATGAAACGAGAGAAACGATGTACCTAATAAGCTATATATGGTCAATCTGTTTTCAAATGGAGCATCCGATATGCTTCAATACATGTGTGACATCAGGGTCTTTAATTAAGACCATGATTACCTATACATGCACTTCATGCTATGTATGTATAAAAGAACAGTTTTACGTACTCTTTAATTTGAATAAAAATCTGACCCAATGAAACAGAACCCATTGAAAAAAACAAACACATATATATATATTTATCTATCCATTTGGTTGTCTGTCTGTATATATGCTCTTGGCATATCCTGACCGGTCCCCCAAGGTATTAAATTAAAACTATATTAAGTGGAATTAAATATCGATGAGCATGCATGCTTGAAGGACAAGCCAATATCATTTACATAAAGATGGATGATTTTAATTATTCTGTCATGATTTGGGATGCCTGCGGAATAAATTGCCTGGACGATGAAGCATTTCCTGGGCGTCTCTTGCTTTCCATAATAATGCTGCTGCAGCTGGCAAGTTCTCTTTTGAGAACTTATCATTTCACACTGTCATGTCTCACCTTCAAAAGGCTCTCTCCTATATATGTTGCGCCCACCTCTAGCTGGTGGATAGATTGCGATTTTGAAGACGATCGATGTGAGGCAGGAAGTAGGCTACATGATCGAAGCCCCCTTATAAAGATAACGGGTCTTCAGCAAAGTAGCCTTTCTTGGGCAGTAGAGCACGCGTGCAACCATAGTACTCCTCATGATTGCAGCAACTGCACGAGTTTCTTGGACTGAAAGCATAGGAGATATCATCGAAGGCTTCCGGAGATATACATCTGTGCGGAGAAAATATGTGATCAGAAATGATGACACACTTGCACGTTAGATTTCATTCGTAGCCTAGAGCAAGGACCAATGACCATAAAACCGTCAGAGTCTATGGCTAAGCAGTATTAATTAATATGTTCGAGTGCTCTCCCTGTTAGGCGAGCCATCCTGATCAGGAGAGTATCGGCACTCCAACTTGATCCCGACTCCAGCTGGGTCGCGCGGGGCCTCCGACTGGGACTATGATTCTAGATCTAGGCTAGTGCAAATCCAGGATGAACTGCAGGCTAATCCCATGAGTGAGGAGCTGATTGCCCAAGAACAAGAGGCTAGACTTGATTACATTGATGCCATGAAAACGGAGGAGAGCTTCATTCCCCCTTGAATAAAAGCCCCGGCCCTGATGGGTTCTTAGCTGACTTTTATCAGGCTGCTTGGCTTCTTGTGGGTGATGATATCATTTGTTATGAAATAAGAGTAATAACCCGCAGCTGAACAGATCCACAAATGTGTAATTTCGCAAATGTATAGGTGTAATAAAGATCAAAAGAGAAAGAGAAAAAATATATGACAAAATGAACAAAGTAATTCACAATGAGATAAAAGATTTACGTGGTTCGACCAAACCTACGTCCACGGGGAGAGCTATAGAGAGATTTCACTATGTAGAAGAAATACAAATAGAAAGATACTCTTACACCAACATCGAGTAGTCTTCCCAACAAATGGAGCACTTAGACTCACCCTCTAGCACTCTATTCTTATAATATCTCACACACAACTAGGCCTGTCAACGGAGCGGATACGAAGCGAATATATGATTATCCGTATCGGCTCCGTTTTAAAATTCAAATTATCTGATTTTGATCCGCTCCAATTTGAATTCGGATACAAAGCGAATATATGACTATCCGTATTCGCTCCATTTTAAAATTTGAATTATCCGATTCAAATTCAAAAGTATATAAATACAATTATAAAATGTTAAAAGTATATAAAATATAATTATAAAAATGTCAAAATATATAAAATAAACTCTAAATTAAAATACAACTATAAAATATCTAAATTTCTCTACAATATTATTTATTTTATAATATATTATTTAAAAATATGTATTATATGATATATAATATTACGAAAGGATATTTTTCGAAGCGAATATTATAATATCCGTATCCGTTCCGATTCGAATTCGGATATTATCCGTATCCGAAAAAATGAATACGAATTCGAATATTATCCATTAATACGGATTCGAATTCGAAGCGGATCCGGATAATATCTGAATCCGTTGACAGGCCTACACACAACACTCACATGTTCTCCTTCCCACGAAGGTGGGTTTATATAGGCTAGGAGGGAGCCTCATGACCACACATTTCCATGGCATGTGTGTGGTAAAAATTGATTTACTAAATAAAAAACTAACACCTCATTTCTCACTCGGTCAAACCCACAAAATAGATTCATTATTTGATAGTGTCAAACAGCAATAATCATTAAGGTTGTACAACATTTCTTCTCCACTGGGAGACTCTTGAGACAGATCAGCTGCACCTTTATATCCCTCATTCCTAAATTTGAGGGTGTTGATTCCTTTGATCAATACAGACCCATTTCTCTTTGTAACTTTCTTTACAAAATCATTTCCAAAATCGTCCAAACTCATAAGTAAGAATCAGGTTGCATTCATTAAAGGTAGAAGCATCCATCATAATATGTTGCTTGCCAATGACATCCAATTCTCAAAAGGGAAGAAAATGTGTTTCAAAGCAGATCTTAAGAAAGTTTTTGACCCAGTCAATAGGGACTTCATTTACTATATGATGATTGAGATGGGTCTTCACTGGATTAGGGAATGCCTAGAAACTCCTAAGTTCTCCATTCTTTTCAATGGCTTTCTTATTGATTTCTTTGATAGCTCTAATGGTATTAGACAAAGAGATCCTCTTTCTCCCTATCTATTCACCATTGTCATGGAGGCCTTACTTGTATGATGGAAGATGTAATGGCTAGAGGAGATCTCAAGGTTCCACGTGTGGGTAACAATTCTATGTCCCACATCATCTTTGCTGATGACTTGATTATCTTTCTTCAGGATGATTTATCCTCTGTCCACAATTAATCACCTTGCTGCATAGATTTGGGGAGGCTTCAGGATTGAAAATTAATTGTACAAAAAGTCAAATATTTATTGGGGGTCACTTCTAGGGAGAGCACCATTAGTATTCTAGGGTTTCTGAAGGCATGCTTTATGTCCCTTATCTTGGCCTTCCTCTCATCTCCACTTCTACGAAAAGAACCTATTGCCAGCCCATAGTGGAGAAGATCAAGAAGAAGTTATCTTCATGGTGAACCATATTGCCTTTTAAGGGTAGGAGATTAGAGCTCATCAAATCTCTTCTCTTTCCTACTCTATTTATTGGTCAAATGTCTTCTTATTACATGCTGGGATGAGTGAAGGGATTGAGAGTATCCTTTACAAATTCATTTCGGATGGGTCAACTGATAATCACTCCATGGAATTTCAAATTCCGCATCTAGAAGTCTTGCCATGGCATCCATTCTACCATCTCTGGTGCATTTTTACCTAGGGAATGATGCGGTGGAGTGGGTCCATGCCACCTCTTTGAGGTAGTGTACGCTCTCCCTAGTCCTTCCTCAAGGATATCAAAAAAAAGAGAAAGAAAGAGAAAAGGGAAAAGCAGAAGAGGAAGAAAACAAGGATGCTAGCTAGTCAAAATAAGTTGTCATTCTCCTCTTTCATTCATCAATTAAAAAATGGAGCCCAGGGCGAGCCTTTGGGGTAACTATATAACTCATAAAGGCTGGCTACACAAAGGAGAAAAAGAAAAGAAGAAGACAGGCTGAGCAAGCGACTCAAGAAAGATGGGGTCTCTCTTCTTTAACTCAACGATGCGAGCCCGGCCTGAAAGTGCATCGGCTCGAAGGACGGACACATCCCGAGCGTGGGTCTCTGCCTCGACTTCTGCCTAGTGTTCCTCCTCCTCATAACGTTGAGATGCCATGAGACGGTCCTGGACCGTCTTCATCAAGGCCTCTATCTCGCATCGTATCTCCTTAGCCTGGGCTAATCTCTCTCGACCTAGAGCATGGTCGGGCGACCTCAATTAGAAGCTCCTACTCAACTGCAGTTGCATCTAGCTCGGCGACTCTCACCTCAGCCTATTGAATGGCAGCTAGCATCCTAATCCTCCATTCCTAGATAGCTTGAAGATGTGCAAAGTGGGCCCATAAATCAGTGAGGGCCACCATCCAGAGCTCCCGAGGAAATCCTAAGCCATGGTAGCTGCAAGTGTAGTTCTCCAGGCTGATCCTCAAATCCCCAACTAAGGGGAGGTGTGGACACCTAAAATTGCACATCCAAACGTCATGCTCAGCCCAGCATCGACAACGGCACCAAGTGAAGGAACCCCGGAGAAATCAAGCACAAAAGGCCCCACAGCCCATGGGCCCCAAAGGAAATCAAACGGGCCCTGACCCGTGCCCATAACAGGCTCAGAACGGGGTCAGAACCATGCCCAAGGCTGCTCAGCGGCACGCCCCCAGGCGGGTTCTCCGGCACACCCCTTTGGGTGTTCAGCGGCACACTCCCTGGGGTTCAACGACACACCCCCAGGGGGGCTCAACGGCACACCCCCAGGGGTCTTCAACGGCACACCCCCAGGGGTCTTCAACGGCACACCCCTTTTGGGGTTCAACGGCACACCCCCAGGGGGGCTCAACGGCACACCCCCAGGGGTCTTCAGCGACACACCCTGTAGGGTCCCCAGCGGCACGCCCTTCAGGCCGTTCAACGGCACGCCCATCCGGGGCTCCCAGCGGTGCGCCTTTTTGCCTCTCCCACGGCACACTTGCTTAGCCCGCCAACGGCACAGCGGTGAAGTTCTTTCAACGGGCGACGTGAGGCCCATGCCCTACGCATCCTTGGCGTGCAGTGGAGCCGTCTGAGGTGGCAGCCGATCGTTGGGCCACGCAGGCTACCCCACTGACAGCCAGGACGGAGGGGAGTCAAACCCCATCATCACGGGCTGCTTCCCGCCCTCGACAGCCATGCTCGAGGGCTCCCCGCTGCCAAGGGTATAAAAGACGCCCGTCTTCCACAAGAGAAAAAGAGGGAAAAAGGGGGGACGAACAGATAGAGGGGAAGAGGCTCCAACAGTAGAGGATACACACAGGAGAAAGAGGAGAAGAAGGAAGAGAAGAAGAGGCCCTCCCGGCCTGAGCTCCGTCCGACGGCCACCGGGAAGAAACAAGAGTAAGAGAGAGAGAGCTCGTTGTATTGGGGGAAGGGGTTGGGGGATAGCGGCCAATGTCTTAGGCCCGGATGCTTCTTCCCTCTTGTATTCCATTCCTCCTGGGGGTTCTTCGTCTTTCTTCCTTTGTCCATGGCCCCACTTGGGAGTTTGCTTTTGCAATATATATACATATGTAGGGCCATGCCCTCTTGATTCTGATGAATGCAAACCATCCTCTCCGGGTTTCTCTTCGGTTTCTTTTGATGTTTTATGCTAGGCCTTGCGGGCTTTTGACGGACGATCCGTTCCTCCCTCCGTCTCCCCATCCCTCCGGCATCCTTAGGGTCCTCCACGTCGGTGTAGGTCTCCCTCCGCTAGCCTTGGCTCCATGAGCTCCTCATTCCCTTCCATGGCTATCTACCATGTCCCCGGGCTTGAGGAGAAGGGGTGGTACCCTTACTTTCCTCCTGATCGCCCAGTTACTAATAGGCCACTCCCGGCCTTGAAACCCCCTGTCTTCTCCTCTTCTTTTCCTGAACCGTCATCAAGTCTCCTAGCCCATACATGCAGCCCCTTCAAGCCCCCCTCAGCGGTGCACCTTTTCGGCCTTTGGCCGGCACACCTTTCCAGCCCTCAGCGGCACGCCCTGTTCAGCCCTCAGCGGCACACCCCTGTTCAGCCCTCTGCGGCACACCCAAGTGCCCTCAGCGGTACACCCCCCAAGTGTCCTCAGCGGCACACCCACTCCTTGGCCTCGCCTCCGAGCCCCCCCTCCTTCCTTCACGTTTTCCGAGGTTCTATAAAGGTGTTGCTCCCCCGGGGGCCCACCTCCAGTTGCCGGGTTCCACCACTCCATGTGGGTGCGTTCCCTTTACCTTCCTTACGCCCTGGGTCAAGGGGAGGTGCTACCGAATTTTCTTTGTGAGAAACTAATAAACAATTAAAAGAGGCAAAAGGAAGCAGCAAACGAGCAGAATAATTAATAAAATCTTCCAACCAATCAAACCACTGCCGGCATCACAACGAAAACTGAACCGAACTGATCAGCCGCCCGGCGACTCGAACTTCCGACTGGTGTCGGGGAGACCAAACAGAGCAAAGCAGGGGAAGAAGTTTATATAAAACTATGTACAAATCAAATAAGAAGAAAAGAAAAGCCTTAAGATTCTTCCCATTACTTCACCCCTTCGCCGGTACGCCTTTTCTGGCCTTCACCGTTGCAGCCTTCAGCGACACACTCTAACCACCTCCCTTCAGCGGTGCACTTCAACAAGCTCCCAGCGGTACACCCTCAATTGCCCAGCGGTACGCTCCTTTAGCCCTCAGCGGTACACCCCCTTTGAGCCCCAGCGGCGCGCTCTTTTAGCCCTCAGCGGTACACCCCTTTGAGCCCCAGCTAGCGGCACGCCCTTTTAGCCCTCAGCGGTACACCCCCTTGAGCCCCAGCGGCATGCTCTTTTGGCCTCCAGCGGTACACCCTCCTGCCCTCAGCGGTACGCCCTGTTTCCCTTCGCCGGCACGCTCCCTGGCCTCCAGCGGTATGCCCTGTTCCCCCTTCGCCGGTGCACTACACATATATGCACATGCAACATAATAATGGCCCTAACAAATGGCAAATAAATCATTGAAAATCACGCTAATTGAAAGGACTCCAAATGTATAATGTTAATCATAATAAAAGAGGCGGGGCGGGCTAATAAACAATTATATAAATATAAATGATAAACAAATAATAACAATGGGAGTACTCATGAATAAAAGGAGAGAAGTCACCCGAAACAAACGCATAGAGAACTAATGAACAGCAGATTGGAAACTCCAGAACATATAACTAAGAAAACCCCAGATAAAAAGACGCCAGAGCCCCCGCTGCAGCCCCCATCTCTCCCCGTGACCCGGGGCAAAAGGGACAACCATGCCGCCCTTTCGGGTTAAGCCCGAGTCTCGAGAGTTATCCCGACATGGCCGGGGCGTTGACCTAACCTCGGGCTGACATCTTAAGTGGACAGGATTTGTTTCTCGTTCCGGACGCCTTCCGAATCATCATTAAAATTGCCATGTGCTCGGCAGACATCTGAATGGATTCATCACGGTTTTCTCGTTGTGTTTCACCTCACGGACCCATGTCCGAATATGAGAAGGCCCACGAGTGGCCGACATGACCTACGGTTTGTGGTCTGAATACGGCCCTCAGTGTGATCCTTCCTTATCTCTCTTTCACAATTAGTATTATTCTTTTCGGCCGCGGGGCCTCTAATTTCGGCAATTAATCAAGGGTATTCCCTCGTGTGAGGGATGTAAATGACGTCGTGACCTCTATGGCGCGACGGGATTCGATCCTAACACGAACCACACAATCGTCTGACCGAGTCAGATCGAGCGCACCATGGGCTCTTCGGAGCCCGAATAAATTGTCACCTCGGTGACTGGCACGCCCACGCACCTAATAAAACCAACAGACGAACCCGGAACGACGGTTTAACGGAAAGTGCGTCCACAACTCTGGCACGCCCGGTGGGACCGATCCACCCTTCATCTCTTTGCCGAAATTAGGGGCCCCACGGCCCCCTTCTTGTAATACTAACTGCGTTATCTTCTTAAATGCAGAAAAAAAAAGTAACGAGAGAGGCATCATGGAGCCGACGATGGGTGTCATCTGCAGCCCTGAGGTTGTGGAGAATCACGTGCGAGGTGGCTACCTGGCGGTACCCCTCACTTTCGGGAGCTTCCCTCCCACCGTGGGTTTCCCCAACTTCCTGGGGGTAGCCTTCGTCCAGATCCTCGACGTGGAAACGCCCGAGGAGCCTCAAACCAACGCTCCCGCTCCGGGAGCCGTCGAAGCTGCCGCCGGCCGAGCTGTGGCCGAAGACAACAATAGCGTCCACACAACGACGCTCAGCTGCAACGTGCACCACGTGCACCAAACTACCAGCCCGTTCCACCAAGGGTCGACATCCCACCGGAGAAGGCTCCGGAGAAGCAACACCAGCGCCGGATCAGGGCGTCGCGCCTCCAACTCCGGGAAGTCCATGACGGTTGGGGCCCTCCGAGTCCGCCTAGACGGGCAGAGGTCCCAGGTGACACCGGACCGCATCATCCCAACCGTTCCAGTCCGCAACTCCTTTGAAGGACTGGCTAAGCTGAAGGAGAAGACGAGGCCCACAGCCCCGGTCGTAGCACCAAAGAGGACGCCGGGTTACAGGCCGGCTAAACTGAAGCAAGTCTGGGTGCCTAAGGAGACCCAGCCCAACGCACCCGCCCAGGCAGGGCCCGGCATCTTCCGCCCCAGGAGGGCCCGACGCCATGACAGGGTCGAGGTAGTGGCCCCCACTCTCCGACCGGCACCTGTCATCCTGGTGCCGTCCGAGGATGTTCATCGCCGTCGCCAAGGGCGCCGGCACAATGCCGCCCGCCCGGCTCTCACGGCCTACTCCCCTCCTGCCGCTATCATCGACGTGCAACCACAGCTTGCTCTCCCAGACCAGAGTGGGAAGGGATCGAGCAGGCCATGAGGAATTACCTCCGAGGCCCGGGTACCACCCCCGCTGGCCGCCAGAGACTACTGGGGGCAATGGCCTCCGCCTTCCAGGAAGAAAGGGGGGAGCCCGCACCTAGCATGGAGTCGAGGACCAGCCCGGAGGAGCCGCGCCAGTCCCCTGTACGGGAGGAAGCGCCGCCCCGACGGTCGGTCTTCGACAGGCTGACATTCCCAGGAGGACCGTCCCGGGGGGCGTCGAGAAGAAATAAGAATAAGAAATGGCAGACATTCACCTGCAATATGGCAGGAGTTCATGGTCGGTATGGGGCCTTACCCACCGACCCGGAAGAGTTGGCCAGAATAGCCGTCAGGCCGGGACCCCTTACCAGAAGAAGAAGAGCGGCAGGCGGCGCGACACCCACAGGAGTCGAAGGGGCCCCACCTGAGGAACCCCTCACGGCCCTCACGGCCAATGTAGTCACCACCGGCGACACGAGTGGCGGACCCTCGACATCATCCGAGGACGCCCCGGCCGAAGAGACGAGGGGCATGCCCAGTCTCCCCACAGCTGACCCAGCAATGCTGCTCATGATGCAACGATTCCAGCAGGAAATCGAATCGCTTAAAAAGCAGTTGAATGAGCGGAACACGCCACCCCCAACGTCCTGGCAGACCGAGGTCATACCCGAGGTACCCGGGGACAGGGGGCAGTCTTCCGAGGCGGCCCTTCCGGCAACCCTCGATCCCCTCGGGGGCTCGCCCCCGCAACAAGCACATTGCACAGGGGCGACCCTGCCACAGGCTCCGCTTTCACAGGGGTCCCCCATGGCCCCCCGAGCGACCGTGGTAGCCACTCCAAGCGCGCAGCCCGCTCATTTCTACCCGAGCCCAGTCGACCCGGCGGCAGTCAGCCGGTTGATGCTCGAGCAGATGATAGACATGAAGTTGGCCGAGAGGGGCGATGGGGATCGGACGCCTTTCGACGTCTACCGAGTACCCTACCCGGCTCATTATGCTGCCAGGAAGTTGCCGGCTGGCGTCACCAAGCCGCCGAAATTTGAAAAGTTCAATGGGCAAGGATCTCCCAGAGAGCATATTGCCTATTATGTGAACATCATGGGAGACTTGGCTGCTGATGAAGCCTACCTCCTGAAGTTCTTTGGCTCAACACTCACCGGGCTTGCCTTCGAATGGTACTCCGGCTTGCCGCCCGGGTCAGTGGCCGATTGGCCCGACATGCAGAAGAAGTTCAAGGAAAGATTCTACGTGGCCGAGAGAGAAGTTACCATGACTGAACTCTACGCCACAAGACAGAAGAATGATGAGTCGGCCCTCGACTACATCAAAAGGTGGAGGAACCTTAGTATGAGGTGCAAACGCCCCCCGCATCAGGAGGACGCAGTTCAGATTTGCAAGCAAAACTTAAAGAAGGAAATCCTAGAAAGAATGATCGGCACCGAGGTCAAGACATTTGACCGTCTGAATAATGTGGTAGCAGAGATCGAGGCGTTCTTGGCCCGATACTCCTCCACCCCGGCCATGTCAAGCCAGAGGGCCAGGCAGGCGGAGAAGAAGCCGGCTCCCCCGGAGGTGCATGCACTAGACTTCCAGGCTTTCGAAAAGCAGAAGGAGAAAGCCAAGGGAGCAGCTAACCCTCCGCCGCCCAGAACCACAGAACGGCGGGAAGGCCCCTCACTAAGAGAGAAGATGAGAAACAAGTTGTATTCCTTCTCCCGGGACAAGTCTAGGCTCCTGTTTGAGTGGGCAACCAGCTACAATAAGATCACATTGCCAGAGCCGAAAAGGCCTGGCGACTCAAAGAAGAAAGATGACCCGCGCTTCTGTCTGTACCACCGGGTGCTCGGGCATACTATTGAAGATTGCTACGTCTTCAAGATGTTATTGAGTCCTTAATCAGGGACGGAGAGCTGGACATGGGGGAGCATAAAGTAGACCCCCCGCAGCCACACGAGCTGCCCAGCATAGCCTCCTCCGTCAATATGATCTCGCTATATCGGGAGCTGCCAGAAGAATGGGCGAAGGCCTGTGCCCGTGCCACGTATGAAACCTTTATCATGGCCCCAGCTCAAGACCAAGAAGGGTGGCAGACTGCACCCAGAAAAACCAGAAAGGCGCGCGCCTCTCGACCTACCCCAGGGATTCACTCGAGGGTAGCCGCGCCCCTGCCTGCACCGCCCCCGACAAGCCCGGCTTGCCACGACACGGCCCCTCGGCTGGTCATGAGGCGGCCCACTCACAACAAGAAGAGTTCTGTCCCGCTGCGGATGCACAAGAAGACTAGCCCGGCGGTTGAAAGACTCCAGGCTATTATTGATGGGCTTGAAGATTATGAACAGCCCGAAATCCAGCCTGTGGAGCTGAAGGAGTATGTCCCCTGGAAGAAGTTCGAATCGCTCGAGCTGGCCCCGGGAACAGAAGCTGATGCAGACAAAGAGCCTCCCCGTGGGGTGAACCTCCTCAAGAGCAGCCACCCGCTGCAGCAGGCAAGAAGAAGAAGAAGAGAAAACCCAGGGGCAAGAAGAAGAAGGAGGTCGTCTTCGCCTGCAACACCCTCTCGGCGTTGTTCGACACCGCTCTCTCCCTGGAAGAAAAAGAAGAAGAGCCACCCCATGAGCCGGCGGAAGTGAGTCAAGCTGAAGCATCCACCTCCCAGCACGCCACCAGGTCATGGAGGAAGTGGGGGCGCTCTCCTCAGGGCAGCCTCAACATCATGCTCAGGGGGGAACAACCATACCAGATTCCCGAGCCCGAGGTCCGAGGCACCGAGATCCCTCCTCCATCAGGCCTCTACCCCGGAGGCACCAAGAGTCAAGGCGCCCCGTCGTTCGCCGAGTTCCTGTCAGCTCGAGCAGGGAGGCGGGCGCACCCCCAGGGGTCCGCTGCGACCAGTAAAGCAAGCATCCCTCAAGCTCTGCCAGCTGCAACTCCTACCCAGCCAGAGGAAGAATTCAGCGGCACCCCGAACCTCGCCGAATTCATGCAAACAGCGGAGGAGGCCCAACAGGCCCCGCCTGCTCAACGGGCTACAACAGATCCCGCAAAGGAGGCGTCCCCTAATCCGGCACCCCAATCTCAGGATGAGGGCAGGCGCAGCAAGCCCGAAGAGATGAAACTGCTCAATGTGCGGGCGGCCGAGCGAATAGTCAGACACCTCAAGAAAATCCCGACCCGGTTCACGGTGTGGGAGATGCTGTCCCTGAATGAAGAAACACGGCAAGCCATCATCGCCGCGCTCCAGACGCCAGCACATCTTGAAGCCTGTTTGGCAGAATTATCACCTGAAGTAGCAGTGGCTTTCACAGAAGATGACATGCTCCTACCGACTTGCAGCCATAACAGGCCCCTCTATATGAAAGGGCAGCTGAACGGCCAGCCTATCAACAGGGTCTTGATCGACCCAGGGGCAGCAGTGAATATACTCCCGTACCGGGTATACCAGAAGCACTACTTTGACGTACACCTGGTCGAAGTTAAAAATGTCAAGATTGCCGGCTTTAACCAGAAATGTGAGGTTCCTATGGGGGTCGCAGAGTTCAACTTGACCTTTGACGACTTCACCACCAAGGTCAGTTCCACGTCATCAACTCCAGCACTTCCTACAAGGCGTTGCTTGGCCGGCCTTGGCTACACCAGAACAGAGTGGTGCCCTCCACCCTGCATCAATGCATCAAGTACCCCTGCAAGGGAAAGGAAGTCAGAATCTTCGCCGACCTCCACCCGTTCGAGGTGTTCGAGTGCCACTTGTCAGATGCTAATCTATACTTGGAGAAGACGAAGCAAGCTCCTCAAGTCATCCAAAACAAGGGTAAGAAGAAAATGGAATCAGGGGGCTGGTTTCCTCCGCCGCCCCCAGGCTATGTAGCTCCCCCACATGTGCCATTTATTGCACAAGAAGAAGGGATATTCAGGGCAGCCCCTCTCGCCATCTACCCCGCATCGGGGGCACCCTGCCTCGAAGACCTGCTAGAAGATGTCAGGGTCCCGCCAGGGATCGTTAAACCGATAGCAGAGATAGAGTGCCAAGCAGCTGAACGACTGAAAACCTTCGAGTTGCCTAACTCTGAGGGGCCGCCCACTATTTTCTATGTGGCCGGGGAAAAGCCGCTCAGGGAAGACGATGATTGCCGGTTCCCTGGCGAGTTGCATGACCCGCACGTCCCCATTACGGGACTTCCCCACATGACTGACCAGGCAGCCAGAATGGTCAGAAAGCAGAAGATTCCTCCCTACCAGCCCTCCAGCCGGAAGGAAATGTTTGAAAGATGTGGAACCCACCAAACCTGGATCGACGGTTGCTGAAAATCACCAAGCACCCCGGTCTGGGCTTTTCACTAGAAGATTACTACGAGACTGATGTCATATCGGTCTCAACATGGCCCGGCGACGACCCCGCAGAAGCTGCAGATTCGCTGGAAACCCACCGAGACACATGTCCCGGGGCCTCGGCCGAAGAGGCACAAGACGAAGAAGTATTCCTGTGGAAGCCTCCCAGCCGCCGCTGTATGGAGAAGACCCCCTCCTTTTCCGAAGTGTCGACCTCGAGAGGGCACGCCAGCGAGGCGCCTCCACCCCGGCCGGCCGGCGAAGCAAGGAGCAGTAGCATGGGCCATGCCCCGAGTTCCCCTCGATACGACCCCGTCATGTACGCCTTGTACCATAGGCAGCAACGGGAGGTCGAGATGCTAAAAGCACGACTGGCCGAGTTAACCTCGCTAGTCGCCGACCTGATCCAAGGATCTCTTCCCCCATGGGGTGGCCGGATGTCTCGGCCCCGAGGCACCAGTCCCAACACCCCCGCCTTGACAAGGCGGGAAATGAGAGACATGGCAAGCCCGCTGATCGAGCGGCCAACCAGGCAAGGGCTGACACTCCAAGAGAAGCTGCAGAAGCCTTATTCCTTTCCGAGAGAGAAAACCCGGGGCATCTTCGACTGGGCTTGCCATTACGGCAAGGTCTCCCTTCCACGGTCCAAGAGGCCGCAGGACGCCCGAAGAAGCGGGAATCCACTGTTTTGCCCTTACCACCAAATACTGGGCCACGCCATTGAAGACTGCTATGTCTTCAAAGACCTTGCTCAAAGCCTCATCGACAGGGATGAGCTTAGAATGGGGGATTACGTGGTAGCCCCGCCACGCCCCCACGTGACAGACAGCCCCAGGGCAGGAGCCTACACTGTGTCCATCCGATGCCAGGCGCCCGAAGGTGCGGCTACCCCAGCCTCTGCAGGAGCGGTCTATGATGAATACACAGAAGAGCCCGAGATGCACCTATGCCCTCCTGAACCTGCGAACCTTACGTACCCGGCGGCTACGGCCCTGGGGGACTGCGAGGCAAATGCAACCTCTATGCCCAGTCATGATGAACAAGGGGAGGGAGATGACGTCCTCGAGCCCGAAGACAGTGAAGACCAAGACTTCGTGGATTTGTCGCCAGCCCCGCCGGAAATTGAAAATGGCGGCCAGGCCACAGTCGACGAATTGGTTGAAATCAACCTCGGCACAGAAGACAATCCCAGGCCGACTTTTCTGAGTGCTCTCATGCCTCTACAGGAGAGAGAACAATACACAAAGCTGCTGCAAGAATTCCGGGATTGCTTTGCCTGGAATTACAAGGAAATGCCTGGGCTCAGCACCGAAGTGACTCAGCACATACTGGCCATTGACCCCAAGGTGGAGCCAGTGAAGCAACCTCCCCGGCGCATGAGGCCGGAGCTAACCAGCCAGATCTGCAAAGAGGTCGACAAGCTTATAAATGTCGGTTTCGTGACGGAAAATCAATACACGACATGGCTGGCCAATATTGTACCAGTGAAAAAGAAGAATGGACAGATCAGGATTTGCGTGGACTTCCGCGACCTGAATAAAGCCTGCCCGAAAGATGACTTCCCGGTGCCCATCACCGAAGTGATGATTGATGCAACCACTGGCCACGAGGCCCTGTCCTTTATGGATGGGTCGTCCGGCTATAATCAAATCTGGATAGCCGACCATGACCGGGTCCATACAGCTTTCCGGTCACCCAAGGGGATATTTCACTACAAGAGGATGCCCTTCGGCCTCAAGAATGCCGGTGCCACATATCAGCGGGCGATGACCAAGATCTTCGGCGAGCTGCTATACGGCAAGGTCGAGTGCTACATTGATGATCTGGTCGTCAAGACGAAGAAAAGAGACGAGCACCTGAGTGACCTCAGGGTCGTCTTCCAAAGGCTCCGGCAGTACGGGCTGAAGATGAATCCCATGAAATGCGCCTTTGGCGTGTCCAGTGGGAAATTCCTCGGCTTTATTGTCCGGCACAGAGGGATCGAGATCGACCCCCTGAAGATAAAGGCCATCCAGGAGCTGCCTCCTCCGAAGAGTCTGGGGGAGCTGAGGTCCCTACAGGGGCGTTTAGCTTACATCCGCAGGTTCATCTCCAACCTGTCAGGGCGTTGCCAACCCTTCCACAGACTGATGATGAAGAATGCACCCTTAGCTGGGGTCACGAATGCCAGCACGCGTTCGACCAGCTAAAGGAGTACCTGAAGACCCCACCCGTCCTGGGGGCACCTGTCAAAGGTAGACCGCTTATTCTCTACATAGCGGCCACCGAGTACTCACTGGGGGCAATGCTCGCCCAGAACAATGATGAGGGAAAAGAACAAGCTCTTTACTATCTCAGTCGAAGGTTGGTGGGCGCAGAGGCTAAGTACACCCCGATTGAGAAAATCTGCCTTGCCTTGGTCTTCGCGGTCAAGAAGATGAGGCACTATATGTTGTCCCATGAAGTCAGCCTGATATCCAGGGCCGACCCCATCAAGCACATTCTCCTCCAGCCAGTCCCGAAGGGGCGCCTTGGCAAGTGGGCCGTGCTGCTCATGGAATTTGACATCACTTACGTGCCGCAGAAGGCCGTTAAGGGGCAAGCCGTCGCGGACTTCTTCGCAGCACACCCTGTGCCCGAAGACTCTCCGTTGGCCACAGAGCTACCCGAAGACGAAACACTAGAGGTGGATCAAGTGCAACAAGCCGTCTGGCAGTTATACTTCGACGGGGCCTCGAGAACAGAAGTGACCCCGTCTGGGCATGGCAAGGTGCGTGCCGGAGCTGGCATCGTCCTCAAATCGCCAGATGGAGAGGTGATGCACACCTCCTGCTGCATTAGCAAACCCTGCACCAATAATGAAGCAGAATATGAAGCTCTAATCATCGGTCTCCAGGTCGCCCTTCAAATGGAGATCAAAATGCTCCAGGTGTTCGGCGACTCGCTGTTGGTCGTCAAGCAAGTCCAGGGGCAATTTGATGTCCGAAAACCTGAGCTGCTCCCGTATCACACTAAAGCAAAAGGGCTCATGGAGCGATTCTACCTCCTCGAGATAGGCCATGTCGCCAGAGGGGAGAACGCACAAGCCGACGCATTGGCAAAATTGGCAAGCTCACTAGCAGTGCCTCCAGATGGATCCCTCCATATCCAAGTAATAAACCAACGCCAGGTACCCAGCATGATAGCAGAGGAGTCAGAAGAAGAAGACCTAGAGGTCACTACAGTGGAAGCCGTCAGCCCGCCCGACTGGAGAGACCCCTTGGTGCAGTGGTTCAAACACCAGCGGTTGCCTGACCGAAGAGAAGAAAAGATCAAGCTAGTCAGAACCAAGGATTCTTACGAGCTCCGAAGCGGAATATTATTCCGAATTGTGGCAGACGCCAGAAGGAAGCTGCTCCTCCGATGTTTGTCCACCGAAGAAGCTTGGAGGGTTATGAAGGAGGTCCATGCCGGCATAGCTGGCGCGCACCAGGCGGGACCGAAAATGAAAATTGAAATCAAGAAACTTGGCTATTATTGGCCTGCAATGTTCAACGACTGTTGCGAGTATGCTAAGTCGTGTCAGAGATGCCAGGAGCATGCCACTATACCCAGGAGACCTCCGGCACCATTACACCCAACAGCGCCCAGTTGGCCGTTCGCCCAATGGGGGACGGACGTCGTGGGCCCCTTATCCGCATCTTCCACAGGCTGCAAATACATTCTGGCGGCTACCGACTACTTCTCCCGCTGGGCCGAGGCCGTTGCCTTACGAGAGGTCACCGGAGAAGTCGTGGCCAGGTTTGTCCTCCGCAATATCATATTCCGGTTCGGCGTGCCCGACCGGATTGTGTCAGACAACGGCAGCCACTTCCGTAACCAGAAGTTTACCGGCTAGCAGAAAAATACAAAATTGACTGGAGGACATCGACTCCTTACAATCCACAGGCCAATGGGCTGGCCGAAGCTTTCAATAAGACACTTTGCACTCTCCTGGCCAAGACTGTTAGCTCTAACAAAAGGGACTGGGAAGAAAGAATGTATGAAGCGCTTTGGGCGTACCGAACCGTATACAAGACCCCAACGGGCTGCTCGCCCTTCTCTCTTGTATATGGCTCGGAAGCAATCATCCCCGTCGAACTGGAGATACCGTCCCTCAGGGTCGCCATTCAGCATGGGCTTGTCCCCGAAGGGCAGACCAACACCGAGCGAAGGCTCGATGAACTCTCCAGTCTGGAAGGAAAGCGGCTTCAAGCCCAACAGAATATCCAGGTCTACCAGGCCCGGATTGCACGCGCCTTTGACAAGCTCGTCAAGGAACGCGAATTCAAGAAGGGTGACCTTGTCATGGTCAAGAGAAGAGATCTCATGGCAGCCAACCCCAAAGGTAAGCTAAACGAGAACTGGCTCGGACCCTACGTAGTCCAGAAAGTCTACGAAGGCGGAGCCTACGTAATTGTCAACCACCGCGGGGAGGTTCAATTCCCGCCTCTTAATGGAAGGCACTTGAGGCTGTACCACGCCCCAGCGCCCCCATTCAGGTAATAATATTACTCTTCGCCCCATTTTGGGGCGGATTTGCGTGATTAATGTCCGAATGATTTGGCCACCAGCCGGGTTCCCGAAAAAGGGAAGAAAGGAATAGAAAGAGAAAGAAAGAAGAAGCAAAAAAAAAAGGAGAAAGACAAAAAAGGAAGAAGCAAAAAATGGAAAGAGAAAGAAAGAAGAAGCAAAAAAAAAGGGAGAAAGACAAAAAAAGGAAGAAGCAAAAAATGGAAAGAGAAAGAAAGAAGAAGCAAAAAAAAAGGGAGAAAGATAAAAAAAGGAAGAAGCAAAAAATGGAAAGAGAAAGAAAGAAGAAGCAAAAAAAAAGGGAGAAAGACAAAAAAGGGAAGAAGCAAAAAATGGAAAGAGAAAGAAGGAAGAAGCAAAAAAAAAGAAGAAGAAAAAAAGAAGAGAAAAAAAGAGAAGAAAAAAAAAAGAAAAAAAAGAGAAGCCAGGAAGGGGGAACGCCCCCATTTCCAGTCACCGCCCCGCATCAGCGGGGGTACCAAAATTGATTTAAAAAAAAAAAAAGAAGAAAGAAACAAACTCTTCTCTCCGTCCTTCCCGGGCGGTGAGTACCCCTTTGGCTCGGACCTCACGTCTGGGTCATTGACTAGACAAACTCTTCTCTCCGTCCTTCCCGGACGGTGAGTACCCCTTTGGCTCGGACCTCACGTCCGGGTCATTGACTAGACGAACTCTTCTCTCCATCCTCCCCGGGGGGGGGGGCGAGCACCCCTTTGGATCAGACCTCCCGCCTAAGTCACTGACTAAACGGACCTTTCTATCCGCCACCTCTGAACGGCAAAAGGGGTCTCTGGCCAAGTACCCCTCACTCGAGACCAGCACGCGCTTCCAATATTGCGGCAAAACCAGGGAGTCGCCCGTTCGGTATGGTGGAGTGGTCCCCTCGTCCTCCCCCTGGGAAGGCGAGCACTCTCCTGTACCCTGACATGGGTCCCTGCCTGGTCCCTCCAAAGTGAATCCCCGCAAAGACTCATACCTTGCCAATGGGCCCCTACACGAAAGGGGGGGAAAGATACAAGAGCGAGGGAAGAGGAAGGAGAAAACGATATGCACGGAAGAGAAAGAGGGGTGGGAAAGCTCCCTCCGGGATAAATGCATACACCAGGAACGCGTGAAATCATAAATGCTTTGCTCTATTCAAAAGAGGATCAAACTACATGTGCTGCGGGGCATACCCCTGTGTTACATTCAAAAAAAAGAAAGAGAAATTAGGGGATGCAACGCTCAGTCGATGTCCCTGAAGATGTCCGCGAGGGGGAGGATCCCGACGCAAGGGAAGTTCGTCATATCGCGCAGTCGGCCCCTCAATCCCTCAAGGCGGGCGAGCTCCGCTTCGACGGACGCCATTTCAACGTCGGCAACGGCAAGAGCTTCCCTCTCCTCTGCCACCGCCCTTTCCGCCTCGGCGAGGCCAAGTTTAGCCGCAGCGAGATAGCCCTCCAGCTTCTCGATCCGGTTCTTGAAGGAACGAACGCTGCCTTCGCCTTCCTCTAGGGCCTTTCCGTGGCGTTCTCTACTGTCGCGTCGGGCCTTTAGGGCCTGCAGATATTCGTCTGCCTGAGCATCAAGGGCGGCGCGTTCGTCAGGAGCCTGGGTCTCCAGGAACTCGCGGCGCTTGACATATTTCAATAATAGCAAAACCCGCCGTGACCATTCCCCCAGCGGACAGCCAAGCACTTGCAGCGCCCCCGTTAATTGCGTCACGATGGTATGCACCTCCCGATACGACAGAGAAGCATCGGCGAGAAGCATCGTCCGTAAAGTGATCAGCATCTGACGGACTGGCGCTTCTGAGGACGTGTGACTCACTGAGGGCACGACCGGAGGGGTGAATTCCACGGTGCTGTCCACCTCTGCCCACAGGTCGGTATCTGCCGCCACTGAAGATGAAGGAAGGGCGAGGGTCAAGTCGCCCGGCCGGCGTAGCTCGACGAGAGACTCTTGGCCGACCATTGCCCGGGGAAGGGAAAAGACCATTGCCGAAGCCTCCGGTGCCCCCATCGTTTGGAGGTCACCTGCCCCCTCTGTCTCCGTCTGGCCCGACTCTGCCACTCCTCCAAGGGGCAAGGGTGCAGGGGCCGTTATCTCGGCTAGAGGAGGAGCTTCGAGTAAGGCCAGGCCCGAAGCCGCCACCCATGAGCTCCTCGCTCGCGTCTGAGATCCCTCCAGATGCGCACGAAGCCCCGCAAATATCTGCTGCAAGAGCGGGTCCTCCATCTGAGCCGGGAGTTTCGGGAAGGGTGGAAGCGGAACCACCAGCTGGGGTAAACGTCCCGCTTCCACGAGCGCAGCCAGTCTCCCTCTCTCCAAGCCCAAGACTGGAGCCGGCCCCTTCACCGCTATCGGGCCAATGCTCGGTCTCCGCTTGGCCACTGCCTTCCGGATACGACCAGGCGCCTTCCCCGATATCGGCATCGCCTGACCATGGGAATGGGAATCAGCTATTTGCCATCTAAAATAAACCATGCAAAAGGGAGACCGTGGAGCCCGCATACTCACCTTGGCCGCTGGGATGATGCTACCTTCAGGCGCGATCTCCCCCTCCTCCAGAGGCTCGCCCGCCGCTCTGGTAGTACCGGAGGGCTCCGCGGGCATTTCCTCTCGAAGGGCGTCGAGTAAAAGAGCCAATTTGCCCATGACGGCATCGGCTCCCGTTGGGCGGTCGATCAGCACAGCCGGGGCAGCCTCCTCTGTGATCTCAAGTTCGGCCGGTTCTCGAAAATCCTAAAGAAAAAGGGGGGGATAAGGTCGTCAGTCAATCACAAAAAAAAGGAAAGGGAGAGCCGGCCCAAACAAGCTCACACTCACAACAGTCTTCCCCACGAGGCTCGGGGAGCCAGCAAGTAAGGGGGCCCCGAAGGCCGGCTCGGGCAACTTCGATGCCCCGGACACGCCCTCGTCAGGAGCTACTTCGTCGGAAGAGTAGTTGTAATCTACCTCCTCCCCAGACGGAGACTCGACCGCCGTCGGCTCGGCCCGGACCGGCAGAGGAGCTTCCACCTCAGAGTCTCTGCCCAGCACGTCCTCCCTCGGGCTAGGCGAGGCTCGCGCTCCGATCTTCTTCCTCCTCACATATATCAACGTCGTCGGGAGGTCGGGATCAGGCCCCAATGACTCGGTGGCCACCGCAGCAACGCCTGTCATGCAAAAGAAGATAAGCCAGGGTGAATCTACTGGCCCCCAGGACACAAAAAAAGGAGTTAACCGTATAGTCGAAAATATTTACCCCCTTCAGTTCCTGCGACACGAGATGACCCGCGGGCTTCCTCAACAGGCAACGCCTTCTCGGGAGTCCCGGCCGTACCCTCGCCCGCGAGATAGAAGCGCATCGTCGCCATGCGCGAAGCCGAGGCCAATTCGGGAGGCCGGTCGACCACAGACGACACGGGCGGCCGATGAATCTCACCAGCTTCGCGGCTCGGTTCGGTCCGCGTGGCTTCGAATTCTTCGAAGGACAAGACGGGGGCCATCGGCAGGGCTGTCGTCGGAACCGGGGATGCCTCGGTTCGCCGCCGTTTTACCGTCTCTCGCCCGGCCATCTTGGCAGCAGCCAGTGCCTTCTTAACGGGCGACTGTGCCCGGGGCCTTCCCGTTGCCTGCAGCAAGGGAGCTGGAGCCGCCGCCGGGGTCGCCTCCGCCGGGACCGCAACCTCGCCCATGTCAGGCGTGGGCATGGGTTCTTCCATAGAAGCTGAAACAAAAGAAGTACCCAGGTGTCAGGGCGCCACTCCAAAATAAAAGGAGGAGGGAGATTCAAAAGGCACACTAAAGAGCGGGGACGCGGACCGGCAGGTTGGCCTGGCGCGGGACGGGCAGCTTCGAATTCTTCGAAAGACGGGACTAGTGGTACCGGAGGGACAGCCGTCGGAGCCTCAGCCGATTCTGTCTTCCTCCGCTTTGTGTCCCGCTGCTTAGCTGCCTTGGCGGCGTCCACCGCCTTCTTCACAGGCGATTTAGCCCGGGGCCTCTTCGCAGCCTTAGGCAAAGGAGCCGTGGTCGGGGCCAGCGGCGCGGCTTCAAAATACGCAGGCTTCTTCACCAACCGGAGGAGATTCCGGTACGTGGCCATCTGCGTGCTGTCGGGATGGTCTGCAAAGAAAAGAGGGGAAAGAACGAACATGCATATACCATTAGTACCTTGCTCACCACGAAAGCCGCAGCGCTGAGGGACAGAACCGAAGAGCAAAAGGGAACTGAATACCATGAGGGCCAGTGTACAGCCGCAGCGTGATCGGCCAGTAGCTCAGGGATATCTCCTTGTCCCGACGTGCCGCCTCCCGGACTAGCCAACAAACGTCCTCAATAGTTTGACACCGGTCCGTGAGGTTGGCCAGATCCGCATGCTTTTTGGAAGAAAGGTGACAGAAAAGATTGAAGTGGTCCATGCCCCACCCATCAGCATAATAATAAGGGATGTGCAGGCGCTTGCCCAGGATGGAGGCCGTCACATCTTCAATCTTCATCCCATTCACCCGGAGGAGGATATATAGCCAAGTGGTATCCTTGTAATTCTCGGGCTTCCTCTCCTCCCGCCTCACGAACGTGCGATACAGGCAGGCCAAGTCTCTCTCCGGGCGCCAGCTCTTGGCGGGAGTCCCCTCTTCCTCTATGGGGAATGGATAATTGATAAGGTCCAGACGGTCGCTCCCTACCCGGCACAGATCCCTTAGCGTCTTCTGATAGCTGTCCTTCGCCACTGGAGGCAGCTCCACTTTCGGCGTCGGCCTCCTATCCCGGGCTTCCCGACGAGCTATCATATATGCCGCCACCTCCTTCTCTTGCCTGTTCTTGAGCCGAAGAAGATGATCTGGCTCAATGTCAAGTACTGGCACCGGTTGCCGGCTAAGGAATCTCCTTTCGGCGCCATCCCAACAATCGGTCTTGTGCAACCGATAGAAAGCCGTCCGGGCATTCCACCACTTGATATAGTCTTCGGTCACTCGGGGCACCCGACCCGGGGCTGGCACCCTGAAGGAGGCAGAGTCCGCCCGGTGGAAGAAGTCCCACCAGCTTCTAGCGTGCTCGGCGACCACACTTCCCCGGACGTTCCGCGAAGGCAAGCCGAATTGCGCATGATAAGCAGGGATATGCTGGTCATACCCGAAGTTGCGGCCAAATCGGAAGGGGTAATACGGTTCCAGCAGTACGTTGTCTCCCTTCCGGAACACCAACACGCTCGGGCGGATAGCCAGCGCCCAATCCCTCAGCTCGGGCTCCAGCAACGGGCGCACCACGTTTTCCTGGCTGATAGGGTGGACATACCTCTCCACCTGGTCATCCTTGCATTCCCTCTTATTATTCACGAGGGGGCTTGAATGGGCGGCCAGCGTCCAGAAATGAATGGTACCGGCTGCATCCCGAGGAACCGTGGTCAACCGGCCCCGAATATCATACATCCGCATGGAAGTGGAAGCCGGCTCTGCACTCGCGAACTCCAGCATCCTCGGCACCAGCCCCCAATCCTGAAGGACTCGCGGGGCGAACTCCGGAAACAGTGAACAAACCCACGCGTTGAAGAAATGCAGTGGGCACACGTACCGGGCCTGCCTCGGGAACTGGTGCGTGCTGATGTCTCCCAGGGCCTTATAAATCAAACAGAGCGCCGCCGGGCACAGAGAAAGTTTGACACCCCACGCCATCTGGCACGCCGGGTAGATAGCATCTGGCCGGATCACGGTCTCGTCCCCGTACGGCATGGCAAATGAACACAGCCAGTACGTCAGATAGGCGGCACAGTGAGTTTGTGGGTCGACCCCCATCGGATTGGCCCCGCTCCGACGTCCCCTGGAGGGGATCTTCACATCATGCTTGGGCTTCGCACGTTTCTTGCGAGCAACAGCGGTGCCAACGCAAGGAAAATCTTCATACTGCTTCAGCCCATCATAGAAATATTCCAGCCATACCGCCATACGCACCCGTTTCCTATCCCCACGGGCGGGCTGCTTCCCCTTGTGCGACAGCTGGTACAGCTCCCGGTACGCCTTCATCAAGAACCGGTATGAATACCCCAGAGAATAATAGCCGTCCCCGTTAGTCTCGTCTTTGATCAAGTCCGGGAGGCATACTTCTTCATAAGGCTCCCCGTCAATGGGCAAGCCGCTCAGCTGGCTTAGGCTCCACAAATCAAGTGAAGTCTCTCCCTCTGCCGTGTAGAAGGTATTGGTCTCCGCACTAAATACTTCTATCATACCACAACAGAGACCCTTGGAGATGGGATAACCATACCGGGAAGCGTACACGCTGTGATAGATGCCAACTCGGACCAGCAACGGGGCGTAGTTGAACAGTACATATTCCGTGAACTCCACCGCCCCTTCTCGGAAGCTGTGGGCGTCTTGAAGCTTCAGCTCCCCGAACCAGCCCAGTGATAGTTCGTACTTGAACCTGATGGCCAAACAGTCCAATATGAACGGCTCCTCCCTATAACCCCATTTCAGGGGAGCCAAGAATAAACCAAATCGGGGCGACTCGCCATGCACCTTCCCCGCAGACATGTCCCACCTTGCTGGCGTGAACTGAGGGGCTCGCACTAATTTGTCTTCAGCCGGCAGCACTCCCTCGATCCCCAGGACCGGCTTCCATTCCCGGGCTTCTCCCACCAGATACATCGGAATGCTCCTAGGGACGCTGTACAATAGACTGTCCCGGGCATGCAGGATGGCCCGCTCGACGGCTTTTATAGTGCGAAAGTCTCGCCCCTCTCGGGAGCGCAGGTGCTTCAGGAATCGAACAAGGTGCCTATCCTTCGGGAAGTCTTTCCTGTACTCCCCGATGGCCCGGTCAAAAGTGAAGCCGTTGTCAACTCTGTTGAGCCGGCCGAAGTCCATGCTCTCCCGGTCGGACCCCGACGACTCAGCCAAGGCAGCTATCTCCCCATGTTCACGGTCCAGGTCTTCTACGTTCAGCCAGGTGACCGCCGGCACAGGACCCCGCGGGATGAGGTCGGCACCGATAGCAGCAGCGGGAGCAGAGGAACCACTTGGGGCAGCCATTTATCTGCAAAGATACACGAATGGAAGATCAGAATAAGCCACATGCACAAGGAAATGAAAGACTGTAAAGGGGCTTCACTACAAGTCAAATGAGTAAGATATTGCCAATTTCTGACGAAATTTCGGCAGAGTTTCCCCTAGGCCAGAGGCGTAAGGGAAAACACGGGTGCGCGTCCACAAGGAGTGACGGCCCCAACAAAGCATGGTGGGCCCCGAGAGGCAACACCAGAAGTCCGCCGAGCAAAAGTCTTCTTCCCTTGGCTTAAAGCCTCTTCACCGGTACGCTGCTCAGTGCCTTCCCCGGCACACCCTGCGGCGGTCCTCACCGGCACAGCCCCCTGGGTGTGCTCCCCGGTACACCCCAAACAACCTTCGCCGGCACACCCGCACAGGCCTCCGCCGGTACACCCCCGGATGCCTTCCCCGGCACGGTCCCCGTGGCCCTTCGCCGGCACAGCCCCTCAAGGGCGCTTCCCCGGCACACCCGTCAGGGTCGTTCCCCGGCACATCCAACCCGTGCCATTCCCCGGCACGCTCCCCTGCAAGCCTTCGCCGACACGCCCCGTGGCAGCCTTCCCCGGCACGCCCTGGAGCAGCCCTCGCCGGCACACCCTATTGAGGCTTCACCGACACGCTCGGTGCTCGCTCCCCGGCACGCCCCAACGGGAGCTTCACCGACACACCCTCAAGGGGTCCTCCCCGGCACGCTCGGGATCCCGCTTCCCCGGCACGCCCGTTCAAATCCTCACCGACACGCCTCTGCCCCCTTCCCCGGCACCATCCCGACCGGCGCGCCCACGCCCGCTCCCAACGGCACCTCCGGCCACCCACGGCGCCGGAGACAGAGAAGAAGAGGGGGGGGGAGGAGAAGAGAACAAGAGGGGGAAGGAAGAGATAGGGAGACGGAGATGGAGGGGGCGAGGGCCTCGGGCCGCCGTCCACTGTGAAGAAGAGAGGGAAGAAGAAGAACGGGAGAGGAGGAAGAGGAAAAGAGAAGGAGGGAGGAAGAGGGCCTCCCCGTGGCGTTCCCCTCACCCTGACGGAGAAAGGGCGACGACGGCGGTGGTGCCCACGGCGGCACTCGGGGTCGGAGAAGAGGAAGAAGAACGAGGGGGGGGAGTCCGCCCGTTCGGTCACCAAAGGGGAGAAAGAGAGAGGGAAGAGAGGGGGGGGCAGTTCGAAACGGGTGGCCGTTCGAATCACCCCCGCCCCCCTATTTATAGAAAAAAAAAAGAGAAGAAAAGAAAAGAAAAAAAAGGAAAAGGGGGGAAAAGAAGAAAAAAAATGGAGGGAAACGAAGTAAAAAAAAAGGGAGAGAGAAAAGAAGAAGGAGATAAAAAAGGGGATAAAAAAAAGAGAGATGAGGGAAATAAAAGGAGAAAATGAGAAAAAAAAAGGGGGGAGAAAATACGAGAAAGATAAAAAAAGAGGAGAGGAGAGAAAAAAAAATAGAAAGAAAAAAAAATATATAGAAAGAGATAGAAAGGAGAACAAAGAGGAAAAAGGGGTGATGAAAGAAGAAAACAAAAAGGGGAAAACAAAAAATTCATATGTATACATACATATATGCATCTACTTATATATATATATATATATATATATATATATATATATATATATATATATATATATATATGTATGTATATATACATATATATTTAGATATGCGCAAACGAGGCACAATAATAAGGTCCTTCCGAGGGGACGTCCCGTCCCCACGGTTTCGGGCGGACATGCACCCGTGCGAATGGAGGCGACGCTACCCCTGCACACTCCACCTTTGCGACGGTGCCATTCCCATGCCAACAAACGGGCCCATCCTCGGCACGTGACCCGGGCCTCAGCCACCCGCATCACACAATATTGCCATCACGGGCCCTACGCCCGGATCAGCAGAACCTCTATCCTTGCGTTGGCATTAATCCCTTGCCAACGAATAAGTCCCTCTCCGGCGCAAGGCCCCGTGCCCTAGCCACCCACTCCGCACAATATGGCCATTATGGACCTTACGTCCGAATCGGCACAGAATCTCCCGTTGCGCTGGCATTCTATTCTTGCCAACGAGTGAACCTTATCTCCCGGCGCAAGGCTTCATGCCCTAGTCAATACTCGCATATCACTCACTTAAAAAAAAGGGGGGGGAAAAGAAAAGAAGAAAATGGGGTTAAAGATAGAGATACCCCACCGGACTTGTCCCTACACGGGGGCAAGGGTAAAAATGGCAACAACCCGGCTGTGGCGAAAACCCGAAAGGGCGCTACGGGCAAAATCGGGTACCCCGCCACGTGAAAACCCGAGAGGGCGCGTGGGCAAAAGCAAGAGGGGGCCGATACCGGCGAAAACCCGAAAGGGCGCTTGTATCGGTAATGTGGTATAAAAAAAAAAGGAAGAGGAAGAGAAAAGACCGACAAGAAGAGACAACAAACCAGGTCAGCTCTCGACTCCCTGTCGGCGCTGACGAAGAGACTAAGAGACAACAAAGCAGGTCAGCTCCCGACTCCCTATCGGCACTGGCGAAGGGACAAAGAGATCAGCAAGCCATGTCAGTTCCCGGCATCCTGTCGGCGCTGACGAAGAGACTAAGAGACGACAAACCAGGTCAGCTCCCGACACCCTGTCGGCACTGGCGAAGAGACCAAGAGACCAAAAGACTAAGAGACAACAAGCCATGTCAGTTCCCGGCATCTTGTCGGCACTGGCGAAGAGACTAAGAGATCGACAAAGCATGTCAGTTCCCGGCGTCCTGTCGGCACTGGCGAAGAGACGAAGAGACTAAGAGATCAACAAACCAGGTCAGTTCCCGACTCCCTGTCGGCACTGACGAAGAGACTAAGAGATCAACAAATCAGATCAGTTCCCGGCATCCTGTCGGCACTGGCGAAGAGACTAAGAGACAACAAACCAGGTCAGTCCCCGGCACTCTGTCAGCACTGGCAAAGAGACCAAGAGACCAAAAGACTAAGAGACAACAAGTCATGTCAGTTCCCGGCATCCTGTCGGCACTGGCGGAGAGGCTAAGAGACAACGAACCAGATCAGTCCCCGGCACCCTGTCGGCACTGGCAAAGAGGCCAAGAGACCAACAAGCCATGTCGGTTCCCGGCATCCTGTCGGCACTGGCAAAGAGACCAAGAGATCAACAAAGCATGTCAGTTCCCGGCGTCCTGCCGGCACTGACGAAGAGACCAAGAAACCAAGAGATCAACAAAGCATGCCAGTTCCCGGCATCCTGTCGGCACTGACGAAGAGACCAAGAGACCAAGGGATCAACGAACCAGGTCAGTTCCCGGCATCCTGTCGGCACTGGCGAAGAGACTAAGAGACAACAAACCAGGCCAGCTCCCGGCATCTTGTCGGCACTGATGAAGAGACCAACATACTGCTTCAGTTCCCGACGCCACGTCGGCACTGATGAAGAGACCAACATGCTGCTTCAGTTCCCGGCACCCCGTCGGCACTGATGAAGAGACAAAGAGAACAACATACTGCTTCAGTTTCCGACGCCTCGTCGACACTGATGAAGAGACAAAGAGACCAACGAGCTACTTCAGTTCCCGGCACCCTGCCGGCACTAATGAAGAGACCAAGAAACAACATACTGCTTCAGTTCCCGACACCTCGTCAGCACTGATGAAGAGACTAAGAGACCGACATACTATTTCAGTTCCCGACGCAACGTCGGTACTAACAAGGAGACCAACAAACAAATCAGGTCGGTTCTCGACACCCCGTCGGCATCGATAAAGGGAGAAGAGACGAAGACACCCGCGGGCACCGCCCGGCTCATCCTTCGCCTGCGCTACCCGTGGGTGGGGGGCATTTGTGGACACCGAAAATTGCACATCCAGATGCCACGCTCGGCCCAGCATCAACAACGGCCCCCGAGTGAAGAAACCCCAGAGAAATCAAGCACAAGAGGCCCACGGCCCAATGGGCCTCGAAGAAATCAAAATGGGCCACGACTCGTGCTCACAATGGGCTCAAAATTGCCCATTTAGCTGTTCAACTGCACGCCCATCCTGGGCTTCAGCGGCACACCCTGGGGGGTCTTCACCGGCACACCCCTTTGGGGTTCAACGGCACACCCCCCCCAGGGGTCTTCAGCGGCACACCCCCCAGGGGTCTTCACCGGCACACCCCTTTGGGGTTCAACGGCACACCCCCAGGGGGTTCAACGGCACACCCCCCAGGGGTCTTCACCGGCACACCCCCAGGGGTTCAACGGCACACCCCCAGGGGGGCTCAACGGCACACCCCCAGGGGTCTTCAACGGCACACCCCCAGGGGTTCAACGGCACGCCCCCTGGGGGGGTCTTCAGCGACACACCCTGTAGGGTCCCCAGCGGCACGCCCTTCAGGCCGTTCAACGGCACGCCCATCCGGGGCTCCCAGCGGTGCGCCTTTTTGCCTCTCCCACGGCACACTTGCTTAGCCCGCCAACGGCACAGCGGTGAAGTTCTTTCAACGGGCGACGTGAGGCCCATGCCCTACGCATCCTTGGCGCGTAGTGGAGCCGTCTGAGGTGGCAGTCGATCGTTGGGCCACGCAGGCTACCCCACTGACAGCCAGGACGGAGGGGAGTCAAACCCCATCATCACGGGCTGCTTCCCTCCCTCGACAGCCATGCTCGAGGGCTCCCCGCTGCTAAGGGTATAAAAGACGCCCGTCTTCCACAGAGAAAAAGAAGAAGGGGGGGACGAACAGATAGAGGGGAAGAGGCTCCAACAGTAGAGGACACACACAGGAGAAAGAGGAGAAGAAAGAAGAGAAGAAGAGGCCCTCCCGGCCTGAGCTCCGTCCGACGGCCACCGGGAAGAAACAAGAGTAAGAGAGAGATCGAGAGCTCGTTGTATTGGGGGAAGGGGTTGGGGGATAGCGGCCAATGTCTTAGGCCCGGATGCTTCTTCCCTCTTGTATTCCATTCCTCCTGGGGGTTCTTCGTCTTTCTTCCTTTGTCCATGGCCCCACTTGGGAGTTTGCTTTTGCAATATATATACATATGTAGGGCCATGCCCTCTTGATTCTGATGAATGCAAACCATCCTCTCCGGGTTTCTCTTCGGTTTCTTTTGATGTTTTATGCTAGGCCTTGCGGGCTTTTGACGGACGATCCGTTCCTCCCTCCGTCTCCCCATCCCTCCGGCATCTTTAAGGTCCTCCACGTCGATGTAGGTCTCCCTCCGCTAGCCTTGGCTCCATGAGCTCCTCATTCCCTTCCATGGCTATCTACCATGTCCCCGGGCTTGAGGAGAAGGGGTGGTACCCTTACTTTCCTCCTGATCGCCCAGTTACTAATAGGCCACTCCCGGCCTTGAAACCCCCTGTCTTCTCCTCTTCTTTTCCTGAACCGTCATCAAGTCTCCTAGCCCATACATGCAGCCCCTTCAAGCCCCCCCTCAGCGGTGCACCTTTTCGGCCTTTGGCCGGCACACCTTTCCAGCCCTCAGCGGCACGCCCTGTTCAGCCCTCAGCGGCACACCCCTGTTCAGCCCTCTGCGGCACACCCAAGTGCCCTCAGCGGTACACCCCCCAAGTGTCCTCAGCGGCACACCCCACCCTCAGCGGCACACCCACTCCTTGGCCTCGCCTCCGACCCCCCCTTCCTTCACGTTTTTCGAGGTTCTATAAAGGTGTTGCTCCCCCGGGGGCCCACCTCCAGTTGCCGGGTTCCACCACTCCATGTGGGTGCGTTCCCTTTACCTTCCTTACGCCCTGGGTCAAGGGGAGGTGCTGCCGAATTTTCTTTGTGAGAAACTAATAAACAATTAAAAGAGGCAAAAGGAAGCAGCAAACGAGCAGAATAATTAATAAAACCTTCCAACCAATCAAACCACTGCCGGCATCACAACGAAAACTGAACCGAACTGATCAACCGCCCGGCGACTCGAACTTCCGACTGGTGCCGGGGAGACCAAACAGAGCAAAGCAGGGGAAGAAGTTTATATAAAACTATGTACAAATCAAATAAGAAGAAAAGAAAAGCCTTAAGATTATTCCCATTACTTCACCCCTTCGCCGGTACGCCTTTTCTGGCCTTCACCGTTGCAGCCTTCAGCGACACACTCTAACCACCTCCCTTCAGCGGTGCACTTCAACAAGCTCCCAGCGGTACACCCTCAATTGCCCAGCGGTACGCTCCTTTAGCCCTCAGCGGTACACCCCCTTTGAGCCCCAGCGGCGCGCTCTTTTAGCCCTCAGCGGTACACCCCTTTGAGCCCCAGCGGCACGCCCTTTTAGCCCTCAGCGGTACACCCCCTTGAGCCCCAGCGGCACGCTCTTTTGGCCTCCAGCGGTACACCCTCCTGTCCTCAGCGGTACGCCCTGTTTCCCTTCGCCGGCACGCTCCCTGGCCTCCAGCGGTATGCCCTGTTCCCCCTTCGCCGGTGCACTACACATATATGCACATGCAACATAATAATGGCTAAATCATTGAAAATTACGCTAATTGAAAGGACTCCAAATGTATAATGTTAATCATAATAAAAGAGGCGGGGCGGGCTAATAAACAATTATATAAATATAAATGATAAACAAATAATAACAATGGGAGTACTCATGAATAAAAGGAGAGAAGTCACCCGAAACAAACGCATAGAGAACTAATGAACAGCAGATTGGAAATTCCAGAACATATAACTAAGAAAACCCCAGATAAAAAGACGCCAGAGCCCACGCTGCAGCCCCCATCTCTCCCCGTGACCCGGGGCAAAAGGGACAACCATGCCGCCCTTTCGGGTCAAGCCCGAGTCTCGAGAGTTATCCCGACATGGCCGGGGCGTTGACCTAACCTCGGGCTGACATCTTAAGTGGACAGGATTTGTTTCTCGTTCCGGACGCCTTCCGAATCATCATTAAAATTGCCATGTGCTCGGCAGACATCTGAATGGATTCATCACGGTTTTCTCGTTGTGTTTCACCTCACGGACCCATGTCCGAACATGAGAAGGCCCACGAGTGGCCGACATGACCTACGGTTTGTGGTCTGAATACGGCCCTCAGTGTGATCCTTCCTTATCTCTCTTGCACAATTAGTATTATTCTTTTCGGCCGCGGGGCCCCTAATTTCGGCAACTAATCAAGGGTGTTCCCTCGTATGGGGGATGTAAATGACGTCGTGACCTTCATGGCGCGACGGGATTCGGTCCCGACACGAACCACACAATCGTCTGACGAAGTCAGATCGAGCGCACCATGGACTCTTCGGAGCCCGAATAAATTGTCACTCCGGTGACTGGCACGCCCACGCACCTAATAAAACCAACAAACGAACGAACGAACAAAATAATTGTTAGATAAAAAGTGCGTCCACATGAACATAACAAAGACGTGAAAATAACATGGATTTGAAAATATTTCGCATCCACGAAAAGGATGAAAATGTTGACCGTGAATATAAATAGGTCATGAATTTTTACACAATTACACGAATGACTGTTATAACAATTATCAAGAGACGGAAGACTAATATAAGGGTGTGAAAATGACATCGGTTCGATGAATTTTCAAAATAATATTTTTATTGAAATTTTGATCAAATGAGTGACTTGAAATTTGAAATAATCGTAATTTCTTGCACGGTTATACGAATGAGTATGATTTGACATATTGAAAGGGGTAAGAATAAGAGGATGGGTGCAAATAACAAAGAGGCAAAAATATCATGGATTTGATAGATTTGAAAATATTTCGCATCCAAGAACTCTAGATGAAAATATTGACCATGAATATAAATAGGTCATGAATTTTTCACACTTATACGAATGACTGTTATAACAATTATCGAGTGACGGAGGACTAATATAAGCGTGTGAAAAATGACACCGGTTTGATGAATTTTAAAAATAAGATTTTTATAAGATTTTTTATCAGATGAGTGGCTTTAAATTTGAAATAATTAAAATTTCTTGCACGGTTATATGAATGAGTATGATTAGGCACATTGAAAGACGTAAGAATAAGGGGATGGGGTGAAAATAACAAAGGGACGAAAATAACATGGATTTGATGAGATTGAAAATATTTCGCATCCAAGAACTCAAGATGAAATTATTGACCGTGAATATAAATAGGTCATGAATTTGTACACTTACACGAATGGATGTTATAACAATTATCGGGAGGTAAAAGAGTAATATAAGAGTGTGAAAATGATACCGGTTCAATGAATTTTAAAAATAGTGTTTTTATTAGAATTTTTATCAAATGGGTGGTTTTAAAATTGAAATAATCACAATTTCATGTACTATTATACGAATGAATATGATTAGACACATTGAAAAGGGGTAAGAATAAGGGGATGGGATGAAAATAACAAAGACGTGAAAATAACATGGATTTGAAAATATTTCACGTCCAAAAACTCAAGATGAAAATATTGACCGTGAATATAAATATGTCATGAATTTTTAAACACTTACATGAATGACTGTTATAACAATTATGGGGAGGCGGAAGACTAATATAAGGTTGTGAAAATGACACCGATTCGATGAATTGTAAAAATAGTATTTTTATAGAAATTCTGATCAAATGAGTGGCTATAAATTTGTAATAATCATAATTTCTTGCACGGTATACGAATGAGTATGATTTGACACATTGAAAGGGATAAGAATAAGGGGATGGGGTGAAAATAACAAAGAAGCAAAAATAACATGGATTTGATGGAATTGAAAATATTTCGAATCCAAGAAGTCAGGATGAAAATATTGACCGTGAATATAAATCGGTCATGAATTTTTACACACTTACACGAATAACGGTTATAACGATTATCGGGAGGCGGAAGACTAATATAAGGGTGTGAAAATGACACCGATTCGATGGATTTTAAAATTATTATTTTTGTATACATTTTGATCAAATGAGAGGATTTAAATTTGAAATAATCGTAATTTATTGCACGGTTATACGAACGAGTATGATTAGACACATTGAAAGGGGTAGGAATAAGGGGATGGGGTGAAAATAACAAAGAGGCCAAAATAACATAGATTTGATAGAATAGAAAATAGTACACATCCAAGAACTCAAGATGAAAATATTGACCGTGAATATAAATAAGTCATGAATTTTTACACACTTACACGAATGACTATTATAACAATTATCGGGCGGCGGAAGACTAATATAAGGGTGTAAAAATGACACTGATTCGATGAATTTTAAAAATTATATTTTTATAAGAATTTTGATCAAATGAGTGACTTTAAATTTGAAATAATCGTAATTTCTTGTACGGTTATATGAATGAGTATATTAGATACATTTAATGGGGTAAGAATAAGAGGATGTGGTGAAAATAACAAAGAGGCGAAAGTAACTTGGATATGATAGATTTGAAAATATTTCGCATCCAAAAACTCTGGATAAAAATATTTACCGTGAATATAAATAAGTCATGAATTTTTACACACTTACACGAACGACTGTTAGAATGGTTATCGGGAGGCGGAAGACTAATATATGGTTGTGAAAATGACACTGATTCGATGAATTTTTAAAAAATATCTTTATAAGAATTTTGATCAAATGAGTGGCTTTCAATTTTAAATAATCATAAATTCTTCGGCGGTTATACGAAAGAGTATGATTAGACACATTGAAACGGGTAAGAATAAGGGGATGGGGTGAAAATAACAAAGAGGCGAAAATAAAATAAATTTGATGGATTTGAAAATATTTCGCATCTCAGAACTCAGGACAAAAATATTGACTGTGAATTTAAATAGGTCATGAATTTTAACACACTTACATGACTGACTGTTATAACAATTATCGGGTGACGGAAGACTAATATAAGTGTGTGAAAAATGACACCGGTTTGATGAATTTTAAAAATAAAAAATTTATATAATTTTTTATCAGATGAGTGGCTTTAAATTTGAAATAATTAAAATTTCTTGCACGGTTATATGAATGAGTATGATTAGGCACATTGAAAGGCGTAAGAATAAGGGGATGGGGTGAAAATAACAAAGAGATGAAAATAACATAGATTTGATGGGATTGAAAATATTTCGCATCCAAGAACTCAAGATGAAAATATTGACCGTGAATATAAATAGGTTATGAATTTTTACACTTACACGAATGGATGTTATAACAATTATCGGGAGGCAAAAGAGTAATATAAGGGTGTGAAAATGACACCGGTTCGATGAATTTTAAAAATAGTGTTTTTATTGGAATTTTTATCAAATGAGTGGTTTTAAATTTGAAATAATCGCAATTTCATGCACGGTTATACGAATGAATATGATTAGACACATTGAAAATGGGTAAGAATAAGGGGATGAGATGAAAATAACAAAGACGTGAAAATAACATGGATTTGAAAATATTTCGCGTCCAAGAACTCAAGATGAAAATATTGACAGTGAATATAAATAGGTCATGAATTTTTACACACTTGCACGAATGGCTGTTATAACAATTATCGGGAGGCGGAAGGTTGTGAAAATGACACCAATTCGATGAATTGTAAAAATAGTATTTTTATTAAAATTTTGATCAAATGAGTGGCTATAAATTTGTAATAATCACAATTTCTTGCACGGTTATACGAATGAGTATGATTTGACACATTGAAAGGGGTAAGAATAAGATGATGGGGTGAAAATAACAAAGAGGTGAAAATATCGTGGATTTGATAGATTTGAAAATATTTCGCATCCAAGAACTCTAGATGAAAATATTGACCGTGAATATAAATAGGTCATGAATTTTTATACACTTACACGAATGACTGTTATAACAATTATCGGGAGGCGGAAGACTAATATACAGGTGTGAAAATGCACTGATTCGATAAATTGTAAAAATAGTATTTTTATAACAAATTTGATCAAATGAGTGGCTTTAAATTTGAAATAATCGTAATTTCTTTGACGGTTATACGAATGAGTATGATTAGACACATTGAATGGGGTAAGAATAAGAGGACGTAGTGAAAATAACAAAGAGGTAAAAATAACATGGATTTGATGGAATTGGAAATATTTCGCATCCAATAACTCAGGATGAAAATATTGACCGTGAGAATATAAATAGGTCTTGAATTTTTACACACTTACATGAATGGATGTTATAATAATTATCGGTAGGCGGAAGACTAATATATGGGTCTGAAAATGACATCGGTTCGATGAATTTTTAAAATAGTGTTTTTATTATAATTTTGATTATATTAGTGACTTTAAATTTGAAATAATCATAATTTTATGCACGGTTATACGAATGAGTATGATTAGACACATCGAAAAGGGGTAAGAATAAGGGGATGGGGTGAAGATAACAAAGACGTGAAAATAACATGGATTCGAAAATATTTCACATCCAAGAACTTAGGATGAAAATATTGACTGTGAATATAAATATGTCATGAATTTTTACACACTTACACAAATGATTGTTATCACAATTATAGGAGGGGGAATACTAATATAAGGGTGTGAAAATGACACCGATTCGATGAATTGTAAAATTAGTGTTTTATAGGAATATTGATCAAACAGCTTTAAATTTGAAATAATCGTCATTTCTTGCATGGTTATACGAATGAGTATGGTTAGACACATTGAAAGAGGTAAGAATAAGAGGATTGGGTGAAAATAACAAAGAGGCGAAATTAACATGGGTTCGATGGATTTGAAAATATTTTACATCTAAGAACTCAAGATGAAAATATTGACCGTGAATATAAATAGATCATGAATTTTTACACACTTACACAAATGATTGTTATCACAATTATCAGGAGGCGAAAGACTAATATAAGGGTGTGAAAATGACACCGATTCGATGAATTGTAAAAATAATATTTTTATAAGAATTTTGATCAAATGAGTGACATTAAATTTGAAATAATCATAATTTCTTGCACGGTTATACGAACGAGTATGATTAGACACATTGAAAGGGGTAAGAATAAGAGGATCGGGTGAAAATAACAATGAGGCGAAAATAACATGGATTTGATGGAATTGAAAATATTTCGCATCCAAGAACTCATGATGAAAATATTAACTGTGATTATAAATAGGTCATAAATTTTTACACACTTACACAAATGACTATTATAACGATTATCGGGAGGCGGAAGTCTAATATAAGGGTGTGAAAATGACACCGATTCGATGACTTTTAAAAATAGTATTTTATTAAAAATTTTGATCAAATGAGTGGCTTTAAATTTGAAATAATCATAATTTCCTGCACGCTTTTGCGAATAAGTATGATTAGACACATTGAAAGCGGTAAGAATAAGGGGATGGGGTGAAAATAGCAAATAGACGAAAATATCATGGATTTGATATATTTGAAACTATTTCGCATCTAAGAATTGAGGATGAAAATATTGACCGTGAATATAAATAGGTCATGAATTTTTACACACTTACACGAATGACGTTATAATAATTATCGGGAGACGGAAGACTAATATAAGGGTGTGAAAATGACACTGATTCGATGAATTATAAAAATAGTATTTTTATAGGAATTTTGATCAAATGAGTGGCTTGAAATTTGAAATAATCATAATTTCTTGCACGGTTATACGAATGAGTTTGATTAGACACATTGGAAGGGGTTAGAATAAGAGGATGGGGTGAAAATAACAAAGAGGTGAAAAAAATATGGATTTGATGGAATTGAAAATATTTCGCATCCAAGAACTCATGATGAAAATATTGACCGTGAATATAAATAGGCCATGAATTTTTACACATTTACACGAATGACTGTTATAATAATTATCGGGAGGCGGAAGACTAATATAGGGGTGTGAAAATGACACTGATTCGATGAATTGTAAAAATTATATTTTTATAAGAATTTTAATCAAATGAGTGACTTTAAATTTGAAATACTCATAATTTCTTGCACGATCATACGAATGAGTATGATTAGACACATTGAAAGGGGTAAGAATAAGAGGATGGGGTGAAAATAACAAAGAGACGAAAATAACATTGATTTGAAAATATTTCGCATCCAAGAACTAGGGATGAGAATATTGACCGTGAATATAAATTGATCATGAATTTTTACACACTTACACGAATGACTGTTATAATAATTATCGGGAGCCGGAAGACTAATATATGGGTGTTAAAATGACACCGGTTCGATGAATTTTAAAAAATATATTTTTATAGGATTTTTGATCAAATGAGTGGCTTTAAATTAGAAATAATTATAATTTTTTGCCCGATTATATGAATGAGTATGATTAGACACATCGAAAGGGGTAAGAATAAGGGGATGGTGTGAAAATAACAAAGAGGCGAAAATAAAATGGATTTGATGTATTTAAAAATATTTCGCATCCCAGAAATCAGGATGAAAATATTTACCTTGAATATAAATAGGTCATGAATTTTTACACACTTACCCGAATGAATGTTATAACAATTATCGAGAGGTGGAAGACTAATATAAGGGTGTGAAAATGACACTGATTCGATGAATTGTAAAAATTATATTTTTATAAGAATTTTGATCAAATGAGTGACTCTAAATTTGAAATAATCATAATTTCTTGCATAGTTATACGAATGAGTATGATTAGACATATTGAAAAGGGTAAGAATAAGAGGATGGAGTGAAAATAAAAAGAGGTGAAAATAACATGGATTTGACAGATTTGAAAATATTAGGCAGCCAAGAACTCTAGATGAAAATATTTACCGTGAATATAACTTGGTCATGAATTTTACACACTTACACGAATGACTGTTATAATAATTATCGGTAAGCAAAAGACTAATATATGGGTCTTAAAATGACACCGGTTCGATGAATTTTAAAAATAGTATTTTTATTGAAATTTTGATCAAATGAGTGGCTTTAAATTTGAAATAATCGCAATTTCATGCACGGTTATGCGAATGAGTATGATTAGACACATTGAAAAGGGGTAAGAACGAGGGGATGGGGTGAAAATAACAAAGACGTAAAAATAATATGGATTTGATGGATTTAAAAATATTTCGCATCCAAGAACTCAAGATGAAAATATTGACCGTGAATATAAATAGGTCATGAATTTTTATACACTTACACGAATGATTGTTATAACAATTATCGGGAGGCGGAAGACTAATATAAGGGTTTGAAAATGACACTGATTCGATGAATTGTAAAAATACTATTTTTATAAAAATGTTGATCAAATGAGTGGCTTTAAATTTGAAATAGTCGTAATTTCTTGCACGGTATAGGTTATACGAATGAGTATGATTAGACACATTGAAAGGGGTAAGAATAAGAGGATGTGGTGAAAATAACAAAGAGGTAAAAATAACATGGATTTGATGGAATTGAAAATATTTCGCATCCAAGAACTCGGGTAGGATGGATACTAAGATGACATCCAAAGATTGGATTTCTACTGTGATGGCAGAAATAGTAAAAGAAAATCTAGACATCCCCCTAAAAATGTTGGCAGCCGAGTTGTCAAAGACCTACAATATTCCTTACCACCATATGTGGTGAGCAAAAGAATTAGCAAGGCACAAGACCTTTGTCAAAGTTAAGGACACCTATCATTTTTTGCCGCAGCTATTGAACGAGTTAAAAAAAAACAGGCCAAATTCAATTCTGGAGTACAAGATTGGTAGTGATGGATGTTTTAAGAGGTTGTTTTGTGTATCACTAGTTTCTTAAATGGTTGCAGTCCAGCTCTGGGAATAGGAAGTTGTCATTTGAAAGGGCTATACATTGGCATCTTGGTTTCTGCAGTGGCCGTTGATGGGAATAATTGTTCGTTCCTATTTGCATATGCAATTATGGTGGGGGAGAGTGCAACTACATGGACATGGTTCCTGTAGTCTTTAAAGAAGGCTATTGGACACCCTAATGGCTTAAGTTTCATTTTCAATATGAACAAGCCCATTGAGATGGTTGTCCCACAGATCATTGAGGGTGCTAAGCATAGGGAATTTTTGTCTTCTCTCATACTAGTTTCCTGATTTTATGTGTTTAGACTGATCAATTGCTCGTTGTGTACAGGTTTTGTATGCAACACTTGTATAGAAATTTCAGGAAGTAGTCAGGCACAGTTTTTTCAGACTGCAGCAAGGTAATACACATTCTAAGGTTATCAGGTTTCATTATTTGACATTGAGAAACTTGATGTCCAGGCTTCTTCATATTCGAATAGCCTACACTGTGTGTGGTCCAGGTGTCAATTCTCGGACAAGGGTAATTAATTAAGTGCACTTACATCATTAGCAATCTAACAGAGTACTTCAATTCATTTATTGATGAAATGAGAGGGTTACCACTTATAGACTTGTTGGATGGTATTAGACAGAAGATCATGGTCAAAATGGACCTTAGACAGAGACATGCGTGAAGGTCAAGAGAATAGTTCGTGTCACTGGCTGCTACCCATTTGAAACGGATTACTAGGAAGTTGGGGAAGTATGCTATGAGGTTTTCCACTGATTTTAAGGCTAAGGTAGTAGTCCCATATGAAAGGTGTGATGTCCTGTTAGACGAGAAGATATATTATTACTAAAAATGACAAGTTAGTGGCTGCCATCTCAGAATATAGTAGTAGCAGTTGATGGTCTCATGGGTCTCATGGGTCTCCATATCAACCAGTTTGTTGACAAATGCCATGGCATTGAGGCATACAAGGCCACATATGAGAACCCCATACACCTTTTGACAAACAAGAACATGTGGGAAACTGTGGAGTGTGTTGAGGTACTTCCTCCTCGGTACAAAAAACCCGAGATCATCCTCGAAAGAAGAGGATTAAAGATCCAAAAGAAAAGGCTACAAGAAGGGCCCACAAAATATGTCAAATGCAGCTAGTGGGGCCATCATAAAAATACTTGAAAATAACCCCTCTCAGGACCACAATGTGCATTGACTAAAGTTGGAGACAGTTCCATTAGTCAAGCCCGGAAGTAAGTTGGGCTTGTTTCTGGTTCATTGGGCCTTATTTGGGTTCATGGGTTTCTCTTAGCGACTTTGTAGGTCTATCTCCCTTATGTTGTTTGTGACCCCTTTTGTCTCTTTTAGTTTGGGTGCCTTTCTCTTCTTCATGTACTACTTCTGCCATTTACTGTTTTACTTAATGAAAATCGCTTGTCTGGTAACCAAGGTGGAGTGTCCACCCCCTTCCGCAATGAAGGGATGAACGTGAAACCTCGACCCACCCTGCAAGTATTGCCTTTGATTAAAAAAAAAAAGCCCGGAAGTAAGTTGGCCCTCTAATTTCCTCGCATCTACTCATTTGCTTTGTGCATAATTGTAAAGAATTTCTTGTAGGGAATGGCCACGAAGACCACCAAGAATTCTTTTAGGTGGTAGAGGTGGTAGGGGTGGCAGAGGTCCCATAGTCAGGGCTGGAGGGGCAGAAGTAGCATCATCAGGTGGCCCAGGTAATATCACTCAGTTATCTCACTCAATCCAAAATATGGACAGCACTAAAAGAATGCCTTTCGAAGTTACACAAAATGAGGCTGGCGGAGAGGTACTCCGTCGGGCAGCAAGGAAGGAAGTTGCAGCCAGGGGAGAAGTCTTGGCCATGGGAGATGCACCAAACAGCCATGGTAGGGGTAACAAATTGACTATGTCTGAGAATGTAATGATTATGAAATTGATGAAATTTTCTCAAGGCAATGAAACACCTTCACATTGTAGGTTGCACAAGTGAAATGGAGAAAAGGGGTTCCACAACTTCCACCAGTGGAGACATTCATGTGCATGCAGTCATAAACATGGACAGTCCAGCATCCGGGTGTCTTCTTCGCATAGGTCCGACAACTCAGAAGTTGGATCGGATTGATGGTGCTCAATCGTACATGTTCAACTTTCCACCATCTTCCTCCACTTGTAAGTTTATGTATATTATACCTTCATCTAAGTGTACAGTACTATAGGTTAGATCTTTTAGCATTCTAACATTCTCTCTCTCCAACATGTGCAGGACTACTTGGGGAATGGCTATAGCAGCAGGTTGGACTTGGTTTTTGTGGTGGACAGTTAAGCGTTTGTAGTTCGCATTAGTAATACGGTGTTGTGAATTAATGTAGCTGGTCTGATCGAAGTTAATTTATACATGGAGTTTGATCTGTGTTCAACAATGGGAATGTCCAGCTTTTGTGAATTTGAACTTTGAACATGGTTTTTTTGTGAATGTAGCAGGTCTGAATTGAACCAAGTTTATATATATACTTGGAGTTTGATCTGTGTTAAGCAATGGGAATGTTCCAGGTTTTGTGGAATTTGAGCTTTGAACATGGATGGTTTTTGCGCAATTGAAATTGAAGTTTGAACATGCATGGTCTTGGCATGTTAACTGTGCTGTGCAATGGGATTAATGTCCAGGATTTTGTGCAATACGATTTTATCAGGTCTTGTATGGAATGGGAATGTGCAGGTTTTGTGGGATGGGAATGTGCAGGTTATATAAAATGCTTCCATTTAATGTGCCAGGACATCCGGCTGTTTGATGTCCCAGGAAATCCGGTTGTGTTCAGCACTTCCATTTAATCACCAGGTGGCCTCCATTAAGGGCCAGGCCTATGAGTGGATTTTGGGTTGTGTATGAACAGCCCAATTTTCCTCACACTTTTGCTTACACTTTTTCTCATTGTTAGCCAAATTTTGAGTGAGATGTAAAATACTGATCCACATATACTGATACACAGGCTGTAGGCATCAATTCGTCACATTACAGTCATTTCAGAATCTCTCAAGGATGAAGATCAGAAAGTTCCTAATATTCATAAACAGCCAATGGAAGTTTCAGAACAAGCAAAGCTCATTTTGTCCGGAAGATGGATAAACACTAGAACTTGAAAATCTAGCAAATGTCATGCATGCGTTTTTGCATCTGAGATACAAAGATTATCTCATTTCAAGAGTTCAGCTGACAAGTCTGATGCATGCGCGGCGGCATTATCAATCACCCTTTTCATCCATGGCCACTTGATAACGCAAGTGACAATGAGTGCAAAAATGGCCAAACACAACATTGATTTCAGGTTCCTCAATTGCTTCTTCAGCCACTCAAACTTCTTTGTCGTGCATTCTTCCATGGCCATTATCTGACATCGACGACGCCAAATGCGGTTTTGTCAACCCACTCAAAGAAACCATAATATGTGACACTGGTTGAATATGGACAACAATAGAACCACCTTTCTTCCTACATTTCATGATTTCAAATGTAAATCCGATAGTTACCCCTCTTACAATTGCATTCCATGGGTGGTGAACGAGATGGATTATAAGGATAAACAAATAATTCGTTAAGATTGTAAGAACTAATAAGTAAAAATATTTTTTTGAATCAAAAAAGGAATAAAAAAGAAGAAGAAATTCGTGGAAAAAAAAGAGGAAAAAGTGAAAAAGAAAAAAAATCCATGTACTCGTTGCCGTTCTGTGCCACAGAGAACATCATCAACAACCCTTCATGGGAACCACACTCGAACATCATCAGCAACCTGAGCACCTTTCGGGGGCAAATACGCTTTTCATCACTTCATACTGCCCGATTATCTGAGAGGTTAGCCCTTCATATCGAAGAGGGTTGGAATGTGGCACCTCAAAATGAAGTGAAATCCAAGGGGATGCCCACTTTGATACACACGTCGTATCTACTCATACCATATAATAATCTTCTGGATGGATAGACCGGGACATTAATCAATCTTCCTTTTAGCAATTAGAGGACTGCAGCGTCTGAGGTGATGAGGGAAGGCCCCGACTGGCCGGCCGGCCGCTGGATGAGTCCGTATCGTCTGTATATATATATATATATATATATCATGGTAGATGAGGGAAGGCCCTGACTGGCCGGCCGGCCGGCCGCTGGATGAGTCCAAATGTCACCTTTCAAAATGGGTAGCAGAAACACTGTTACGTTTTAACTCCACCTTTTTTTAAAGAGAGAGAGAGTGAGAGAGAAAAGGACGTCAAAGGACTTAAATTGGTGTTAAGTTTTATAAGTAGCCACCCGAAAGGAAGCGTTATTGCTGCCAGATGGGACTCTCCTAAGCCATGCGACGACTTCTTCAGCCTTGGTCAAAGGTTGGTCCATCCCAAAGCTGCCCCCAACGGTTACCAAATGGCAGCCAGCATGCAAAGACAGACAGACAGACATGGCGACCTTGACCTGCCGGTGTATCCTCCTCCTCCGCCTCCTCCCCCTCCTCCTCTGCTTCTTCTTTCTCATCACTGCGACAGTCGTCCGCCCCGCCATGCCAGCTTCTTATTATACTCCGGAGGAGGAGGACGTCCAGCTGGAGGCCCTGACCGCCTTCAGGGGCTCCATCACAGAAGACCCACTGGGGGCCTTGTCTGGCTGGACGGCCGCAGCTCACCACTGCAGCTGGCCGGGCGTCTCCTGCGACCCCTCCAACACCTCCGTCCTCTCCATCTCCCTCCCTGAGAAGAAGCTCGGCGGCACCATCTCCCCCTTCCTGGGCAGCGTCTCCACCCTTCAGCTCCTCAACCTGAGCTTCAATTCCTTCCATGGCACCCTACCGTCCCGGCTCGGGCTCTGTTCGGAGCTCGTCAGCATCGCCGTCTTTGACAACCTCCTCTCCGGCGAGATCCCCAATGACCTGGGGAATCTAAAGAAGCTCCGGAGGCTGCACTTGGGGAGCAACTCCTTCAACGGAAGCATCCCCACCAGCATCTGCAACTGCACGTCTCTAGTCGAACTGGGTTTGGCCACCAACAACCTGACTGGTACGATCCCATCAGATATAGGCAATCTGGTTAATCTTCAGACATTTCAAGCCCACATCAACAAACTTGTTGGATCCATACCAGCATCCTTGTGGAGGTTGACACGCATGCAAATTTTGGATTTGGCCATGAACCAGTTGTCTGGCACCTTATCTCCTGAGGTTGGAAACTTCTCAGAGTTATCTATCCTCTACCTCTTTGACAACCGGTTCCATGGACCCATCCCACCAGAACTGGGGCGTTGCAGAAACCTCACTGAATTGATCCTGTACAGAAATGGGTTTACAGGAAGCATCCCACGAGAACTTGGAGAACTGATAAACCTGGTCGATTTGCTCTTATACTCGAACGCATTGTCCTCCACCATCCCTGCTGCATTATCCCACTGCAGGTCTCTAATCAATTTGGATCTTTCTGACAATAAGCTGAGTGGGAGCATACCACCTGAGTTAGCATCCTTGAGTTCTCTCAAGATTTTGTATCTCCAAGAAAATAGATTGACAGGGGGGATCCCTCCATCCTTGATGAACTTGACAAACCTGACCGAGTTGGTCCTATCTTTGAACAACCTGACAGGTAGACTTCTTCCGGAGTTGGTGGGGTCACTCTACAACTTAGAGGTGACGAGTGTTGGCGGCAATGCCCTCCATGGGCCCCTCCCTTCCAGTTTAGCCAACTGCACCCGTCTCACTGATGCATCATTCTCCCTCAACCGGTTTACAGGGAAGATCCCTCTGGGCTTGGGAAGGCTGCAGAACCTAGAAGACTTCAATGTCCACGGAAATCAAATGTCTGGACAAATACCTAAAGATCTGCTCAATTGCACCAAGCTTGAAACTTTGGGCTTGCCAGAAAACAATTTCGGTGGGATTCTGAAGCCCGAAATCGGAAAGCTAGCCAATTTGAAGAAGTTGTTTCTAGATGGAAATGCATTCTCAGGGTCAATTCCACGGGAAATCAGCAACTTGACCATGCTGATAAGCTTGAGAATTGGGGAAAACAAATTTTGCGGCAAAATCCCCACGGAAATATCAAAGCTCTCACTCCTCCAATGGCTTTCCCTTCGAATGAACTCTCTAGAAGGTGTGATCCCCGAACAACTTTTTGAATTGGACCAGCTCAGCGTTCTGGAATTGCAACAGAATAAGCTCACTGGATCCATACCAGACACAATATCAAAACTCCAAAGCCTTTCCCACCTGGACCTCCATGGAAACCAACTCAGTGGTCTTATTCCCAGAGGCTTCAAAGATCTTCAAAAGCTGCTTTCGGTGGATCTTTCTCACAATCAGCTGGTTGGAAATATATTTGGTCCAGTGATCACGGGCATGAAGAGCTTGCAGTTCTATCTCAACCTATCCAACAATTTGCTCGAAGGTTCTCTCCCCACTGAGATTGGTGGGCTAGCAATGGTGCAGGGGATTGATATTTCTCACAACAATCTCTCTGGAAGCATTCCAGGATCACTTGGAGGGTGTAAGAACCTTCTCTCCCTTGACCTTTCGGAAAATATATTGTCGGGCCAACTTCCTGGTAAGATATTTCCTCCTTTTAGTGTACTCACTAGCTTGAATCTTTCCAGAAATAAGTTGGTAGGGGAGATTCCAGTAGGTATAACTGAGATGAAACAACTTACATCTCTCGATCTTTCTCAAAATGGATTTGAAGGAGCAATCCCAAAGAGTTTGGAGAACCTCACCAGTTTAACATACCTCAACCTCTCTTTCAACCGACTCCAGGGACCTATCCCAGAAGGTGGGATTTTTAAGAACATGAAGCCTTCAAGTCTGGATGGAAACCTTGCACTATGTGGAGCCAAAATTCATGCTCCCTGCTACAACAAAAGGCACCATAATTATTCAAAGAAGGCCCTCTTGGCAATTGTGTTGCCATCCTCACTAGGTCTACTCTTGCTCTTGCTACTTGCTTTTATTGTCAAGAAAAGGTGTCAAGCAAGGAGATGTCCAGAAGATAATATCCAGGATTTAGAAGAACAACTAAGATCAGCACAAGGTTTGACGAGATTTACAGAGGAAGATTTGCATATTGCTACTGAGTTCTTCAAGGAAGAGAATGTGATTGGAAGTAGTAGCCTAAGCATTGTTTACAGAGGAAGGCTTCGAGATGGTGGGAGGCTTGTTGCTGTGAAGAAGCTGAACCTACAGCAATTCCCATCAAAGTCTGATAAATGCTTCTTCACAGAGTTGAAGACCCTAGGGTACCTAAAGCATAGAAACCTGGTTAAAGTGGTGGGTTATGCCTGGGTGTCTGGCAAATTAAAAGCCCTTGTACTTGAATTCATGGAGAATGGTAGTCTAGAAAATGTAATACATGACACAAGGTTGGATAGGTCGAGATGGAAGGAGGTCCCTGAAAGGCTGAGGGTATGCATATCGATTGCTAATGGCCTGGTTTACCTGCACTATGGTTATGACTTCCCTGTTGTCCACTGTGATCTGAAGCCAGCCAATATCCTCCTAGATCAAGAATGGGAGGCTCATATCAGTGACTTTGGAACAGCTCGGATGGTTGGCATCCACTTGCAAAATAGTGGGGGGAGCTTGTCCACTTCCTCTGCACTACTGGGAACCATAGGCTACTTGGCACCAGGTAACAAACTCTCTGTTTCCTTTTCGTGGCCCTTTTAATGGTGTTATTTTGAATTCCTTCTCTATATCTAATAGAAGGCTCACCTTATCACTTAACATCTCTGTGGGGGACTAATGTGTTTCTTCTCAGAGTTTGCATATATGACGAACGTGACACCGAAGGTGGACACATTCAGCTTCGGCGTTGTCATCATGGAGTTCCTCACCCGAAGGAGGCCAATGTCAGTGGAAGGAACAGATGGCCATCCCCTGGCACTACCAGAGTTGGTGGCAGAGGTACTTGCTGGTGGAGTCGACAAGGTCCTGCCTATGTTGGACCCAGATATGGAGCTCACAAGCTCCGGGGATGTGCAGATGGCTGTGACGCTCCTAGAGCTAGCCGTTTCATGCACGCAAGCAGAAGTCGATGCCAGGCCGGACATGAACGATGTCCTCTCCTCCCTATTGAAGCTGAGAGCAGGGCTGCAGTGATCAATAGGACCGCATGCAACCGGTTCAGCTTCAATCTACAATGATAGCTCTTATGATCTCTGCAGCATGTACTAGATAAACAAGCCTATGCTAGTAATTTCATGTTCCTCCGTTCAACCACAAAACTTAGTTTGGATTGGTGTTTGCAGTGTGAAAAACTAGAGTCTATAGATTTATGCACACTTCATGAAATATGAAATAGGCTCTTACTTTTGCTCTGCCTTGTTTAACTGTTGTCGGTGTGGCCAAGCTTGCCAGTGTTGGAATAGCACTAGATGGTATAGAAACCCCCTTAGTAAACTCCATCTTGCTAAATTACATGTGCCTCATCAAAGTAGATGATGATTAATACTGTCATGTGGGCCTCCATAGTTATTGATCTCATAAAGCTTCTACATGCCAGCGTTAGAAGTAATCTGTCAGCAATCTCAGATTTATCTTGTGAAAAATAGTTTATGAATATCAAATTTTGACGTAGTACTTTACCTAAGTCCTAAGTTGAATAGAATATTTTTAGAGTATAATATATTTTACCTATATATATCACCCTTGATCTATAATACTAAAGTTTTACATATCGATCTGCAAATTACACGTACTGGATTGTAGCAGCGTGTGATCGGTACGAACGACACGTAGTAGTACGTAACCGATACACTATTTATATATTTTAAATATAATATTTTATATTTTATATCAAAGTTGTTTAGCAGCTTAGTTGGCTGGAAGTCTTCGGGTGCATGTACCAGTGCCTGTTTTATTAAACACTGTAATCAACTAAAAAATGACACATGCAAATCTCATGCATGCAATCGACCACAACCTTGCAACACTCCCCCTTCCCATCCCCGCAACCACCACACCACACCCCACCACCACCACCTCCCCGCCAGACCCTCCTACCCTGCTCGCCTTCAGGAGATCCACCCCCCAAACCCCCAGGCCCTCCCTCCCTGCCTTACGACACCCTCCCTCCCCAACCCTACAACCACCTCCCCACTGGAGCCCCCCCCCCACACTGCCCCTCGACCAGAACCCCCTCCCTGCAGCCGGAGTACGTCTGCCCCCCCTCCCCTATCTCTCCCTTGGCAGAGCATAAGCACCCCCCCCACCCTTAGGGCGCCTTTGACATCCGGTTGTAATTAGCGTACTCGACCTCGGGGGGTCGAGCACGCTAACCGCCCCCGGTTAGGGAGGTTGAGTGTGTGAGGGAGAGGCGGGCCCCACCGCTCTCTCTCTCATCTGCTCCCCTACTCTAACCGGATGTCAAAGCGACTTAGTGTCTACCATGGGGAGAGAGAGAGAGAGACCAACATCTTACCTAAGAGTAGTCTAGTCTTTTACTAGGATTGGGTTAATTTAACCCAAACCCGGTCTCACTCTGGTTACCAAATTCAACGGTATTAAGGAAAACAACAAAGGTTATAGGGACTAAAAAATAGTTATATTTGAGGGACTAATAAAAATATATTTATTTGTAGGGACCAATAAGTAAAAATCTCAAAAAATTAACTTATCAAAAAAGAAGAAGATCACAATTGTGCATCCACTAGTAGGATGGATACTAAGATGACATCCAAAGATTGGATTTCTACTGTGATGGCAGAAATAGTGAAAGAAAATCTAGTCATCCCCCTAAAAATAGCAAAAGAATTAGCAAGGCATAAGATCTTTGTCAAAGTTGATGACACCTATCATTTTTTGCCACAGCTATTGAACGAGTTAAAAAAAAAACAGGCCAAATTCAATTCTGGAGTACAAGATTGGTAGTGATGAATGTTTTAAGAGGGTGTTTTGTGTATCACTAGTTTCTTAAATGGTTGCAGTCCAGCTCTGGGAATAGGAAGTTGTCATTTGAAAGGGCTATACATTGGCATCTTGGTTTCTGCTGTGGCCGTTGATGGGAATAATTGTTCGTTCCTATTTGCATATGCAAGTATGGTGGGGGAGAGTGCAACTACATGGACATGGTTCCTGTAGTTTTTAAAAGAGGCTATTGGACACCCTAATGGCTTAAGTTTCATTTTCAATATGGACAAGCGCATTTTGAGGTGGTTGTCCGACAGATCATTGAGGGTGCTAAGCATAGGGAATTTTTGTCTTCTCTCATACTAGTTTCCTGATTTTATGTGTTTAGACTGATCAATTGCTCGTTGTGTATAGGTTTTGTATGCAACACTTGTATAGAAATTTCAGGAAGAAGTAGTCGGGCATAGTTTTTCAGACTGCAGCAAGGTAATACACATTCTAAGGTTATCGGGCTGTGTTATTTGACATTGGGAAACTTGATGTCCAGGCTTCTTCATACTTGAATATCCTACAATGTGTGTGGTCCAGGTGTCAATTCTCAGACAAGGGTAATTAATTAAGTGCACTTACATCATTAGCAATCTAACATAGTTGTTCAATTCATGATGAAATGAGAGGGTTGCCACTTATAGACTTGTTAATTAGATGGTATTAGACAGAAGATAATGGTTAAAATAGACCTTAGACAGAGACATGCGTGAAGGTCAAGAGAATAGTTTGTGTCACTGGCTGCTACCCATTTGAAACGGATTACTAGGAAGTTGGGGAAGTATGCTATGAGGTTTTCCACTGACTTTAAGGCTAAGGTAGAAGTCCCATATGAAAGGTGTGATGTCTTGTCAGACGAGAAGATAGATTATTACTAAAAATGACAAGTTAGTGGCTGCCATGTCAGCATATAGTAGTAGTAGTAGTTGATGCCCTTATGGGTCTGCATCTCAACCAGTTTGTTGACAATTGCCATGGCATTGAGGCATACAAGGCCACATATGAGAACCCCATATACCTTTTTGTTAGAATAAATTAGAGGAGGGACTTATGTGTCATTGTCCTCATCTTGTACCCTGGGTATTAATACCCTTCTTTCAATTAATGAAATACAATTGTTCCCAAAAACTCAACATGGTATCAGAGCAGGATTAGGGCTCCCGCCGCCCCAACCCTGTGTTCGCAATACCCGACGCCACCTCCACCTCTGTCGTTCGAGACCCCCCCTTCCGCCGTGGCCACCGCCGCCACCTCCGCGAAGCTTCCGCTAGCAGCCCCGCCGGGCAAGCTGGCCCGCCATCGCGGACCTCCTGCGCCCGCGTGAAGAGGAGGCGAGGGAGCTGTGGCGGGGCGCAGAGAAGGCCTGCCGGGGGCGCGTGAAGCCGCTACTTGATCCGCGGCCGTGCTTGCTGCTCGCCGCGTGGAGAAGGCAAGGGAGCTGCGGTGGGGGGCGCGTGAAGCCGCTCCTTGACCCGCCACCGCGGCCATGCCTGCCGCTCGCCGCGTGGAGAAGGCTTCTCCACCTCGTCGCCCATGCCATTCGCCTGCCGACGCGCCTGTGTCACGCGTGAAGAGTAGCCCGCCAACTGCCGGTGTCCGTGGTGTCTCATCGGGGAGTTGTCCAGTGGTTCGGTTGTGGGTCGCTGCAGAGTGGCCTCTCCTCTCCCAGAACGGGGTGCCAACAGCCCGAGATATGTGCGCCGCCGCACCAGCGTTCTAGACAGAGGTGCCAATAGTCACAACGTGTTGTGGTCGTCATTCCGTTAGGGGAGAACATCTTGTCGTCAACTATGGTCAGTGTGTAGACCTTGTCTAGCTTCTCTATCCTTATGCAGTGATGGTTCTCATCTTTCTGGCGACATTCTAGTTTTCTATATTCCATCATCCACTTCTTGTCCGATATGGGGGACTCCTCGTCTTCGCCAACCAGACAGGCTCCTATCTCCAATCACATTTTGACAATTTCTATAAAATTGAATGGTACGAACTATCATCAGTGGTCAAGAGCCCTCCGGTTCTTATTAATGTCTATGAAAAAGTTACGCCATATTGAAGAAGATGCTCCAGCTAAATCAGATTTGAAGACATATGAAGCTTGGCAAGCGGATGATGGCACTGTTATTTCGGTGATTGTAAATAGTTGTGAGCCACACATTTTCAATAATATTCTTTTCTTAGATACTGCAAAAGAGATGTGGGAGTCTTTGAAGCGAACTTACTCTGTGTGAAACTAATGTTTCACACATCTATAATCTTTATTCCGGACTATTTGCAATCAAATAAGAGGGGCGGCACATAGCACAATATTTCTCAGAAGTGCAGGGATTGTGGAATGAACTTCAACTATATCACCCTTCTACCACAGATGCAGCGAAAATACAACAACAACGTGATGAATTTATTGTTGCAAAATTTCTCTCTGGTCTCGATGATAGTCTCCGACATGTTCGAGATAATTTGTTGGCGGATACAGCTATTCCCAAATTGGCCGATGCCTTTTCACGTGTTTTACGGGCCAGCACAACATCTCTATCTAATATTGGTATTTCTACAACTGGACCAACAGTTGCAAACAATGACTTGGGGAGTGCATCTGCCCTTGTTGTTGGTGGCCGTGGTCGGGGACGCGGACGTGGTCGTCAACCATGCTTGCACTGTGGGCGGTCAAATCATCATTCAGATTTTTGTTGGAAGAAGTACGGAAGGGGAGGAAGCAGGCTGCATCATATGGCTAACCTTGGTGTGACTTCAGATACCACTGTAGAGACTGCCCAAAGTACACAGCAGCTGCGGACATATTCTACTCCTACATCCTCACGACAGGAAGGGGGAGTAACTTTATCTCGAGAGGAGTATGAAGCAATTCAACGAATTATAAAAGGCTATGCAACATCTTCATCCTCTTTTCATGATGTCTCCCACTCAGGTAGTGCCTTTGCAGTTTCTAATTCCTCATGGATTGTGGACTCGGGAGCCTCTTGTCATATGACAGGTGATCGCTCCCTATTCTCCTCACTTGACTCCACTATTTCTCATGCACCTGTTGCTGTAGCAGATGGTTCTAAATCGCCTGTCGTAGGAAAATGCATTGTTTCATTGTCTCGTCTCACTTTAAATGATGTTCTCTATGTTCCGAAATTCCCTGTTAATCTTCTTTCTATCAGCATGTTGACTCATTCTTTGAATTGCTCAGTGACCTTCTATCCTTCTTATTGTGTATTTCAGGACCTCCAAACAAGGAAGACGATTGGTGGGGGGCATGAATCTGGTGGTCTCTACTATCTTACTGCAGATAGACCTTTCCAGTCTCATCATGCATTGTCGGCTAGTGACACCTCTTATCAGTGGCATTGCAGATTGGGTCACCCTTCTATCTCGAAGCTTAGAGATGTTGTGTCTATTCCATCTACAATCAATAAGTTCCATTGTGATGCCTGTGAATTAGGCAAACACCATAGAGTGTCTTTTCCTTTGAGTCAAAATAAAAGGAGCACCGCTCCCTTCCATCTTGTTCACTCAGATATCTGGGGACCTTCTCCAGTTATTTTCAGACTTGATTTTCGATATTTTGTTACCTTCATAGATGATTTTTCTCTTATGACTTGAGTGTTTCTACTCAAGTCGAGGTCTGATGTACTTCATATTTTTTAAAGTTTTTATACTGAAATAAAAATCCAATATTCTGCCTCTATCAAAGTTGTGCGTACTGACAATGCATTGGAGTATATTCAGACATCTTTTGCCACTTTTTGTTCTTCTCGGGGGATTATCCATCAAACCTCGTGTTCTTATACATCACAATAGAACGGTGTGGCAGAGAGAAAGAACCGTCATCTTCTAGATGTTGCTCGTACCTTGATGTTCCACATGAATGTTCCCAAACAGTATTGGGGAGATGCGGTTCTTACTTCGTGTTACCTTATAAATCGTGTTTCCAGCACGGTCCTTAATGGGAAATCGCCCTTTTTGTGTCTGCATCCTGATGGTACACCCTTTCCCTTGGTTCCTCGTGTGTTTGGATGCAAATGTTTTGTTCATTCTCTTGGGCCAGGTCATGATAAACTTTCTCCTAGGTCAGTTCCCTGCATTTTTCTTGGATACTCAAGAACACAAAAGGGATACCGTTGTTTTGAACCCCGATCCAGGAAGACTTTGATTTCTGCAGATGTTACTTTCTATGAGTCTGTACCTTTTTTTGCCACACCCGATGTACAAACTTCTCCTATTGCCCCTGATGTACTTATTCCATCTCTTTTATTTCCTTCTGACTCAACTGTTGTCACTAATAATGAAGTCTCTGAGCCACCTACTACAGATCACATGTATGGACAGGTCTATATGCGGCGCGCGATACCACCAGGTGATGACCACACACCATCATCTGTCTCGTTGGAGGCACCTACCCCTTGTGGTGAGACATCTTCTCCCCCTGTTTTGGATCTTGATCTCCCTATTGCTGTTCGAAAAGGTGTGAGATCTTGCAAGAGTATTTATCAACACCCCATTGGTAATTTTATTTCATATACATCATTGACTCCATCCTTTCGTCAGTTTGCTTTGGCTCTTTCAGCAATCTCTATTCTTAAGAGTGTATCTGAGGCCCTCACTAAACCAGAGTGGAAAGCTGCTATGGATGAAGAAATGTGTGCCTTACTTTCTCGTGGCACATGGACCCTTGTACACCGTCCAACTAATGTTACTCATGTTTCATGTCGCTGGGTGTTTGTTTCGCACATTTTGTTGTTTTTCTTTCTCTTTTTGTTTTGCCTTTTTGTTCGCGCATCGATCGACCAATTAACTAACTTGTAGTCAACTGACTGATTGACGACGCGGGCGTGCCAGTCACATGCGTGACGATTCAATTGTGCGCTCATCCTGACCCATGTAGGGCGAATGTGAGGTTCGGTCGGGACCAGCAGTCCGCCATACCATAAAGGCTATGGCGTTAATTACATCCCCCACGAGGAGGGAACACCTCTGATTAATTGCCGAGATATCGGGCTGTCGAAGCCGGAAAAGGGAACTACATGATGATTATTAGTTGAGGGACTTGCATCCCTCTGTGATTAGCATAAGAAATCATCCCATAAGTGGGAAAGGGGTTAGAATGATGCGACGACACGATTCGGAACGAAACCGGTGCAGTGCATGCGAAGAAACGGGTTGGAATGGTTAAAACGGCGCCCTGAAACGTAGGTAAAAGGGGTTAAAACGGCGCGGTCAAACGTAGGTAAAAGGAGGAAAAGCCGTTAAAACGGCGCGGTGGAAGGTAGGGGCGCGCCGGGGAGGGCGCGCCGGATAGGGCGCGCCGGATAGGGCGCGCCGCTTTAGGCCGCGCCGTTTTAACGCGTGATCGCGCCGTTTTAGCCCGATTTCACGGAAATCGAGATTCTGTTGATTTATTTATGGATTTATTAGATTATTTTGGGGATTTTGAGGACTTTATTGAATTGATTATTCATCGGAATCGGTGCCGAGTCATGGGCTCGCGTGAGGCGATTGTTCCGAGCTTAACTCGTTCGAGCCGAAATTTCGGCAGCATCTCCCCATCCCAAAGGATGGTCGGGGAGACGCAGGGAGTACTCACGTGGCGGAGTAAACCCCTAAAGAGCCGGGTGGCACAACGGCGGCCGGCAGACCCGAACGGATAGGAAGACCCCGAGGGCTAGCCTGCTAGGGGTACCGAGTCCGTGGGTAACGGTGAGTGAATGAAGTGACTCGATGTGGGAGCGAAAACCCCGAGGGCTAGCCTACGAGGGGTACGCGACCCGAGCCACCACAACACTCGAAATGGGACGACCGAGTAGAGAAGGGAACCCCGAGGGCCAGCCTACGAGGGGCACACGCGTCTCACGGCCACCACAAAGTCCATTAAGGACTGTGGATTTATGGTGTTGGGATTACCCCCAATTTCTGTGTGCTCACTGGCCCTCGGAGATCCATTACTGCCAAATAGATCCCTCGAGCCGGGAGGTCAAGATAAAAGAATCAAGGGGGATGTTCCCCTCTCCCCAGTCACCGAATCTCCTTAAAAGGACGGTAACACTACGCGAAGCAACTCACACTCAGTTGGCAAACTGATCATGATACGTACAGCTATATATATATATATATGTGTGCATAGAGGGATTAGCAAGTTAACAGAGCGATCACCGAGCTAACGCTCGGAGAACAACGATGCGGAGAAACCAAACATCAAGCTTATAGGGACAGCCTTACCTCCTTCTGTTTATGATCAAAAAACAGGAGGGAGGGGCAAACGGACAGGCCCAGGGTCGACCAGTAAGACATACATGCGCATATCTCTGACGGAGAAGCCTTCGACATTCCATGAAAGGAAAAGCCCCAGGGAGAGGGGAAATTACTGTAGCCCATGATGTACCAGGGCGTATCCGGCATCGGAGAAGACGGGTACGGAGTTCGTTCGCGCCATGAAACAGGTAAACATGTAAACAGAGAGTAAAGGAAGCAGATGGGAGAGATGACCCCGACGCCGGGCATGCTCACATCCATCCGTTTGGTGCACAGATCATCGGAGAGATGTGCACACGCGCACATCACCCTCCACGGCGCCGTATCAATGGCCACAGAAAACAAATTCAAGGAGGAAGAGGAGGCAGCGATGCAGAGGTAGAGTAAGGCCATTAGACTCTTTAACCCACTGATATAAACATTCATTCATTCCACGGTAAACAGACAAAATGCATACAAGCATATTCCGACGCCGGCGTTGTCGCACGGTCGCCGTTTTACATTAACAGAGGAAGCTCATTCCGAACGAAGAGAAAGGGGCAGAAATAATGGTGGGAGAAGGGGGAGGAAAGGCTCGTATCATCGCCCCTCCCCCCGTCTCACTTACATTCTATCAGGGAAAATCCAAAAGAGAAAAGAAGAGGGTCGCCGGGAGAAATCGCGGGGCAACCCACCTAAGCAAATGAGAAAACAGGTGGCCTCCTTCGACTTCGGGGAGCTCGGATGGAGCAGGGTGGCGGCCGCCGAGAGGTTCGGACGGGAGCTTCTGCAGATAGACGAAAACCCTCCAACCCTTCTCTCTGGACTCCTCCTCTTTCTTTCTAATTCTCTCTTTTTTTTCTTTCAAATCCGCCTCCTCTCCCGATCGGATCTCTCTTCATCTTCCTCTCGACAGGCTATATATAGCCTTAGGTTAAAACGGCGCCCCAGGAAGAAGCGCGCCGGGTTGACGGCGCCGGGGAAGGGCCCTATTTGCTCTTTGCGCGCCGGATAGACGGCGCCGGGGAAGGCCCCCATTTGGTCTTTGCGCGCCGGATAGACGGCGCCGGGGAAGGCCCCCCATTTGGTCTTTGCGCGCCGGATAGACGGCGCCGGGGAAGGCCCCCCCATTTGATCTTTGCGCGCCGGTTTGACGGCGCCGTTTTAAGCGGCGCCGTTTTAACCTGTTTGCCAGGCACGGCCAGGCCGGTGGGTCCGGGGATGGTTCCGGAGACTCCAGTTGACTGTTTCTCTCGTACTGGCTCTCGGGGAGCCTTGACGGGGTGTTGACGAAGCTCTTGACGCGACGAACGGCCTTGATCAGGACTTCGTGTGCTTCCGGTCCGGACACACGGGTGTCCCGTCGGTACGACTTTCGGCACTGTGATTGGTGCCTCTCATCAAGACGGACCTGTGTCCGAAGCTTCCTTGTAGGATGGCATTGTATCCTGGGTAATTCCGCCTTGAATGGCGATCCATCGGCCGCTAATGGGCTCACTAGGGCGAGAAGCCGAACCCGTGTCGGGTGATCGGGATCTTCTTGCTGACAGAACCTCCGGCCCCTTGTTGTGGATGGCCGAGGGCATTCTTCCTCTTTCGGAGAATCATAAGGTAGACCGTCGTCCTTGATCGGACGTCGGATGTGGGGTAGCGGCATGACAGAGTCGATGCCGGATCATTGGGCAGGCTTGATCGCACTGCCGATTGGTCACGGGTTCACTTCGGCTCTCCTGAGGTTAAGTCCCCGACGTTCCCTTCAAGGTGGCTTGGGGCTTCGTCAGCTCGAGGGACCCTCGATAAGTTGATTTTCATCGGCTTCTGTGCTTCAGTGGGCCGTATCATTCGTCTTTGCGGCTTGGTCGCCAGGGATCATATTTTGAGTGCCAACAAATGCCCCCCAGACGTGGGTGGTGCAAGCGAGGCAGGAGTGCAGCAGTGCCTACGGATGAGCTTCGTGTGATGACGAGAGCTCGAACGGCGCTCAATTCTGGCTCCGGATGCCCGTCGGACGAGGCGGGAAACTTGTTCGGCCGCGTTAAAACGGCGCGGCCGTTAAAACGGCGCGCAAATGAGCTTGTTAAAACGGCGCGGCCTTAAAGGGTTAAAACGGCGCGCCAGAATTCCTTAAAACGGCGCGCCAAACAGTTAAAACGGCGCGCCCCGGGGCGCGCCTTTTTAACGACCGTGGAGCCCCCCCTATAAGTCCATTTCTTCTTCCTTTTTTCTTCACAGTCCTTCATTTGACGAAATTTTCTCTCTCTCTTCCATTCTCTCCCTCCCGCGGCGCCGAGTGAGCTCTGAGCTCGGGCGATTTTCGCCTGTGAGTAGGTGAGTTGAGTGGTTTATTGCTTCGGGTTTTGAACCCATTCTTCGGGCCCCGGGAGGCTCTTTGTAGGACTTGTCCTCGGAGCTAGATCCCTCGGGTGTCCCATTCGGCCTTGGCTTAATGCCTATGGCTGCTTTTAGGGGCTGCTCCCTCTGTGGACGGCTTCCGTTTCTTCTTTGGCAATCCCTCGAGCTGAGGAGGTGCTGCCGAAATTTTGTCAGAAATGTCGTTTTGATCAACTGATTTCTGACCTTTGTTTGTTGGTTTGTAGATAGTATGGCATCTGGATCTTCTTCTTCCGCATCCCGGGTTGCTGTGACCTGGGGGAACGTCCATTCCCTTGAGCGGGGGCTGAGACATATAGCTGCAGTGGCCGAATCTTCGGACTCAGAGACCGACACAGTTGACACCAGTCGCTTGTTCATTCTAGACGGCAACCAGTTTAAGTATGATCGAAGGGACGACATCCGACGGGATCATCCCAAAGATAAACATCTGATGGCCTTTCTCGAGCGCTTCAACCTTCATGGGAAGCGTGACTTCATCCTGGTTCGCCGAGCTGAAGGGGCCCTGCTGGCGGAGCGAGACAGCTTGGCCGAATCTGTCATCTGCGGTACGCCCATGTACATCCCGGGTGAGCCCAGGAAGTGGGGAGCGGTGCTAGGGGTGCAGGAACTGTCTCCGGAGGCCGGGATGCTGACGAGAGCACCACAGTACACACCAGCTCGCTGGAACGAAACGGCTGGCCGTGTTGACAGGGAGAAGCCTGTATATGGTTTATTCCTCGGCCCGCTGCATTGGGGATACCGGGACGAGCCTTTTCTTTTGGACTGCTTGGCGGTCCGATTCAAGCATCAGATTTCAGTGGGGTGGTTTGGAGAGCTCAAAGCCACCGATGCTCATGCGTTCAGACCAGGAGCAGTTGAATTCACAGATTTTGTGCTGCGACAGTATGCTCCCATTCTGGTACATGCCGGGGTCTACGAAAGCATATATGCTTCGCGGTATAGATATCCGATCTCCCGAGGTCTATGTTGTGGGATGATCGAAGTCTTCTGCCCAGAGTACAACACCTTCTACACAGCGGAAGGTGAGACTTCATTGGATTTATGGAGCCTCTCTCAGCTGAGCGGCCTACCGATAGACGGAGAGCCGTATGAAGAAGTTTGCTTCCCAGACTGGCTAAAGGATCAGACGAACGGCGAAGGTAGATATTTTACGGGCTTCGCCTATCGTTATCTGATGAAGGCATACCGCACCTTGCTGCGCCTGACGCTGGACTCGCGGGAGGCACGAAAGCCGGGTGAGAAGAGGCGCGTGCGGATGGGCACGTGGCTTCAGTATTTCTTTGGTGGGGAGCAGCAATATGAAGACTTTCCCACGGTAGTTCCGACAGCAGTGGCGCGGAAAAAGAGGGCCCGGCGCCAAGCAACGTATCCAGCTGTCGCAGGGAGAGAGAGGCAGGCCGGCCCGAACCCCACAGGAGTTGACGCAGTCACGCATTGTGCTGCGTATTTAACATATTGGCTTTGTTCATTCGCCCTTCCCCAAGGGGACGAGACGGTGATTAGGCCGGAGGCGATTTACCCCGCCTGTTTGATGGCTTGGGGGACGAAGCTATCCCTGTGCCCCGTGGCTTTATGCCTCATATACAAAATGTTGGGGGATTTGCACAAATCACGTATTCCCCGGAATTCGAGGATAGTTGGTCCCCTCCACTTCTTTAATGCTTGGGTCTGTACCCTATTCCCGGAAGCGGCTCCCCGGTCAATGCAGTCAGATCGCCCGCTGCCGCGGATGATTGAATTTGCCAGTGCTGAAGCATCCTCACTGGCGGATCAGCTTTTTGCCATCAGGGGGAAGTTGACTACAGTTCCAGTAGATTCCCCGGGAGTTCTTCATTTCTGGAGCTTGGCTGCCAGCTCTAGTCCTCTGGTAAACAGGATGCGGCAGTGCCGATTGTTTGAGACAGAGGAGTTCATTCATGAGTTGACTGGGCGCAAGAGCACAAGGCCCATCCTGGAACCGGAACTGGTTGATTGGGCGTTGTCTATCCGCCCGAGTGTTCTTGTTTTTAGAAAGAGCGGCTTGCTGTGGTTGGAGCCGTATTATCCTTTCCGCTTCAGTCGGAATTTTGGATATGACCAACAAATTCCCTCTTCGGCGGCCCAGTTCAATCTTCCAAACAGGCACCGGGCCGGTCAGACGACTACAGAGGAAGCCCGCACATGGTGGGATTACTTTCATCGCCGGGAGGATGTATCATTCAGGGTGCCAACCCCGGCTCGTCTTCCCCGAGTGACTCCAGACTTCATCAAGTGGTGGAATGCACGAACGGGTTTTTATCGGAATTCCCGGAAAGACTGCTGGCACGTTGCCGAACGCCGCTTTCTAGATTCCCAGCGGGAGCCCATTCTGGACATTGATCCCGCCTATCTGAAGAAGCTGAAGTCCTGGTCCAATGCCGAGGTGACGGCATATATAGAGGCCAGGAAAGCTGTGAAGGGCAAGTCATCCAAGTCCGACCCGAAGATGCCTGAAATCAGGAAGGATGACTATGTGAAGACCCTCTGGGGATTGTGTCGGGTCAGCAGTGACCGGGTTGCTCTTCAGACAATTCCCCTTCCAGTGGAAGAACCTCTTCCTACTGTGGCGAGCTGGCGCCCGGAGATTGACAGATTTCATCCTTATCGGACCTTCATTAGGAGGGAAGACAGGCGGGCTGATTTGTATGCCAACACCCCCTGGATATTCGCCCTGCTTCATTCTCATGGGCTTTCAGTTTCTGGTCCGTTAGAAGCCATCTGGAGCCATCAGTTACTGATATCTTTCAAGTATGTCGACGGCTGGGGGTTCGACTACTTGAGTCTATATCATCACTTATCATCCTGTGGCCATGAAGACTTGGCTCAGCTAGCGGATAAGAGTGAAACAATTGGGGACGTGTGCTGGCTGATCCATGAAGCGGCTTCCCGGGACAAGGCGCCAGTATTGCTTTACTGGCCGCTTAGTCCTCGATATACGGGGCTGCCAGGTAATGTTTGTTTTCTTCTTCAGCCATGGGGCTATTTTCTCTGCAGTCAGTGTGCATCTTCTGACTTATATGCTTTCTGCAGCTCGTCTCTCAGTGGAGGGGACCCGGCATTGCAGGGAGTTGATATCGAAGGCGCAGAAGCCTTCGTATTTTAATATTCCGGAGCCAGCTCCGACTACAACGCCATTACCCCCTGGGGACTCGCGAAAACGAACCAGATCCCAGGTCAGGGAGGCTATTGGTAGGGCCAAGAAGGCCAAGAGAGCAGAGTCCCGTGCTACTAGAGCACGTCGGAGGAAGGTTGCTGAAGAGGAGTCCGCCACTCCGCTTCCTCGGGTTCCATCTTTCTCTGAATTTGAGGCCGCCCGGACGCAAGGGTCCGAGGGCGAAGGTGATTTCTTATTCTTGCTTGGCTTGTTTGTTTATTTTCACCAATGTGGCTGATCATTCTTCTTTTCAATAGCTGCTGGTGCTACCTCTGCCGTTGTCGGGTTGGAGGCGGCACCTGGAGCTGCTACTGAGGAGAGAAGGGAAGGGGCCGCCTCGCTCCCTATTGAGCGCGACTTGCCTTCGCCGACGCCCCATCGAGAAGTAGAAGGTAATTTGTAGTTCGCCCGCAGGGCTTGTTGGCATATTCTATTCTCAGTCAAGGCCTGACTGTTTGCTATCTTTTGACTTCAGTCGATGTTCGACCCACGCTACTTCCCGAGGTGGGCGCCGCAGCAGGGATTGTCGTCGGCGATCAAGGGCTTCCGAGGGACCAACCCTTAGATATTCCGCCAACGGATGTCCCCGAGGCGGAGACCCCTGAGGAGGTTCAGGCTAGAGGGCATCCTCCTAGCAGCCTGGTTCCCGCTCTGGTATCAGAGGTTCGAGAGCAAGCAGAATACTCCTCTTCCTCCGAACAAGTTGATTATGGCGGTGGCTCGGCCGATGACGAGGGGTTCCCCATGGTTGACACCGAGACTGAGGACGCCGGGGCTTCATCAACTTATGAGAGCGACCTGCCGACGTTTAGCCCTCCGAGGCTATTGGGAGCCGAGCACGGGCCATCATACCCGACTGCAGGAGAGGGGCCTGAATCTTCAGAGGCCACCTTGGGAGGCCTAAATATAGTGCCAGTTGAGGTATGAAGCTTTCTGATTCCCACTTGCAGCACTTCTTTTAATTTTCAAGCCAACTGGCTGATGTATATATATGGAATGCAGGTTGAGGTGATACCGCCAGCTATAATGATCCGCATACCCCTTCCTGGCGCGGATGTGGGCCAGACAGCCTTCCCGCCAGTTGTGAGGCCTATTGCTATGCGACTTCCACGGACCTATGCTGCTGCAGCGGCCTCGGAGGAGCCAGGTGTGATTGCCGAGGTCAGCGGCCCGCCCGAGGTTGTAGGGACTCAGGCCCTGGTTGCTGGTGATGAATCATTTCTGAAGCCGAGCGACCCTCCGGAAATAGAAGCAGGGGAAATTATTGCGGGCGAGGCCGATATCATTAAAGCTCTGTCGATCATAGAGGGCTCCTCTGCCTCAGCGGCCGGTGAGACTGCTCAGAAAGAACAAGCGCCCTCTGTTGCCGACACGGTTGCTGTAGCCTCACCGCAACGGGCGGGCAAGGAAGTTGCCATCATAGAGGTTCCTTCAGTTGATGTAGCAGCAATCGTCGGGCCGGATGTGGGCGTCGTACAGACTATGCCGTCGACGTCTATCAGGGTAGCCGATGATATCTGGGCCGAGGTAGATAGCAGGGTAGACTTTCAGCTCCCCGAGACTTCGCCGCTGGGCCTTCAATTTTCTGGAGACATGGTGTGGCAGTCTCTGGATAATCTCCAGCGGGCCATGCTAGCTTCTCCGGACCTGACTTATCTGCAGCTGAGAAGCTTGATAGATCATCTCTCCCGATCGCTTTTAGCATTCGGCTGTCCAATGGATGATTGGACCCCGCGGGTTGTGATGTTGTTAAAACATGGCAACAGGAGGGAGTTCCTCAGTCGAGAGGTTTCTGACCAGCTGACTACCGCAAAGCTGGAGAAGGCAGATTGTCGCACCGCCGTTAGCTCATTGAGGACGACCGTGGGACAGCTGAGGAATGTTGCCAGCAATATCTCAGAACGTCGGCTGCTCCTTGCGGCACGGTTGGACAAGTTGCGCTCGGAACTTGCTAAGGTAGAAGCCGAGCTGCAGGAAGGCGAGCGCCTAGAGATCCAGACGACGGAAGAGGCTGACCTGGCTGAAGGACGACTTGCCTCACTAGACGAGAGGTTATTGCAGCTGACAGCCACCGAGACTCGTCTGGAGGAATTGACCCAGTACCCCTCGCTGGGCCTTTTGGAACTAGGGGACATCTTCCGGCGTCCTCTGCCGTAGTCTTGGTTTCCCTTTGCTTTTTGTTTCCTTTCCTTCTGGAAGCTCTGTTTCCCTTTTTTTTTGTCTTTGGAGTTTATGTATCCTGGGGGATGCCCTGGGCAAAAGAATGTATTCTCCACTTTTATTAAATGGAAGCATTTCTTTTCGTAGTCTTGACCACGACTTCTTTTCGTCTTTTCTTTTCTTTCGGCTAATCACCTGAACCCGGGAACGAGTGCCAATAATGCAGGAGAGCGCTCACGCCTTCAGGGAAGGGATGAGGTGTTCGCTTCACCGCGGTGTAGCCGTTCCTGGGACAGGGCCTTTGCCAGGTTTGGGGGGAAAGCGACCGATCTTGCCGATGGTGGCAAGGGTCGAGAAGGGTAGATGGTCTTGCCGCTGATGACAAAAACCAGAAGGGTAGCGACCGATCTTGCCGATGATGACAAGGGTCGAAAAGGGTAGATGGTCTTGCCGATGGTGACAAGAACCGGGTAGGTAGCGACCGATCTTGCCGATGATGACAAGGGTCGAAAGGGGTAGACGGTCTTGCCGATGGTGACAAAAACCGGATAGGGTAGTGACCGATCTTGCCGATGGTGACAAGGGTCGAAAGGGTAGACGGTCTTGCCGATGGTGACAAAAACCGGATAGGGTAGTGACCGATCTTGCCGATGGTGACAAGGGTCGAAAAGGGTAGACGGTCTTGCCGATGGTGACAAAAACCGGATAGGGTAGTGACCGATCTTGCCGATGGTGACAAGGGTCGAAAGGATAGACGGTATTGCCGATGATGACAAAAACCGGATGGGTAGCGACCGATCTTGCCGATGGTGACAAGGGTCGAAAGGATAGACGGTCTTGCCGATGGTGACAAAAACCGGATAGGGTAGTGACCGATCTTGCCGATGGTGACAAGGGTCGAAAGGGTAGACGGTCTTGCCGATGGTGACAAAAACCGGATAGGGTAGTGACCGATCTTGCCGATGGTGACAAGGGTCAAAAGGGTAGACGGTCTTGCCGATGATGACAAAAACCGTTATAGGTAGCGACCGATCTTGCCGATGGTGACAAGGGTCGAAAGGGGTAGACACTGGACGTGTATAAGTGGGATATCGGATGAAGATCCTCGTCACGGCCTTGAAAGTGGCCTTTCGGATGGAGGATGGTTCATCACTATTCATCATTCTTTTTTTTTCTTTTTATTCACATTACCGGCCTAAGTGCCCTTTCGGGTTTTCACCGAGACCAGCCCCCTTTTGCTTTTGCCCACGCGCCCTTTCGGGTTTTCACGTGGCGGGGTACCCGATTTTGCCTGCGACGCCCTTTCGGGTTTTCGCCCCAGCTGGGTTATAGCCATTTTTGCACTCGTCCCGATAGAGGAGCAAGTCTGGCGGGGTATCTCTATTTTTAACCCCTTTTTTATTTTATTATTTTTTTTGAGTTCGAGGTGCAGAAGAGCTGGACCGCGAGAGTGTTGATCGGCCTTGTTGATGATGACAAGGCTCGGATTTTGGTTCATTTCGTCGACACTGGCTAGATGTCGAAGCAAAGGATATGGTTTGTTAACAAGGATGTAAGATCCGAGTCAAAGATGAAGATCGACCGATCTCGCCGATGATGACGAGGGTCGACCACGGGTTTGTTCGTCGACATGAGATATTGCCAAAACAAGGATGGGGTTGTCAACAGGGACGTAGGGTCCAAGTTGAGGGTAGAGATCGACCGATCTCGCCGATGATGACGAGGGTCGAAAATGGTTTGTTCACGGATTACCGGCGAGACTTTGATGATTGTCCCTCTCGGGGTTTGTTAGGTGGAGAATAGGAGAGGGATTTGGAAATTACCACTTTACTGACTCAAGCGCCCTTTCGGGTTTTCGCCGAAGTCAGCCCCCTCTTGCTTTTGCCCACGCGCCCTTTCGGGTTTTCACGTGACGGGGTACCCGATTTTGCCTGCGACGCCCTTTCGGGTTTTCGCCACAGCTGGGTTATAGCCATTTTTGCACTCGTCCCGATAGAGGAGCAAGTCTGGCGGGGTGTCTCTATTTTTTTTAACCCCATTTTTATTTTATTTATTATTATTTTTTTTATTTATTTATTTATTTTTTATTATTATTATTTTTTTTATTCGGAATGAGAGCCAAAGAAGGATAGCTTGATCAGGACGGAGTGTCGCTAACCAAGGAAAACGTAGCTCGATCAGGACGGAATGCCGCTAACCAAGGGCAGGGATAGCTTGATTAGGGCGGAATGCCACTAACCAAGATAAAGAAGGGTAGCTTGATTAGAGCGGAATGCCACTACCCAAGATAGGGTAGCTCGATTAGGGCGGAGTGCCACTAACCAAGGAAAAGTGTAGCTCGATTAGGGCGGAATGCCGTTAACCAAGGAAAGGTAGCTTGATCAGGGCGGAATGCCGCTAATCACGGAAAGGTAGCTTGATCAGGGCGGAATGCCGCTAATCACGGAAAGGGTAGCTCTGTTAGGGCGGAGTGCCGCTAACCAAGATGAGGTAGCTCGATTAGGGCGGAGTGCCGCTAACCAAGATAAAGGGTAGCTTGATTAGGGCGGAATGCCACTGACCGAGACAGGGTAGCTTGATTAGGGCGGAGTGGCACTAACCAAGATAAAGTGTAGCTCGATTAGGGCGGAGTGCCGCTAACCGAGGAAAGGTAGCTTGATTAAGGCGGAATGCCGTTAACCAAGGGAAGGGTAGCTCTGTTAGGGCGGAGTGCCGCTAACCAAGATGAGGTAGCTCGATTAGGGCGGAGTGCCGCTAACCAAGATAAAGGGTAGCTCGATTAGGGCGGAATGCCACTGACCGAGACAGGGTAGCTCAATTAGGGCGGAATGCCGCTAATCAAGGAAAAAGGTAGCTCCGTCCGATCACTCGGGGAGGGTTGGTTGCGCTGCGTGATACAGCTTAATATGTTTTCCATTGAGGGGAGAGAACTGGATGACTCCTTTGTGGTCCACCAGGACGTAGGCTCCTCCTTCATATACTCGGCGGACGATATACGGTCCGACCCAGTTTTCGACCAACTTCCCTTTGGGGTTAGAGGCCATTACTTCTCTTCTTTTGACCATTACCAGGTCTCCTTTCTTGAACTCTCGACCCTTGACTAACTTGTCAAAAGCGCGGGCCATGCGAGCTTGATAGAGTTGGATGTTTTGTTGCGCCAGGAGGCGTTTTCCTTCGAGCTCAGCGAGCTCTTCCAGTCTTCTTTCTGCATTGTCTTGCTCACCACTGACTAGTCCGTGCTGGATGGCAACTCGCAATGAAGGCACCTCAAGTTCGATCGGCACCACAGCTTCCGACCCATAGACGAGGGAGAAAGGTGAACAGCCGGTTGGGGTTTTATAGACGGTACGATAGGCCCAAAGTGCCTCGTACATCCTTTCTTCCCAATCTTTCTTATTAGACTTGACAGTCTTTGCCAGCAACGTGCATAAAGTCTTGTTAAAGGCTTCTGCTAATCCATTGGCTTGAGGGTTGTAGGGGGACGATGTCCTCCAGTCAATTTTGTATTTGTCGGCTAGCCGATAAATCTTCTGATTTCTGAAATGGCTGCCATTATCAGAGATGATTCGGCTGGGAATCCCGAACCGGAATATTACATTTTGTCGGAAGAACCTTGCAACTAGTTCTCCCGTCACATCTCTTAGTGCTACTGCCTCTGCCCATCTGGAAAAGTAGTCTGTAGCTGCTAAGATGTATTTGCACCCTGATGAAGATGCTGGTAGTGGCCCCACCACGTCCGTGCCCCACTGAGCAAACGGCCAACTTGGTAGAGTGGGATGCAGCGGCACTGGAGGTCTCCTCGCCACATTGGCATGTTCTTGACATTTCTGACAGGCTTTGGCAAACTTGCAGCAGTCATTGAATATAGTGGGCCAATAATAGCCCAATTTCTTTATTTCTATCTTCATTTTCGGACCGGCCTGGTGTGCTCCAGCCGATCCTGCATGAACTTCTTGCATTACTTGTTCCGCTTCTGCTGACGACAAGCAACGGAGTAGGATTTTCCTTCGGGCGTCTGCCATAATCCGGAACAAAGTTCCGCTTCTCATCTCGTAAGAATCCTTGATCCTTAGGAGCTTCATTCTCTGTTCTTTTTCTTTTGGAAGTTGCTGGTGTTGAAACCAGCGTAGAAGATGTTCCCGCCAATCGGGTTGCTGGACCCTTTCAACGACTGCTACTTCTATCTCCCGTTCGTCGGTTAGATCCTCTGTTACACTGGGGACCTGTCGGCGGTTGATTACTGTTATATTCAGGCTTATGTCTGGCGGGACTGCCAATGAACTGGCCAACTTAGCGAGGGCGTCTGCCTGAGCATTCCGGCCTCGATTGATGTGTTTAACGCTGATGAAGTAAAATTTCAACATCAGGCGAGTTGCCAACTGGTGATAGGGGAGGAGCTCTTGCTTTCGCACCTCGAACTCTCCTTCCAGCTGTTTTATAACTAGCATGGAGTCTCCGAATGCTTCCAGCATCTGAATTCCCATGGACAGAGCAATCTGCAACCCGATTATCAGGGCTTCATATTCTGCTTCATTGTTTGTGCATGGTTTATTTATGGAGCATGATGTATGCACCACTTCTCCTTCTGGGGATTTCAGGACTATGCCTGCCCCTGCTCTGACTCTGACCGATCCAGTGGCAGAGGTGTCAATTCTGGAAGCGCCATCAAAATATAGCTGCCACGGGGACGGCTGTACTTGAGCGGCTTCCAAAGTTTCATCTTCGGGGAGTTCTGGTTCCCACGGGCAGTTTCCGGGTACCGGATGCGCAGCAAAGAAGTCTGCGATAGCTTGACCTTTAATGGCCTTGCGCGGGACGTAGGAGATATCAAACTCCATAAGGATCACCGCCCATTTGCCCAGACGGCCTCTGAGTGCTGGCTGGGACATGATATATTTCAGGGGATCCTCCTTGGATACCAAGCTGATTTCATGCGACAACATATAGTGTCGGAGTTTCTTAACTGCGAAGACTAGTGCCAAGCAAATCTTCTCAATGTAAGTATATTTCTCTTCAGTTCTGATCAGTCTCCGACTGAGATAGTAGAGGGCTTGCTCTTTCCCTTCTTCATTGTTCTGGGCTAGCATTGCCCCCAGAGAGTTGTGTGTAGCTGCTATATACAGTATCAACGGCCGTCCTTTCACCGGTGCGCCCAATACTGGAGGAGTCTTCAGATAGTCTTTTAGCTTGTCAAAGGCTGTCTGGCAATCTTCATCCCAATAAAAGGGAACATCTTTCATCATCAATTTGTGAAACGGCTGACATCGCCCCGACAAATTGGAAATGAACCGCCGGATGTAAGCCAAGCGGCCTTGTAATGATCTCAGCTCGGAGATGTTCCTTGGTGGAGGTAACTCCTGAATTGCCTTGATCTTTGCGGGGTCTATCTCGATCCCCCGATATCGGACGACGAAGCCCAAGAATTTTCCGCTCGACACTCCGAACGCACATTTCATAGGATTCATTTTTAGCTCATGCTGCCTCAGCCTTTGAAAAACAATCCGGAGGTCTTGCAGATGGTCCTCTTTTCTCCTGGTCTTGACCACCAGATCATCTATGTAGCACTCGACCTTGTGGTAGAGCAATTCATCAAAGATTTTAGTCATTGCGCGCTGATAGGTTGCGCCAGCATTCTTTAATCCGAACGGCATTCTCTTGTAATGATAAATGCCTTTAGGAGTTCGGAAAGCAGTATGGATTCGGTCATGCTCCGCAATCCAAATCTGATTATAGCCGGATGACCCATCCATAAATGATAGGGCCTCATGGCCGGTTGTAGCATCGATCATGACCTCGGTTATTGGCACCGGGAAGTCATCTTTAGGACAGGCTTTGTTTAGATCTCGGAAGTCGACACAAATCCGGATCTGTCCATTCTTCTTTTTCACAGGGACGATATTTGCCAGCCATGTGGTGTACTGATTTTCTTCAACAAATCCCACATCAATGAGCTTGTCAACTTCAGCACAGATTCGGGTGATGAGCTCTGGCCTCATACGCCGCGGCGGTTGCTTCACTGGCTCGGCTTCAGGGTTGATTGCCAGCTCATGTTGTGAGACGGCGGGACTTAGACCCGGCATCTCTTTATAAGTCCAGGCGAAGCAATCCCGGTATTCTAGCAGCAGCTGGATGTACAGCTTTCGCTCTTCTGGGGACAGTTGGGCACTGAGGAAGGTGGGCCTAGGGTCCTCCTCATTTCCCAAGTTGACTTCTATTAGTTCATCGACCGTGGCCTGACCTCCGTCTTCTATCTCCGGAGGTGCTGGTTGGAGGTCGACGAAGTCCGGAACGCCATCTTGAGGGTCGAGCACTTCGACTTCCTCGTCGGACATTGCCAGAGCTTCATGAGGCATCTTGTTTTCATATGCCAGCGGCCGTGTAGACCGTTCCATTAGCAAATCCATTATCGCTGCAGCTCCCAAAGGTGAGAGAATAGCTTCAGTGTTCGTAGATGGGGTTGCAGCCATGACGGGCCGGTAGTTGTTTGCTGCTGGGCTTGGACAGCATATTGGTCTTGTAGCAGAAGTTGAGGAAGTCTCGCCTTCTGGGGTAGTTACATCTTCTTCAGAAGTGTCTTTTTCTTTCCCGGTAACCGGTTCCCCTTGATTGGAGTTGTCCCAGGCTTCCCCGATTGGCAGAAAGGGTGTTGAAATTGTGATCAGTGGAGCCCCTGTAGAGGGAGAGACTCCTGCTTCTTGAATGTCTTCGGCTTCGCTGCTGCTAGCCGTATCAAATTTGGCTTGAAGGGCTGCTTCTTCGGGATGGACCTGCTCCCAGCACCGACAGGGAACCAGGGCCTCTATTGGTTGATTCCTGGATGAAGCCAATTCAGCATGCTCGGCTTCCACCGGATATTCATCAAAGGTTGCCCCCAGAGGGCTATCTTCGGTGGGACAAAAGGCGGAGATAGTATCCACCTCATACCGCCCGCTATAATAGTATTCCTCCAGGGTGAAGCCTAGCCCTGGATGTTGAGAGACACGTCTCATTTCTTTGTCCAGATTTGCAGGATACCACATTTTCTGGAAAGCTTCTTTGCGCTTCTGAGGCTGATCAGGAGGGATGTGTTGCTTTTGGAACATTCTTGCCATCCTATCAGTTGTAAATGCCAGACCTTGGACATGGACCGGCGGGTTGCTTATGTCTTCGGGGAGGCTGCAGTCTGTGTCTTCCCGGGTAGGATGTTCCTTGGCTGTATAGAACAGGCTGCTAGGTCCATCTTCTTGTGTCACCTCCCAGATTTTGAAAGGTTCGACAGTAGTGTCGTTGAGGCCGAGGACTGGTTTGGTGAGGCCAGCTGGGACTCCGACACACTTGTGCTGTTGACTAATCAACACTTCTTTAACTTTGGGATATAATGCTGGGGGTGTCGCCCTTCCGACATTTCCAGAAGCTGTGATGTGGGAGACCGTCTTCGGCTTGACATATCCGCGTGGCGGTGGTGGATACCAACCGTCACGCGATTTGTTCCTTGATGTTTCTGCGGATATCTTGGCTTCCGAAACCTTTCGGGGAGACCCCGTGTACAAGTTGGCGTCTGCCAAGTGGCATTCAAATACCTCAAATGGGTGGAGATCGGCAAATATCCTCTCCTCCTTCCCTTGGAGACTGTATTTGATACATTGATGGAGCGTGGAGGGCACCACCATATTTTCATGCAGCCATGGACGGCCGAGTAGTGCTTTATAGGAGGTGCGAGAGTCGATGACGTGAAACTGCACCGTTGTAGTGAAATCCGCCAAGGTTAGCGTGAACTCTGCCACTCCCATGGACACTTCACATTTTTGGTTGAAGCCAGCGATACGCATATCCCCGACCTTTTCGAGATGCACATTGAAGTGGTGCCTCTCATATATTCTGTAGGGCAGAATGTTGACTGCTGCACCTGGGTCGACCAGGATCCGGTTCAGCTCTCTCCCATTCAGGTGCCCCTTTAGGTACAGTGGCCTGTTGTGGCTAGCAGTGGGTAGCAGCATGTCTTCTGGAGAGAAGGTCATACTGGCTTCAGGCACGGCTTCAGCTATGCAGGCTTCAAAATGAGCAGGCGTCTGCAGAGCAGTAATGATTGCCTGTCGGGTTTCCTCACTCAAGGAAAGAATTTCCCAGATTGTAAATCGAGCGGGGAGCTTCTTGAGCAGCTTCATTATTCGGCTCCCGGCTCGGACATTGGAGAGCTTCATCTCCTCAATCCACCGATGCTTCGGTAGGTTTTGATTTGTGGGTCCAGACGGACCTGCTTCATCTTCCTCGGACTCGGCACCCTTCTGGCTGGTACCGGCCTCTGGGCCTTCTTTATTTGTTGCCACGGGGTAAGTTCCATCTGCATTTGCATCCCCAGGGGATTGCACTAGCTGCAAGTGGATGGACCCGGGTGTAGGGTTAGCCTCTTGACAGGGCTATTTCCCCTTTGACATCTTCATAAATTCAAGAAATGAGGGGACAGCCTTGCCCCCGCTCTTGTTGTATAGACCGGACGGAGGAGGGATTTGAACTCCCTTGACCTCTGGCGGAGGTGTCTTGTAGGGTCGTTCCCCTCTGAACACAATATTGTGGTTTGGTGGGGGTTGGCGCCCCCATTTTCGGCCCGACCGCGTGGCATGTGCAGCAGTGGCGGCCTCGATCTTGCTTTCCCCAGTGTGGGGTGTAAAGCATATTTCTTCTTCTTCCTCTTCCCCGGGTAGGTTGAAGAGGGCTGATAGTGTATTACAGGAGACAACCTGTGCTTTATTGGCGCCAACGGCCTTTCTTTTCTTCTTCTTTTGCTTCTTTTTCCTTTTTGCTTCTGCGGGCACCTGCCCCCAGAATAGACTGCTCGCTTCAGGGGGTGCTGCTTCAGCTTCCTCCGTCTGCTTGAGTGAGAGTCGCTCCAGCTCCTGCCATGGGACGTAGTCCCGTACGAGCAGGGGTTTCAATTTGGGCTGTACATATTCATCTAGCCCTTCAATCAGGTGTTGCAGTCGAAGGACCCCGGGGTTGGTTTCCTTGACCACTGGCAGGGGAGTCTGTCTCCTTCTGTTGGGTGCATGTATTCTGATAGCTGCAGATGGAGTAATCCACGTAGGCGCTATCACTGGCGGAGCAGGCCGGGGTGTAATGCCACGGATATGTGCCCCCTCTTTTGGGCGGGGTGCCCTCTTCTTCTTGTGCTTCACAGGGACTTGCTGCCACCCCTGCTGTTCCTTCACGGGCTCCAGGAAATGGATTTCGTAGGTGCTCCGTGTGCTTGCTTCAGAGACCTCCTCAGGTAACGCCTGGTAGAGGGAGATCATGTTGATTGTCGCCCTTCTGGGAGGAGCTTCATGTGGCTGAGGAGGGTCTACTTTGTATTCTCCCAGCTCTATTTCATTCTTCTTCACCATCCCCTCGATGACGTCTTTGAAAACATAGCAGTCTTCGATTGAATGTCCCAACATTTGGTGGTAGGGACAGAATCTCGGACTGTCTTTTCTTTTCAGGTCTTCTGGTCTCCTTGGCTCAGGCAGAGTGACCATGTCATATTCCGTTACCCAGTCGAACAGGATGCGAGTTTTATCCTTAGGAAAGGAATAAACCTTCTTCATTTTGTCCCTCAGCGAAGGACCTTCTTTGTCATCTGGAGCTTTTGCAGGTTGCGGGGGAGCCGCTTTCTTGCCTTTCTCCTTTTGTTGTTCGAATGCCTTGATATCAAGCGCATTCGCTTCTTTGGGTGTGGGGCGCCGCTCCGCAGTCTTGTCTTTCTGGGCTGTGCTGGCAGCTGATGCCGGGGCAGGTTTGGCTAGGAAAGCCTCCACCTCGGCCACCACATTATTCAGCCGGTCAAACGACCGTATTTCCATCCCAATCATCTTCTCAAGGACCTCTCTCCTGAGATTTTGTTTGCATATTTGTACAGCGTCCTCCTGATGCGGGGGCCGCTTGCATCTCATTCCGAGGTTCCTCCACCTCGTAATATAGTCAAGGGCTGTCTCATCTGCCCTCTGTTTTGTCGAGTAGAGTTCGGCCACTGTGACCTCCCTCTCTGTGACATGAAATCTTTCTCTGAACTTCCTCTGCATATCTGACCAGTCATTAATTGACCCGGCCGAGAGGCTGGAGTACCATTCAAATGCGAGTCCCGTCAGCGAGGACCCGAAGAATTTCAGCAGATATGACTCGTCGGCGGCAAGATCACCCATGACGGTTATATAGTAAGCAATGTGCTCTTTAGGGGAACCTTTCCCGTTGAATTTGTCAAATTTGGGCGGCTTGTTGACTCCCGGGGGAAGTCGCTTAGCCGCATGGTGTTGCGGGTAGGGCACCCGGTAGGCATCGAATGCGACATAGTCGCCTTCACTTTTCTCTGCGAGCTTCAGCTCGATCATCCTTTCCACCATCATCCGGTTCACGACCATGGGGTCGACTGGCTCCGGATAGAAGTGTGCTGGCTGCAGGTAGGGGGTGACCAGGGTGGTCGCCTGTGGAGGACGCAGCAGCGGGGGTGTTGGGTGCACCTGGGGAAGCACCGGAGGTAGCAGCGGCTGAGGCTGTGGCGGCCGCTGTTGTGTAGTCGCCATGCTTGGCTCTGACGGCTGAGGCAGTGTATAGAGCGGTGGAGGATCGTCACGACGAACCGCTCCCCGGGATGATTCGCCCTGGACTTCGGGCGGTTTAGAAGCTGATGAATGTTCAGTCTTCTCTATCAGCTGCTTCTTCAGGGAATCTATCTCCCGTTGATATTTTTGCAGTAGCATCAATATTGATGGATCTATGGAGGTGGGGATACCCTCTGTTGTCTCCCCAGACGTACCCTCAGGCAGAATGTCGAGGAGAATGTCATCTTCTTCTTCGTCCGCCGTCACCACATTGGCGGTCAGGACGGGGACCTTGTCATCCCAATGGGGGTATGACTGGGGCTGTTTCTCTTTCATCGCCGTCAGAAGCCCTCTTGCTGCTTCTGTCCTGCGGGTAGCTGGTCCCGGCCGTACGGCCAACTGAGCCAGTTCTTGGGAGTCTTCAGGAAGCTTCCCATATCGGCTGGACACGCCAGCCATGTTGCAAGTGAAAACCTGCATCCTCCTCCTTTGTCGATGGACCCTCCGCCTTGCTTGTTGCGGGAAGGTCAGCCTCTCGAACACAGAAATTCTTCTTCTTTCTTCCCGCTCGGGGAAGGCTTCATCGGCTTTGATCTCAGAGCCGTCATTGTGTCCGTTGTCATCGACCGACGACATCCTCATTATATCCTCCATTTCTTCTTCATCTGCCGTTGATGGGCAGTAATTTTCTTCAGTGGCGACTGTCTGCATCAGCCGTTGCTGTCCGAGTGAGGTGTTACCCAATCCTCGGAAATAGCTTCTGACCAGGCAGGCCATTTCTTCTTGACCCCGTTCTTGATGTAGCACGGGGGAGAGTGGTCGACCTCCAGCAGGAGGGACATAGGCCAGTCGAGCTCTGTCGGCTGGATATTGGAATTTGCGTCCCGCAGCAGGGACGTTGGCTTGACGGGCCGCAGCCCGGAAATTTCTGTGGCGCGGAGGATCCGCAACCAGCTCCTCTTCTTCCTTCGGGGGCAGACCCCTGTTTCTTCTTACTTCTGCCACTTCGTCGACAAGCCGGCGGCAGATGAGCGTAGATTGGTGAGCAGGTCGGGTCCGCTTGGGAACCCACACTTGTCTAAATCTCTTTGGCTCGAACGCCGGGTTTCCTTGGCCATGGTGGCCGGCTTCTTCTATTTCTGCCCTTCTTCCAGCAAGGGCTTGGTAGGTATTGCGAACAGGCACGTTGGGGGTGACTCGATCTGGAGCCGCCCGTGAAGTGCGCCCGTCGAGGAAGACACGCATGCCTCCCACCAGCATTGACTTCCCGGACTGAGATATAGTTCCGGTAATCACCGCGGTATTCTTGCGGGCCTGGCGACGCCGACGTCCTCCAGGGTGTTTGTTGGTGATGGCGGGGTGCATCCCACGTACAACGTGGTGCACCATACAGCTAGCGGCCGGAGCCGGATTCTTGAGCAGGCTACTGCAGCGGGGAACCTTCAGCGGCTCCGCTTCCGTCACGGCTTTCTTGGCAGTTTCGGGGGCTTCGACCTCCAGGATATCGACGAAGGCCAACCCCAAGAAGTTGGGGAAGCCTACAGTGGCAGGGAAGCTGCCGAATTCCATGGGCACCGCCAGGTACCCTTGCGCGTGTCCGGCGACGATCGAAGGACCGAAGCCAACGCCGGTGATTCCGTGAGTTGTCATTGTTTACCTGAAAAGACAACACGGCGATAATCAGTAGCTTCTGGGAGGGCCTCGAAGCCCATTATCTCGGCAAAGAGATGAAAGGTGACACTAGTCCCACCGGGCGTGCCAGACTTTGTTTCGCACATTTTGTTGTTTTTCTTTCTCTTTTTGTTTTGCCTTTTTGTTCGCGCATCGATCGACCAATTAACTAACTTGTAGTCAACTGACTGATTGACGACGCGGGCGTGCCAGTCACATGCGTGACGATTCAATTGTGCGCTCATCCTGACCCATGTAGGGCGAATGTGAGGTTCGGTCGGGACCAGCAGTCCGCCATACCATAAAGGCTATGGCGTTAATTACATCCCCCACGAGGAGGGAACACCTCTGATTAATTGCCGAGATATCGGGCTGTCGAAGCCGGAAAAGGGAACTACATGATGATTATTAGTTGAGGGACTTGCATCCCTCTGTGATTAGCATAAGAAATCATCCCATAAGTGGGAAAGGGGTTAGAATGATGCGACGACACGATTCGGAACGAAACCGGTGCAGTGCATGCGAAGAAACGGGTTGGAATGGTTAAAACGGCGCCCTGAAACGTAGGTAAAAGGGGTTAAAACGGCGCGGTCAAACGTAGGTAAAAGGAGGAAAAGCCGTTAAAACGGCGCGGTGGAAGGTAGGGGCGCGCCGGGGAGGGCGCGCCGGATAGGGCGCGCCGCTTTAGGCCGCGCCGTTTTAACGCGTGATCGCGCCGTTTTAGCCCGATTTCACGGAAACCGAGATTCTGTTGATTTATTTATGGATTTATTAGATTATTTTGGGGATTTTGAGGACTTTATTGAATTGATTATTCATCGGAATCGGTGCCGAGTCATGGGCTCGCGTGAGGCGATTGTTCCGAGCTTAACTCGTTCGAGCCGAAATTTCGGCAGCATCTCCCCATCCCAAAGGATGGTCGGGGAGACGCAGGGAGTACTCACGTGGCGGAGTAAACCCCTAAAGAGCCGGGTGGCACAACGGCGGCCGGCAGACCCGAACGGATAGGAAGACCCCGAGGGCTAGCCTGCTAGGGGTACCGAGTCCGTGGGTAACGGTGAGTGAATGAAGTGACTCGATGTGGGAGCGAAAACCCCGAGGGCTAGCCTACGAGGGGTACGCGACCCGAGCCACCACAACACTCGAAATGGGACGACCGAGTAGAGAAGGGAACCCCGAGGGCCAGCCTACGAGGGGCACACGCGTCTCACGGCCACCACAAAGTCCATTAAGGACTGTGGATTTATGGTGTTGGGATTACCCCCAATTTCTGTGTGCTCACTGGCCCTCGGAGATCCATTACTGCCAAATAGATCCCTCGAGCCGGGAGGTCAAGATAAAAGAATCAAGGGGGATGTTCCCCTCTCCCCAGTCACCGAATCTCCTTAAAAGGACGGTAACACTACGCGAAGCAACTCACACTCAGTTGGCAAACTGATCATGATACGTACAGCTATATATATATATATATGTGTGCATAGAGGGATTAGCAAGTTAACAGAGCGATCACCGAGCTAACGCTCAGAGAACAACGATGCGGAGAAACCAAACATCAAGCTTATAGGGACAGCCTTATCTCCTTCTGTTTATGATCAAAAAATAGGAGGGAGGGGCAAACGGACAGGCCCAGGGTCGACCAGTAAGACATACATGCGCATATCTCTGACGGAGAAGCCTTCGACATTCCATGAAAGGAAAAGCCCCAGGGAGAGGGGAAATTACTGTAGCCCATGATGTACCAGGGCGTATCCGGCATCGGAGAAGACGGGTACGGAGTTCGTTCGCACCATGAAACAGGTAAACATGTAAACAGAGAGTAAAGGAAGCAGATGGGAGAGATGACCCCGACGCCGGGCATGCTCACATCCATCCGTTTGGTGCACAGATCATCGGAGAGATGTGCACACGCGCACATCACCCTCCACGGCGCCGTATCAATGGCCACAGAAAACAAATTCAAGGAGGAAGAGGAGGCAGCGATGCAGAGGTAGAGTAAGGCCATTAGACTCTTTAACCCACTGATATAAACATTCATTCATTCCACGGTAAACAGACAAAATGCATACAAGCATATTCCGACGCCGGCGTTGTCGCACGGTCGCCGTTTTACATTAACAGAGGAAGCTCATTCCGAACGAAGAGAAAGGGGCAGAAATAACGGTGGGAGAAGGGGGAGGAAAGGCTCGTATCATCGCCCCTCCCCCCGTCTCACTTACATTCTATCAGGGAAAATCCAAAAGAGAAAAGAAGAGGGTCGCCGGGAGAAATCGCGGGGCAACCCACCTAAGCAAATGAGAAAACAGGTGGCCTCCTTCGACTTCGGGGAGCTCGGATGGAGCATGGTGGCGGCCGCCGAGAGGTTCGGACGGGAGCTTCTGCAGATAGACGAAAACCCTCCAACCCTTCTCTCTGGACTCCTCCTCTTTCTTTCTAATTCTCTCTTTTTTTTCTTTCAAATCCGCCTCCTCTCCCGATCGGATCTCTCTTCATCTTCCTCTCGACAGGCTATATATAGCCTTAGGTTAAAACGGCGCCCCAGGAAGAAGCGCGCCGGGTTGACGGCGCCGGGGAAGGGCCCTATTTGCTCTTTGCGCGCCGGATAGACGGCGCCGGGGAAGGCCCCCATTTGGTCTTTGCGCGCCGGATAGACGGCGCCGGGGAAGGCCCCCCATTTGGTCTTTGCGCGCCGGATAGACGGCGCCGGGGAAGGCCCCCCCATTTGATCTTTGCGCGCCGGTTTGACGGCGCCGTTTTAAGCGGCGCCGTTTTAACCTGTTTGCCAGGCACGGCCAGGCCGGTGGGTCCGGGGATGGTTCCGGAGACTCCAGTTGACTGTTTCTCTCGTACTGGCTCTCGGGGAGCCTTGACGGGGTGTTGACGAAGCTCTTGACGCGACGAACGGCCTTGATCAGGACTTCGTGTGCTTCCGGTCCGGACACACGGGTGTCCCGTCGGTACGACTTTCGGCACTGTGATTGGTGCCTCTCATCAAGACGGACCTGTGTCCGAAGCTTCCTTGCAGGATGGCATTGTATCCTGGGTAATTCCGCCTTGAATGGCGATCCATCGGCCGCTAATGGGCTCACTAGGGCGAGAAGCCGAACCCGTGTCGGGTGATCGGGATCTTCTTGCTGACAGAACCTCCGGCCCCTTGTTGTGGATGGCCGAGGGCATTCTTCCTCTTTCGGAGAATCATAAGGTAGACCGTCGTCCTTGATCGGACGTCGGATGTGGGGTAGCGGCATGACAGAGTCGATGCCGGATCATTGGGCAGGCTTGATCGCACTGCCGATTGGTCACGGGTTCACTTCGGCTCTCCTGAGGTTAAGTCCCCGACGTTCCCTTCAAGGTGGCTTGGGGCTTCGTCAGCTCGAGGGACCCTCGATAAGTTGATTTTCATCGGCTTCTGTGCTTCAGTGGGCCGTATCATTCGTCTTTGCGGCTTGGTCGCCAGGGATCATATTTTGAGTGCCAACAGTGTTCACTGTGAAATACTCTCCCGATGGCACTATTGACAATTACAAAGCAAGATTGGTGGCAAAAGGGTTCACACAAACTTATGGGATAGACTATTTTGAAACTTTCTCCCCTGTGGCACGCTTGAATTCTGTTCGAATCTTATTTTCTCTTGCTATTAAACAAGGATGGTCAATGGTTCAAATGGATGTGAAAAATGCCTTCTTATATGGAGATCTAAATGAGGAGGTGTATATGGAGCAACCTCCAGGATATGTGACTCAGGGGGAGTTGGTATGTAAGTTAAGAAAGGCTATCTATGGCTTGAAACAAAGTCCACGTGCTTGATTTGATAAATTCAGCAAAATTGCATCTAGCATTGGGCTGAAGAGAAGTCAGGCTGACCATTCTGTTTTTGTTCGTCATTTACCTGCTGGCACAATTATTTTGATTGTTTATGTAGATGAGATGTTGCTTACTGGTAGTGACACAGAAGGTGTTATCGAGGTTCAAAAGTACTTGGAAAAGCATTTTGTTACCAAGAACTTAGGTAGACCACGTTATTTTCTGGGTATTGAGATAGCTCAAGGTCAAGCTGGTGTCTCTCTCTCACAAAGAAAGTATGCTATGGATTTACTTACAGAGATGGGTTTGCTTGGGTGTAAACCAGCTGACATACCCACTGTTCTACAGCAGGATCTTGATAATGAGGACAGCCCCGAGTTTGCAAATGTTGAAAGATATAGGAGATTGTGTGGGAAGCTTCTTTACTTGACTGTTACTAGACCTGACATCTCTTTTGCAGTGGGAATAATTAGTCAATTTATGCAAAAGCTTAGGGTGTGCCATTGGGAAGCTGCTTTGAAGATTTTACATTATATTAAGGCTGCTCCAGGAAAATGTTTGCTTTACAAAAAGAATGGTCATGTGAGAGTTGAAGCTTTTTCTGATGCTGACTATGCAGGATCTAAGTTAGATAGAAGATCTACCACAGGTTTTTGTACCTATGTTGGAGGGAATTTAGTCACTTGGAGAAGCAAGAAACAAAATGTGGTTGCCCGATCTAGCGCTGAGGCTGAATATAGGGCTATGGCACAAACTGCATGTGAGATGATGTGGTTACGGAATTTGATGTTTGATTTTGGGGTTACTTATACTGAGCCATTGGAGATGCATTGTGACAATCAAGCTGCTATCTATATTGCTGAAAATCCTGTTTTTCATGAACGTACCAAGCATATTGAGGTTGATTGTCACTTTGTGCGAGATGCAGTTATGTCATAACAGATTTGTACTCCCTTCATTCCTTCAGATGATCAGTTAGCATATTTATTTACAAAGGCACTTGGAGTTTCTCGTTTTAAGGCACTCTGTAACAAGCTGGACATGTTTGATATATATGCTCCAGCTTGAGGGGGAGTGTTAGAATAAATTAGAGGAGGGACTTATGTGTTATTGTCCTCATCTTGTACCCTGGGTATTAATACCCTTCTTTCAATTAATGAAATACAATTGTTCCCAAAAACTCAACACTTTTGACAAACAAGAACATGTGGGAAACTGCGGACTGTGTTGAGGTACTTCCTCCTCGTTGCAAAAAAACCCGAGATCATCCTCGAAAGAAGAGAATTAAAGATCCAAAAGAAAAGGCTACAAGAAGGGTCCACAAAATATGCCAAGTGCAGCTAGTGGGGCCATCATAAAAATACTTACAAATAACCCCTCTCGGGACCACAATGCGCATTGACTAAAGTTGGAGACAGTTCCATTAGTCAAGCCCGGAAGTAAGTTGGCCCTCTAATTTCCTCACTTCTACTCATTTGCTTTGTGCATAATTATACAGAATTTCTTATAGGGAATGGCCATGAAGACCACCAAGAATTCTTTTAGGTGGTAGAGGTGGTAGGGGTGGCGGAGATTCCATAGTCAGGGGTGGAGGGACAGGAGTAGCATCATCAGGAGGCCCAGGTAATATCACTCAGTTATCTCACTCAATCCAAAATATGGACAGCACTAAAAGAATGCCTTTGGAAGTTACACAAAATGAGGCTGGCGGAGAGGTGGGAGAGGCACTCTGTCGGGCAGCAAGGAAGGAAGTTGCAGCCAGGGGAGAAGCCTTGGCCATGGGAAAAGCACCAACAGCCATGGTAGGGGTAACAAATTGACTGTGTCTGAGAATGTGATGATTATGAAATTGATGAAATTTTCTCAATGCAAGGAACACCTTCACATTGTAGGTTGCACAGGTGAAAGGGAGAAAAGGGGTTCCACAAGTGCCACCGGTGGAGACATTCGTGTGCATGAAGTCATAAATATGGACAGTCCAGCGTCCGGGTGTCTTCTTCGCATAGGTCCGACAACTCAGAAGTTGGATCGGATTGATGGCGCTCAATCGTACATGTTCAACTTTCCACCATCTTCTTCCACTTGTAAGTTTATGTATATTAGACCTTTGTCTAAGTGTACAGTACTATAGGTTAGATCTTTTAGCATTCTAACATTCTTTCTCTCTGACATGTGCAGGACTACTTGGGGAATGGCTATAGCAGCAGGTTGGACTTGGTTTTTGTGGTGGGCAGTTAAGCGTGCACTATGTTAGTAGGGGATTAACTGTGTTGCAGTTCGCATTAGTTAATACTGTGTTGTGAATTAATGTAGCTGGTCTGATCGAAGTTAATTTACAAGTGGAGTTTGATCTGTGTTCAACAATGGGAATGTCCAGCTTTTGTGAATTCGAACTTTGAACATGTTTTTTTGTGAATGCTGCAGGTCTGAATTGAACCAAGTTTATACATATACTTGGAGTTTGATCTGTGTTAAGCAATGGGAATGTTCCAGCTTTTGTGAATCAATTCGTCACATTACAGTCATTTCAGAACCTCTCAAGGATAAAGATCAGAAAGCTCCTAATATTCATGAACAGCCAATGGAAGTTTCAGAACAAGCAAAGGTCATTTTGTCCGGAAGATGGATAAACACTAGAACTTGACAATCTAGCAAATGTCATACATGCGTTTTTACATCTGAGATACAAAGATTATCTCATCTCAAAAGTTCAGCTGACAAGTCTGATGCATGCGCGGCGGCATTATCACCCTTTTCATCCATGGCCACTCGATAATGCAAGTGACAATGAGTACAAAAAAGGCCAAACACAACATTGATTTCAGGTTCCTCGATTGCTTCTTCGGCCACTCTAACTTCTTTGTCATGCATTCTTTCATAGCCGTTATCTAACATCGACGACGCCATATGTGGTTTTGTCAACCCACTCAAAGAAACCATAATCCGTGACACTGTTTGCCTATGGACAAGAATAGAACCACCTTTCTTTCGACATTTCATGATTTCAAACGTAAATCCGATAGTTATCCCTCCTACAATTGCATAACGAGATGAGAAGTCTCAAGATTAGAGGGACAAACAAATAATTTGTTAAGATTGTAGGGACTAATAAGTAAAAATCCCAAAGATGCCCCCAACGGTTACCATATGGCAGCCAGCGACCAACGACCTTCCTGGACTGGCGGGAACCGAAAGTATTAATTGGCGGGTACAACGTTCCTCCTGCATGCAAAGACAGACAGACGGACATGGCGACCTTGACCTGCCTCCTCTGCTTCTTCTTTCTCGTCCGCCCCACCATGCCAGCTTATACTCCGGAGGAGGACGTCCAGCTCCAGGCCCTGACCGCCTTCAGGGACTCCATCAAACAAGACCCACTGGGGGCCCTGGCTGGCTGGACGGCCGCAGCTCACCACTGCAGCTGGCCGGGCGTCTCCTGCGACCCCTCCAACACCTCCGTCCTCTCCATCTCCCTCCCTAAGAAGAAGCTCGGCGGCACCATCTCCCCCTTCCTGGGCAACGTCTCCACGCTTCAGCTCCTCTACCTGAGCTACAATTCCTTCTATGGCACCCTACCATCCCGGCTCGGGCTCTGTTCGGACCTCGTCAGCATCTCCATCTTTCAGAACCTCCTCTCCGGCGAGATCCCCGAGGACCTGGGGAATCTAAAGAAACTCGGGAGGTTGGACTTGGGGAGGAACTTCTTCAATGGAAGCATCCCCACCAGCATCTGCAACTGCACGTCTCTGGTCGAACTGGCTTTGGCCACCAACAACCTCACCGGCACGATCCCATCAGATATAGGCAATCTGGTCAATCTTCAGACATTTCTAGCCTACGGAAACAAACTGGTTGGATCCATACCAGCATCCTTATGGAGGTTGACAGGCATGCGAAGTTTGGATTTCTCCATGAACCAGTTGTCTGGCACCTTATCTCCTGAGGTTGGAAACTTCTCAGAGTTATCTACCCTCCACCTCTTAGAGAACCGGTTCCATGGACCCATCCCACCGGAACTGGGGCGTTGCAGAAACCTCACTTCATTGGCCCTGTACCAGAATGAGTTTACAGGGAGCATCCCACAAGAACTTGGAGAATTGATAAACCTGGTCATTTTGTTCTTATACTCGAACACATTGTCCTCCACCATCCCTGCTGCATTATCCCACTCCAGGTCTCTGATCCGTTTGGATCTTTCCCGCAATGAGCTGAGTGGGAGCATACCACCTGAGTTGGCATCCTTAAATTCTCTCAAACTTTTGTCTCTCTATGGTAATAGATTGACGGGGGGGATCCCGCCATCCTTAGTGAACATGACGAACCTGGAGGTGTTAGTCCTGTCTCTCAACCACATGACAGGTAGACTTCCTCCAGACTTGGGGTCACTTTACAACTTAGAGGTGCTGAATGTCGGCGGCAATGCCCTCCGTGGTTCCCTCCCTTCCAGTTTAGCCAACTGCACCCGTCTCACTGATGCAACATTTGCCCTCAACCGGTTTACAGGGAAGATCCCTCTGGGCTTGGGAAGGCTACAGAACCTGAGAGAATTCCATGTCGACCGAAATCGGATGTATGGGGAAATACCCGGCGATCTATTCAATTGCACCAAGCTCGCAATGTTGACCATGCATGCAAACAATTTCGGTGGGATTCTGAAGCCCGAAATAGGAAAGCTATCCAATTTGAAGCACTTATATCTAACAGCAAATGCATTCTCAGGGTCAATTCCGCTGGAAATCAGCAACTTGACAGTGCTGATAGGCTTGAAAATGGGGGAAAACAAATTTTTCGGTCAAATCCCCACAGAAATATCCAAGCTCTCACTCCTCCAATGGCTTTCCCTTCAAGTGAACTCTCTAGAAGGTGTGATCCCCGAACAACTATTTGAATTGGAGCGGCTCAATGTTCTAGAATTGCAGCAGAATAAGCTCACTGGATCCATACCAGACACAATATCAAAACTCCAAAGCCTTTCCCACCTGGACCTCCATGGAAACCAACTCAGTGGTCTTATTCCCAGAGGCTTCAAAGATCTTCAAAAGCTGCTTTCGGTGGATCTTTCTCACAATCAGCTGGTTGGAAATATATTTGGTCCAGTGATCTCGGGCATGAAAAGTTTGCAGTTGTATCTCAACCTATCCAACAATTTGCTCGAAGGTTCTCTCCCCACTGAGATTGGTGGGCTAGAAATGGTGCAGGAGATTGATATTTCTCACAACAATCTCTCTGGAAGCATTCCACAATCACTTGGAGGGTGTAAGAACCTTCGTTCCCTTGACCTTTCGGCAAATATATTGTCGAGCCAACTTCCTGGTAAGATATTTCCTCCTTTTAGTGTACTCACTAGCTTGAATCTTTCCAGCAATAAACTGGTAGGGGAGATTCCAGTAGGTATAACTGAGATGAAGCAACTTATATCTCTCGATCTTTCTCAAAATGAGTTCGAAGGAGCAATCCCAAAGAGTTTGGAGAACCTCACCAGTTTAACATACCTCAACCTCTCTTTCAACCAATTACAGGGTCCTATCCCACAAGGTGGGATTTTTAAGAACTTGAAACCTTCAAGTCTGGATGGAAACCTTGCACTATGTGGAGCCAAAATTCGTGCACCTTGCAACAACAAAATGCACCATAATTATTCAAAGAAGGCCCTCTTGGTGATCATGTTGCCATCCTCACTGGGTCTACTCTTGTTCTTACTGCTTGCTTTTATTGTCAAGGAAAGGTCTAAGGCAAGGAGGTGTCCAGAAGATAATATCGAGGATTTAGAAGCACAGCTAAGATTGGCACATGGTTTAAAAAGATTTACAGATGAGGATTTGCACATTGCTACTGAGTTCTTCAAGGAAGAGAATGTGATTAGCAGTAGTAGCCTAAGCATTGTTTACAGAGGAAGGCTTCAGGATGGTGGGAGGCTTGTTGCTGTGAAGAAGCTAAACCTGCAGCAATTCCCATCAAAGTCTGATAAATGCTTCTTTACAGAGCTGAAGACCCTAGGATACCTAAAGCATAGAAACCTGGTAAAAGTGGTGGGTTATGCCTGGGAGTCTGGCAAATTAAAAGCCCTTGTACTGGAATTCATGGAGAATGGAAGTCTAGAAAATGTAATACATGACACAAGGTTGGATAGGTCAAGATGGAAGAAGGCCTCTGAAAGGCTGAGGGTATGCATATCAATTGCTAGTGGCCTGGTTTACCTCCACTATGGTTATGACTTCCCTGTTGTTCACTGTGACCTGAAGCCAGCCAATATCCTCCTAGATCAAGAATGGGAGGCTCATATCAGTGACTTTGGAATAGCTCGGATGCTTGGCATCCATTTGCAAAATAGTGGCAGGGGCTTGTCCACTTCCTCTGCACTACAGGGAACCATCGGCTACTTGGCACCAGGTAACAAGTTCTCTGTTTTCTCTGTGGCCATTTTAATGGTTTTATTTTGAATTCCTTCCCTATATCTAACAGAAGGCTCACCTTATCACTTAACATCTCTGTGGGGGACTAATGTGTTTCTTCTCAGAGTTTGCATATATGACGAAGGTGACACCGAAGGTGGACACATTCAGCTTCGGCATTGTCATCATGGAGTTCCTCACCCGAAGGAGGCCTACGTCAGTGGAAGGAAAGGATGGCCATCCCATGGCACTACCAGAGTTAGTGGTGGAGGCACTTGCTGGTGGAGTTGACAAGGTCCTTCCTGTGCTCGACCCAGATATGGAGCTCACAAGCTCCAAGGCCGTGCAGATGGCTGTGACGCTCCTGGAGCTAGCCGTATCATGCACGCAGGTAGAAGCCGATGCCAGACCGAACATGAACGACATCCACTCCTCCCTGTTGAAGCTGAAAGCAGGGCTGCAGTGATCAATAGCATCGCATCCAGCCAGTTCAGCTTCGAACTACGGTGGCAGTTCTTATGATCTCTGCAGCACATACTAGATAATCAGGCCTGTTGCTATGTATGCCTTAAATCTGAAGTTCAACTGCTGTTGATCTTGTGTTGAATGGCAATCAATGATTTTCGTCCTGTTCCTTTGTTCCTTCCAGTTTTTGTGCACTTTGTGCTTGTGCATCTGTTATCCTGAAGTAGTTTGTGTTTGCCCTGGCTGTTGGATGAAGCCTTCAAATGGCCCATAACTGGACAGTAGGCTTCATGATGAATAGCTACTTCTCTTCATCCATAATCTAAAGAGCTGAACAGTTGTATGCTCGATGGCATGCCTCCTTGAAAATTTCATGTCTTAATTTTTTTCCCTTTATTGTAACAACATTCAATGTTTTTGCAATGGTTCCTATAGATTAATAGAATGTGCTCATAAAAGGAAAGCATAATGCTAATTTCTTTTCTATGTTTCATGTGACGGCTTGTGTGGTGAAAGTCAATGATTTGTCAAGCAGTTACTCACCCTTGATGTTGATTGTTTTATGCGTCAAACCTGCTTATTTGCAAGTTTAGGTACATTTTTTTCATCAGTTTGAATCCCTCTATCTTTTCCCCTGATTTCTACTTTTTTTTGAAAATATTCCGGATGCAATCTGTGATGACACCTGGTCATGGAAATATATTGTTGATACACCTTAATTTTCTTGTCAGGTGCACTGCTAAGATGAATCATCTTTCATTTTCATAGCATTGACTTCAAGAACTCTGATGTGTTCTGATGTTGGTGATAGTGATTAATTTCTTATTCTTTTCAGATTCTGAACAATATGGTACTGGCTAAGAACAAAATTGAGATGGTGGCTTATTTTCAACATAGAAAGTATGACTTTAGGAATGAATTTGGAAATGATTCAATTTAAAAATATTTGGTCCATGATATGGTATGATTCATTTTGATTTTGTGTGTAAGTCAAAGGACTGATGATTCATTTTCATTTATGAGGAGGTGACTGCAGTGTACCTATCCTTGAAATGAGAAAGGTCAGAGGAATGCGGATAACTGTTTTTCTTTCATACTTGTCCTTGAAAAGATAGTCTGTTGCACTTATATAGATAAAAGGTCAAAAAATTTTAGGATGGCTGATGCTTGTAAACTGGGTGTCAAGACTGTCAAGGACTAAATGACTTCTGATGTGTAGACGGCCATTGTATTTGAAAGTTGATTCAATAAGATGCAACTTACGAATTCTCATCTGGGAGAATACTTTTTGTTGATAATGTTCCTAATGCTATCTATATTACTAGATATTTCTGTCACAAGTCCTTCGACTCTGCAGTGATGTTCCAATATTGTCACACCCAATAAATCTCGCAGACTGCAGCGAGGGCTTCAATAAGGGATTTGTATTTGTATCATCCTATTACTAGCCCTTTGCTCTTGTTCTTAAGAGGACTGGACCGAGGGAGGGCAGGTTGCATGGGTCCTATCAATGGACTATGCCTATGAGCCAGTTGACCATTGTTTTCATCTGCAGAAAATCTGTTCCATTGCCAGGGGAAGTTAACTCAGGGATGTCAATTAAACAAAGTCTTTTGATACCATCATCCTTAAGGAGATGGCATGGAAATGTATGCTCTTCTTTTGCAGGTATTGCCATTTCTTGGATTTGCATTAACAATGTTTTTGTTTTGCTCAACTGTGCCAGTTTTGCTAAAGGTATGCCAAAGATTCTCCTTTGAGGTGAATAGTTTTTCATTTAGCTACTCTGATCCCAATTCTTCAAGCTGAGGCAGTTCAAGTAAATAAATTATTCTTGGATGTAGAATTGTTAAGCATCCGTTCATTTCTTTGATGTAGTCTTTTTTTTTCACAAAAATGGGGATTGAGAGTTCAGGGAATTGTGCATCGGATCTAGGAAGTTACTACCTTACTGAGGCTGACACTAGCATTGCAAGCTGCCTTATATAATATATGGTCTACATTTAGACTGCAGTGAACCTATTAAGTCCTGGCTACATCTGCAGGCCCAAATGTATGAAGGAGGGCAACCTATTTAGTTCTTTTCTATATTCCAGAGCTTTATCATATTTAAAGTATCTTTGCTTTTGTGTCTTAGAATATGCAAGTTGATATCTATTTCTAAAGAGAGTTATTATTTTAGTTTTGCCTGACATCTTCTTATATAAAACTTTGTAAGGAAGTGTGAGTTCTACGAACAAAAAGTATATAACAGAGAATGTCATTTTTATAGCTTTTTTTATTTTTTTCTTAAGTGGGTCACCCACTGGGACTCAGAAAACCCAGGGCCTTGCACTCCCCCAAGTAATGAGGGAGCCAAGGTTTGAACTGGGAACATCATGGTTCCCCACGAGGTGAAGAACCAACTGGGCTACCCAGTTGGCTCGAATGTTAATGCTGATGAGACATATTCTGAAGATGGTAATGCCTTGTTCTGTGTGCAAGGAGTACAAATGAAGCAAAAAAAAGATTTCTGCCCATGTGCTCCTTGCCCCCTATACAGCAAAAACTGCCACAGCTCTTCCCGCCGCTGTTGCAAGGATGATTGATATGAGATGCTTTTCTATACTAATGAAAGATGGTTCCATTTTTTAATGAAAGGCACCTTGTTTACCAAAGGAGTATTGAAAAGTCATTTGTGGTGTGTTGACTTGTGAAAAGAATATGGTAGAATTATGTTGTTGTCAGCTTCGAGGGATACACAATTCCCGAGGAATGTGAGGACATGATTTACTCAAAAAAAATCCTTCACACCCAGAAACTCTTATGGTGGCAATCTTGTATCTATGAGCGTGCCTTCGTTCCACAGATTGTGGACCCTTTTTAACATGAAGTCATCAAGTGTCCCAGAATAGCTTAAGAAATGATATGTTTAAGCAATGATACCATTCGAATAATTTTTAGCTCTATTCTTAACTAGATTTATCTCATCGTGTGTTAATCGAGTTGGTGCTCCATCTGAATTGTGGTTATTATGTTCCTGGATTGTACATGGATGTAGTGTACACATTGGTAAAAAGGTTCTTGTTTAACTGCAGTCCATTAATCCTTTATTTGCCTCTGTCACCATGGCTACATTATTTACCAACATGGTGCTCAAGGCACTGCAGGACCAACATGCTCTTTCAGATCGATGGTAAGAGCTTGGTCGTCCTACTCAAGATTCTGGTCCTTCCATTTAATTTAGGTGCTTTTTCAGATTGTTCCAAGTTCTCCATAAGAATTCAAGTGGTTTTGGTGGCTGTATATAATTCCTAGATGTATATAACCTAAGAAATTCCCATGTTTTCAATATCTTTTTGATTATTAACCTGGATCAAACCACATGTCTGGATCAAAGTTTTTGATTCATTGATTGATAGCAAGCCATGCATCATCCTCTTACTCTTTGACTTGAGGTGTTTAATAGAATCTCTCTGCACTGACGCAGAAATTAGTGAGCAACTAGTTCCAACTTTAATAGAATCTTTTTGCACTGACACAGAAATTAGTGAGCAACTAGTTGCAACTTTGCATGATTTTTAATATAGTTTTTTACAAAAGTTGCAGTGTTATGCTTCCACATGTCATTTGGGAAATTTTACCTCAGAAATTCCACTTTCATGGTGCTTAGTACTGGCAATCATATTTTCAATCCACAAATATGTGTGCACGTTAGCTAAGGAATAAAACCCCATCAACTTTCTGAATGTCTGATTACTGATATGTGATAGATCCACAATCTCTTCATCCATTGTCACTTGAATGAGTGTAAGATTCACCAAATAACCTCTTTATCTTAACATATCCCAATCAGTAGTATCCTACATTGCTATCTTACAAAGTAATCACCACATGTGGGAGTTTTGATGTCTCTGTAAAATGAATGCTGTTGTAGTTACCTCCAGGAATCATAATATAGATGGATAGAAAAGCATTGCATCATAAATAATGGACAAGTAGTTGCCTGCGTAATTAAGCAGTAGATCTTGGCTAAGAAAGCAATGCCTTCTGGATGCATTTGTCAGAATCTTTCTAGATGTTGTTTGTAGGGCAGGAGAATATCTCTATATCCTGAACTAAAGTGTCAGCGAGTAATATCTTTTGGTTATTGTCAATAATAATCACTTTTACTTGGTCTCTGCATAGTCTAGGTGCTTTGGATATTGTCAATAGCAGTCTCTTTGAGTGTGTCTTTTTTTTTTTTTCGGGGGAGGCGCCTAGGCGAGCTGCCCACTAAGGCACTCACTTGGCTGCCTTGGTGCACATAGGCCACCTTGGGCCTGCCTAGCCTGCCTTGGCAAGACATCCACTCCTTTTTTTTGAGGTAGGTTTTAGTATTTTGGTAAAATTTCAGAGATAATTTTGAAAAATTGACAAATGCTATGTCAAAATTGGAAAGAGAAGATAAGACTTCCATTTCTCTTTCCTCTTTCTCTCGGATTTTTCTCCCTATCGATTCCTCTTCTCTCCTCTTAAGGACATTGATTCATATTTGCTTGGTGCACTTTTTGAAGCTAGTACTATTTTGTCTCTTTTTGATAATTCACAAGTAGAAAATTATGAAACTATTATGTTGATGTGCTTATAATTTACCAAAAAATGTGTTATTTATGCTTCCTTTTAATATAGAGAAAAACTATTTGAATATCATATTTTAGATTAAAATTTGTGTATTGATTGACATGTATTTGCAAATTTGTATTAGTTTTCTCCTTATTAATTTATTTTTATTTGTCATTCATTATATTTTTGAATTTTAAAACATAGGTATATGTTGAAGATTTGTGAAAATCAAATTTTTTATTAACTAAGATAGAACTTATATGTAGAAAATGTATAGTAGTAGTTCTCTTGTAATGTACTTAGTTATGTAAACTAAGCTTCGCCTAAGCGCTTCGCCTTGTCGCTTAAGCAGTAAGGCGGTGGGCCATCGCTTTGGTCGCCTTGGACGCCTTGACAACCATGATTGGTATAAGGCTCTGATGATGATCTTTACAACTATGGATGACTTCTGCGGGATGCCAATGAGTACCCTGTAATGACTTATATGAAGGGACTTCTAGATGCTCCTAGGTGTGGATTTAGTGCACTAGCAGTCAGGGTTTTGCAAGAATACGGTAAGTTGGCATACTATCTTGTTTGCAATGCTAGAGTAAATTCGTGTAAATAGTTACACCCTGAAACTAAACTAAACTGCCTGATTCTGTGCATCCGAAAAAAATGTGGTTAAGAGAGGAAAAATAGGCTCTTTTGTTCACATGAAGGAAAGAACAGAACCAAATTAACAAAATAACTGTCAAATTTGCCTTCAGCAAAAGCATAGAATGATCAAAAGAACTTTTCAAATTTATCTTAGGCAGCTCCTGTTAGATGCATGCATAAGCATATCTTTGCACGTCACTGCTATCTGCTTGAGGCTTTGGGGCATGGTTAATCAGAAGTTCTTATGTTCCCAAGTGGGGCTCTCAAGGATGAAGTAAAGAAAGAGGCCTCGGATTCACTGTGGTGTATAGACTGCAAATTCGCTGATTGTATCCTTTGTCAAATGTTTTACTTTGAATTTGCAACAACATGCCTTTCTCCCTTTGTACATTATTTTTTGTAGCAAGGAGTTCCAAGTTGTTTGATTTGTGTGGTGCTGGAGTCCAATGATCAGCGCAAGAAACATTTTGGAAGATCAAGTTCTCAAAAATAGTGTAATGGCTTTCAGCTGTGTTGGCATCCCTTCTGTTTGATGTTAAAATATTTGCTATATTATATTTACTAGGTGGTGGTGGCTAGCTGGTATTGTTTGCAAGTAATATGTGCCTGTCTAAATAACTGCTAATGCAGTAATCCTACATACACATCTCAGAAGCCAAGGCGGCCAACGGTGGTAGCGTGGGCCGCAGGGGCGGTTGGGGCCGTGGCGGTGCTGGACGGCAGAGCCTGCTGTGGCGTCGGGCTGCCGTGGGCGTGCGCGGCAGGTGGGACGATGGTGGCACCGGCGATGGGGTTCCGCTGCTGCTGTGATTCACAGAGGAGAAAGCAAAAACGGGGAGGGGGAAGAGGATGAACAGTGAATGGAGGGGGGATCTGGTGAGAGGAAGTTAAAGGAACAGTGGATGGGGGGTATGGGAAAGCGAGAGACCAACTCGGTGAGGAAGAAGAGAAGAGTACAGAAGAAGACAGATGAAAGGGGAAGGGGATTTCGACGGGGACGATGCACATCGGAGAAGAGGAAGACAAAAAAAAACTTAAAATATAACAAAACACAGCGGCCCTCCAAAATTTTTGTCCAGCCATTGTGTACCCTTAATTAAGGTTAACCGTTAACATATCTTTATTTATAAAAAAAATTACAAATGAATACTTTTTATTTTTACTTTACCAACATCGTATCCCTACTCTTCAAATAAATAAAAATATATAACAAAATAAAATATTTCCTAACAAAATCTAAACTAACTTAATAACTCTTAAGTTATGGAAATAAAAATAATCACGAATTTACCTACGTAAATATATATAAAAAAATAAAAATATAATTTTTAATATGGATATCTTTGATGATCCCCGATAAATCAAAATCATCTTTCATAAATCGACCAAGTTGCTCCGCATTATGGTGAGTTGAGACCGATACATATATACATCTTGTTCAGATTTTCTTCTCAGGCAACTAATATTATATATATAGTGAGAAAAATTAGAGAGATTTGACATGAGAAAAATATAGTGACCCATTAATGATCCAAAAGAAAAGGCTACAAGAAGGGTCCACAAAATATGCCAAGTGCAGCTAGTGGGGCCATCATTAGAATACTTACAAATAACCCCTCTCGGGACCACAATGCGCATTGACTAAAGTTGGAGACAGTTCCATTAGTCAAGCCCGGAAGTAAGTTGGCCCTCTAATTTCCTCACTTCTACTCATTTGCTTTGTGCATAATTATACAGAATTTCTTATAGGGAATGGCCATGAAGACCACCAAGAATTCTTTTAGGTGGTAGAGGTGGTAGGGGTGGCGGAGATTCCATAGTCAGGGGTGGAGGGACAGGAGTAGCATCATCAGGAGGCCCAGGTAATATCACTCAGTTATCTCACTCAATCCAAAATATGGACAGCACTAAAAGAATGCCTTTGGAAGTTACACAAAATGAGGCTGGCGGAGAGGTGGGAGAGGCACTCTGTCGGGCAGCAAGGAAGGAAGTTGCAGCCAGGGGAGAAGCCTTGGCCATGGGAAAAGCACCAACAGCCATGGTAGGGGTAACAAATTGACTGTGTCTGAGAATGTGATGATTATGAAATTGATGAAATTTTCTCAATGCAAGGAACACCTTCACATTGTAGGTTGCACAGGTGAAAGGGAGAAAAGGGGTTCCACAAGTGCCACCGGTGGAGACATTCGTGTGCATGAAGTCATAAATATGGACAGTCCAGCGTCCGGGTGTCTTCTTCGCATAGGTCCGACAACTCAGAAGTTGGATCGGATTGATGGCGCTCAATCGTACATGTTCAACTTTCCACCATCTTCTTCCACTTGTAAGTTTATGTATATTAGACCTTTGTCTAAGTGTACAGTACTATAGGTTAGATCTTTTAGCATTCTAACATTCTTTCTCTCTGACATGTGCAGGACTACTTGGGGAATGGCTATAGCAGCAGGTTGGACTTGGTTTTTGTGGTGGGCAGTTAAGCGTGCACTATGTTAGTAGGGGATTAACTGTGTTGCAGTTCGCATTAGTTAATACTGTGTTGTGAATTAATGTAGCTGGTCTGATCGAAGTTAATTTACAAGTGGAGTTTGATCTGTGTTCAACAATGGGAATGTCCAGCTTTTGTGAATTCGAACTTTGAACATGTTTTTTTGTGAATGCTGCAGGTCTGAATTGAACCAAGTTTATACATATACTTGGAGTTTGATCTGTGTTAAGCAATGGGAATGTTCCAGCTTTTGTGAATCAATTCGTCACATTACAGTCATTTCAGAACCTCTCAAGGATAAAGATCAGAAAGCTCCTAATATTCATGAACAGCCAATGGAAGTTTCAGAACAAGCAAAGGTCATTTTGTCCGGAAGATGGATAAACACTAGAACTTGACAATCTAGCAAATGTCATACATGCGTTTTTACATCTGAGATACAAAGATTATCTCATCTCAAAAGTTCAGCTGACAAGTCTGATGCATGCGCGGCGGCATTATCACCCTTTTCATCCATGGCCACTCGATAATGCAAGTGACAATGAGTACAAAAAAGGCCAAACACAACATTGATTTCAGGTTCCTCGATTGCTTCTTCGGCCACTCTAACTTCTTTGTCATGTATTCTTTCATAGCCGTTATCTAACATCGACGACGCCATATGTGGTTTTGTCAACCCACTCAAAGAAACCATAATCCGTGACACTGTTTGCCTATGGACAAGAATAGAACCACCTTTCTTTCGACATTTCATGATTTCAAACGTAAATCCGATAGTTATCCCTCCTACAATTGCATAACGAGATGAGAAGTCTCAAGATTAGAGGGACAAACAAATAATTTGTTAAGATTGTAGGGACTAATAAGTAAAAATCCCAAAGATGCCCCCAACGGTTACCATATGGCAGCCAGCGACCAACGACCTTCCTGGACTGGCGGGAACCGAAAGTATTAATTGGCGGGTACAACGTTCCTCCTGCATGCAAAGACAGACAGACGGACATGGCGACCTTGACCTGCCTCCTCTGCTTCTTCTTTCTCGTCCGCCCCACCATGCCAGCTTATACTCCGGAGGAGGACGTCCAGCTCCAGGCCCTGACCGCCTTCAGGGACTCCATCAAACAAGACCCACTGGGGGCCCTGGCTGGCTGGACGGCCGCAGCTCACCACTGCAGCTGGCCGGGCGTCTCCTGCGACCCCTCCAACACCTCCGTCCTCTCCATCTCCCTCCCTAAGAAGAAGCTCGGCGGCACCATCTCCCCCTTCCTGGGCAACGTCTCCACGCTTCAGCTCCTCTACCTGAGCTACAATTCCTTCTATGGCACCCTACCATCCCGGCTCGGGCTCTGTTCGGACCTCGTCAGCATCTCCATCTTTCAGAACCTCCTCTCCGGCGAGATCCCCGAGGACCTGGGGAATCTAAAGAAACTCGGGAGGTTGGACTTGGGGAGGAACTTCTTCAATGGAAGCATCCCCACCAGCATCTGCAACTGCACGTGTCTGGTCAAACTAAGTTTCTCCACCAACAACCTCACTGGCACGATCCCATCAGATATAGGCAATCTGGTTGATCTTCAGACATTTCTAGCCTACGGAAACAAACTGGTTGGATCCATACCAGCATCATTATGGAAGTTGACAGGCATGCGAATGTTGGATTTGTCCACCAACCAGTTGTCTGGCACCTTATCACCTGAGGTTGGAAACTTCTCAGAGTTATCTATCCTCCACCTCTTTGGGAACCGGTTCTATGGACCCATCCCCCCGGAACTTGGGCATTGCAGGAACCTCACTGCATTAGGCCTGAACAAGAATGGGTTTACAGGGAGCATCCCGCAAGAACTTGGAGAACTGATAAACCTGGTTGAATTGTTCTTATACTCGAACATGTTGTCCTCAACCGTCCCTGCTGCATTATCCCATTGCAGGTCTCTGATCAGGTTGGCTCTTTCTGACAATGAGCTGAGTGGGAGCATACCACCCGAGTTAGCATCCTTGAGTTCTCTCGAGGTTTTGCAACTCCATGCTAATAGATTGACGGGGGGGATCCCTCCATCCTTGATGAACTTGACAAATTTGGAGGTGTTGACCCTGTCTGTCAACAACCTGACAGGTAGACTTCCTCCAAACATGGGCTCGCTCTACAAATTAGAGCGTCTGATAGTTGACGCCAATGCCCTACATGGGCCCCTCCCTTCCAGTTTAGCCAATTGCACCCGTCTTATTTTTGCATCATTCGGCGGCAACCGGTTTACAGGGAAGATCCCTCTGGGCTTGGGAAGGCTGCAGAACTTGCAATACTTCTCTGTTAACAAAAATCAGATGTCTTGGGGAATACCTAGCAGTCTATTCAATTGCACGAAGCTCGACACTTTGGGCTTGGATGTAAACAATTTCGGTGGGATTCTGAAGCCCCAAATCGGAAAGCTAGCCAATTTAAAGTACTTGTATCTAACAGCAAATGCATTCTCAGGGTCAATTCCGCAGGAAATCAGCAACTTGACAGTGCTGATAGGCTTGGCAATGGGGGTAAACAAATTTTCCGGCCAAATCCCCACGGAAATATCAAAGCTCTCACTTCTTCAATTGCTTTCCCTTCGAGTGAACTCTCTAGAAGGTGTGATCCCCGAACAACTGTTTGAATTGGAGCAGCTCAGCATTCTGGAATTGCAACAGAATAAGCTCACTGGATCCATACCAGACACAATATCAAAACTCCGAAGCCTTTCCCAACTGAACCTCCATGGAAACCAACTTAGTGGTCTTGTTCCCAGAGGCTTCAAAGATCTTAAAAATCTGCTTTCGGTGGATCTTTCTCACAATCAGCTGGTTGGGACGGTATCTGGTTCAGTGATCACGGGCATGAAAAGCTTGCAGTTGTATCTCAACCTATCAAACAATCTGCTCCAAGGTTCTCTCCCCACTGAGATTGGTGGGCTACAAATGGTGCAGGAGATTGATATTTCTCACAACAATCTCTCTGGAGGCATTCCAAGATCACTTGGAGGGTGTAAGAACCTTCTTTCCCTTGACCTTTCGGCAAATATATTGTCAGGCCAACTTCCTGGTATGATATTTCCCCCTTTTAGTGTACTCACTAGCTTGAATCTTTCCAGCAATAAACTGGTAGGGGAGATTCCAGTAGGTATAACGGAGATGAAGCAACTTATATCTCTCGATCTTTCTCAAAATGAGTTTGAAGGAGCAATCCCAAAGAGTTTGGAGAACCTCACCAGTTTAACATACCTCAACCTCTCTTTCAACCGACTCCAGGGACCTATCCCAGAAGGTGGGATTTTTAAGAACATGAAGCCTTCAAGTCTGGATGGAAACCTTGCACTATGTGGAGCCAAAATTCATGCACCTTGCTACAACAAAAGGCACCATAATTATTCAAAGAAGGCCCTCTTGGCGATTGTGTTGCCATCCTCACTAGGTCTACTCTTGCTCTTGCTACTTGCTTTTATTGTCAAGAAAAGGTGTCAAGCAAGGAGATGTCCAGAAGATAATATCCAGGATTTAGAAGAACAACTAAGATCAGCACAAGGTTTGACGAGATTTACAGAGGAAGATTTGCATATTGCTACTGAGTTCTTCAAGGAAGAGAATGTGATTGGAAGTAGTAGCCTAAGCATTGTTTACAGAGGAAGGCTTCAGGATGGTGGGAGGCTTGTTGCTGTGAAGAAGCTGAACCAGCAGCAATTCCCATCAAAGTCTGATAAATGCTTCTTCACAGAGTTGAAGACCCTAGGATACCTAAAGCATAGAAACCTGGTTAAAGTGGTGGGTTATGCCTGGGTGTCTGGCAAATTAAAAGCCCTTGTACTGGAATTCATGGAGAATGGAAGTCTAGAAAATGTAATACATGACACAAGGTTGGATAGGTCAAGATGGAAGGAGGTCCCTGAAAGGCTGAGGGTATGCATATCGATTGCTAATGGCCTGGTTTACCTGCACTATGGTTATGACTTCCCTGTTGTCCACTGTGACCTGAAGCCAGCCAATATCCTCCTAGATCAAGAATGGGAAGCTCATATCAGTGACTTTGGAACAGCTCGGATGCTTGGCGTCAATTTGCTAAACAGTGGGGGGAACTTGTCCACTTCCTCTGCACTACATGGAACCATAGGCTACTTGGCACCAGGTAACAAATTCTTAATTTGTTTCCTCTCTGTGGCCCTTTTAATGGCATTATTTTGAATTCCTTCCATATATCTAAAAAGGGCTCACATTATCACTTAACATCTTAATGTGGACTAATGTGTTTCTTCTCAGAGTTAGCATATATGAGAAACGTGACACCGAAGGTGGACACATTCAGCTTCGGCATCATCATCATGGAGTTCCTCACCCGAAGGAGGCCAACGTCAGTGGAAGGAAAGGATGGCCATCCATTGGCACTACCAGAGTTCGTGGCGGAGGCACTTAGTGGTGGAGTTGACAAGGTCCCACCTGTGCTCGACCCAGATATAGAGCTGACAAGTTCCGGGGACGTGCAGATGGCTGTGACACTCTTGGAGCTAGCCGTATCATGCACGCAGGCAGAAGCTGATGCCAGGCCAAACATGAATGACGTCCTCTCCTCCCTGTTGAAACTGAGAGAAGGGTGGTAGTGATCAATAGCACCGCATGCAACCAATTGAGCTTCAAACTACGGTGGCAGTTCGTATGATCTTTGCAGCATATACTAGATAAACAAGCCTATGCTAGTATTGTCATGTTCCTTTGTTCAATCCCAAAACTTAATTTGGATTAGAGTTTGCAGTGTCAAAAACTAGAGTCTATAGATTTATGCACACTTCATGAAATATGAAATAGGCTCTTACTTTTGCTCTGCCATGTTTAACTGTTGTCGGTGTGGCCAAGCTTGCCAGTGTTGGAATAGCACTAGATGGTATAGAAACCCCCTTAGTAAACTCCATCTTGCTAAATTACATGTGCCTCATCAAAGTAGATGATGATTAATACTGTCATGTGGGCCTCCATAGTTATTGATCTCATAAAGCTTCTACATGCCAGCGTTAGAAGTAATCTGTCAGCAATCTCAGAGGCAAGAAAGCAATCTGGTAGTTGTACCTGACTTTGTTTGTGGCCGGTGAGCAGATAACCAACAAGATTAGACTTCAGATTGAGAGTGTTAACAAGGAATGGGTCTCTTGTTTGTGTAATCTGGACAATAGTAATTCCACTTTTTGTCTTTCTTGGGGAGGATATAATCTATATGGGGTTGGTTTTTGTATCGGGGAGTTTTTGTGCTTCATCCATCCTTGCTTGTAAATCATGTTTTCTCTATTTATACAAATAGTCGTATTATCCACTTACAGAAAAAAACAGCACCTTCCTTTTTAGGGATTCACACGGTGTGTAAAACTAAGTTCCTTTTCACCAAAAGATTCTCTTCAACTTCTCTGATCCCAGCAATTAGATCATCCTTAGTCACCTATTGAAATTCTGGTAAAAAGCCGTACCAAAGACATTAGGCCCTCGCGACCTGTTCACCTCTGTCCCGAAAACTGCATCCTTGATTTTCCTTTCTGGAATGGACAAATTCATATCCGAATCTAGCCATTCACTAAGTCTGGGCAGTGTTCCTTCTAAACATTTGGGGTTTCATCTCTACTAACACCTTTTGAATTTCTTCAGTCTCTACTGTGTTACACATCTTGATCTGATAGATGTTCAGCTCCTTTTTATCTGGCATTAGCCACAGTATGGTAAAGTAATTGTATTCTTGTCACCTTCTTTTAATACTGTTCTGTTGCTCTTTGTTTTTATCAAATCTCATATTTGTCCACCCATTCTTGATGTTCTCCTTGGATGTTCAGAAGTTCATTCTTCTATTCAGCTATCCGGTCCTCTTGTTCCTCTCTCAGCTCCCGCTCCTTTTTCTACAAAAGAATCTTTTTTCTCAAGAAGAGCATGGGTGGCGGTAGCATTGCTCTTATTGGTGCAACAAAATAAGGCCTCATGGGCTTGGCAGGTGCAGGAAGGAGGGTGGGGGGAGGTTATTGTCAATTTGAATTTTTACATGTTTTTCACATATTCCGTACATTACTTAATCGTTTAAGAAGAGCTATCATGTGAGAATATTCTTAAAATATCCCAAGGTGTTGGATGGAAGCTACTCAGATGGCAAATTTGAAATCATTCGAGGAATGCATGTGACATTTAACTGCTAAGTTTCTTTTGGAAGAAGAAAGACATACCTAACTAAGAGTGACTAATATGAAATTTAGAAAATAAGAGGAGGTACATAAAAACTATCAATTTTTAATATCTATGATATTTTTTGGGATGTAGAATAATCAATCACAGGATTTTTAATATAAATTACTGGATCGATAACTTGCTATTAGTGCCATTATGAATACTCATAATGCCATATATATGAATAGTTCTGAAATAATAATTAATTGATCAAGTGCTATCGCAACTGTTTTTTGTACAACTAATAACACTTATAACGCGGTTCTCTCTATGATTTTTGTGTAGTCATTCAATAAATAAATATATGCATGGCACAAAAGTCATTTGTTTTTCACATTGGAGGATATCAATTCTTGAAACTGACAAAAGTCAAGTTGTGCCCCTGTATAACTTTTATGGCAGCTTATAGTTGGTGGACTGGTTTTCTTGTGGGTGATTACTCCTCCATACGTCTCATTATGCAGCCCAGAAACAAAAGTTCTTTGCTTTTGATGTCAAGTGCTTTCATATTCTTTAGCTATGGCCAAGTCTTATGAGGTCACTGTATTGATATTGAATACTTTTGGTCTGCAGTTGGTCAGACACATGCAAAGTCAGGATGGAGATACAGGAGGAGATGTTCCTACAACACTAAAGAAAATATTCAGATGTTGAACCAGGTTATCTCTGACAGATGACACACTTCTTATTTTTATATTTAATAATATATCCTTCTGCCAACACCAATATGATTGGTCACCAAAGTTAGTTTGGTCCTATTTGTGCATGCCTCTGTTATTATGAATGTTAAATTTCATTGGTTGCCTGTTAATCTAGATTATGCTGTTGTGCAAGGACACATTATCTCTATTGTGAAACTTTTAGCTTTAATATGCTAATATTAAACTTTTAGCTTTGACAAAAAACTCAAATTAAACTTTTAGCTTTGACAAAAAACTCAAAGTTTCACTGATATTAATGGTTTTGGTTCCCTCGTTCATCATATGGCTGAAAAAAAACAAGAAAATATTGCCTTTAAATATTTTCCTTTTTAGTTGTGATCTTCTATACAGGATTTTGAGTTTTTTGTCAGTAGTCAATGATTTTGGTTCCCATGTTCATCATATGGCTGAAGCAAAGCAAGATGTTTTAGCTTAGATATTTCCTTTTTTAGTTGCAATGTTCCATATGTGTCATCACTTTTTGTCAGCTTTGTACTGTTGTGTTTGGGTTGCTTACCATTTTTCTTTCTTTTGCTATCTTAGACTATTGAGGCTTTGTCGGCTCTTCCTTCTCTTAGAGCTTGCTACTAGGTTATACTTGCAATGTGCAGAGGAATTTTGCGGCCTGTGTTAGGTCGCTGTTGAGGCTGCTCTCACCAACTGTTTGTTCACATTAGTTTTCTTCTGTGCAAGAACAATTTTTACAGTGAAAGAATTGCCTTATCCTTGTCAGGCTGCAAATGATTGTGATATAGAACCAGTTGCATACGAGTTTTTACTCAAGCATTTATCTTATATGATGAAGTTGCAGAAGTCATGGGATTTTTGGAACAATCTCTTGGACTCATTATTTATTGCAAACAGGGTGCTTCTCAAACATAAAATTTTAATCACGAATTGGTTCCCTTCTTTCTATTATGTTCCGGTGTTCTCCTCCCCCCCCCCCCTTCTGAAGTTGAAATTTTGCATCTTTCAGGACTCGAAGGCACATGTTACTGCAATACACTTGATAATTGGAACTCTCCAGAGAATGAATATTTTTGGTGCTGAAAATAGGGACACATTGATCCACAAGGCCACAGAGGAAACACTGTTTCCATCTATCATAAAGCTTTCTGCTTGTTTGACAAGATGCTAAAATTATCCTTTATTCTTTTTTTAATGGTATTCTTCAAAGCTTTTGAACAAACTTGACCAATGAAGAGCAGTCTATGCATGTTCACATCTTTTCTGGGTTGATGATCAAGATGGCATAAAAGATGGGGAAAAGTTTAAATTTTGGACTTTATATTCCGTTATTTGTTTTTTTTGTTGTTAATATGTTCATGATGTTTTAGATGTTTCTGTGCATGAAACTCTGCTGGACACAGTTGTACTGAACTTTGATGCAAAAATGGCAAGCAAAAGATGTTATCAGTTGGATGAGTTAGAATAACCTTTTCAACTATTATAGCTAAAAATCTGATTTGTTTGGATATTTAGATGTGATAAATTGAAAAGGTGGGTCCATTTTATCATACATGGTTAAAAAAGAAATAAAAATAAAAGATTTTAATCTTCATTCCCTCTTTTTTCATGCCTATTCTATTATTCAGTGAAGTTGGCAAGTTGATCCTCTCGAACACTAAGGAGTTTCTTTCTGTCTACCATCCACATTTCTCCATTGTCCGTACTAGCAATCAGCATTTTATGTAACTTGCATTGGTACCCACATTTGCTACATGACGTGATGGTCTTATAACCAATCCTTATCAATCGAAATAGAAATCACTGGCCTCATGCATAACAAGCATGCCTCCATAATCTAAATTGGATGTCAGCAATGTGAATAATTGCGAGATTCAACCTGGTGCTTCAATAGTTCATCTGTAAGTCGTATAGTTGTTTGTGCCGCTTATTGAGATTGTTCAAAAATGGTGGCATCTGTTTTTTCTATAATTTATTGTAAACTGCTGACTAGAATGCCTATGTTTTGAGAAGTTGATATTCCATGTTGTGGTATGGTTGAGCTCATTATTGTTAATTCTAAGTTGCTTCCGTCAGTTGTTCCAGCTAAATCATCATCATCATCATCATCATCAGAGCCTTATCCCAATTAATTGGGGTCGGCTACATGAATCCTATTCCGCCAAAGATTTCTATCAAGTGCAATATTCATATTTAAACTCAAGGAATTAATGTCCTTCCTAATAACATCGCACCATCTCATTTTAGGCCTTCCTCGAGCTCTTTTACTAGCATCTACTAAGATTTGATCACATCTTTTAACCGGCGCTGAATTATCACCTGTTATGTGGGATTGTAAGGATGAGGATTGAACCATTTTGCTCCTGTGCTATTTACCAAATCTTTCTTGTTTCCACGTTCCTCCAATGCTGAGTATAAGTTATGACTATTTGTTGTATGCAGGGTCCTCATATCCTTTGCCTTAAACAGTTAAACTTGCCTTGAGAATCGCAAATGCTGCCCGACAGATGTCTAATGCAACACGCGGTAGCAGTGGAGTTATCACAGTGTTCATTGAGATACTAAACAAGTAAATTCCTCAGTGTTAGACACTTGTTTAATGTGGAGTTTCAGTTGATCAACAGAATACAAGGTCTGTTCTTGCATGTTTCAGGTATCTATACTTCTTTTGAGAAGGGAAATCCCCAGATCACAGGTTCAGTAATACAGGATCTTATTGAATTGATTACGACGGAGATGCAAAGTGACAGTACAACAACAGACCCCTCAGCTGATGCCTTCTTTAATAATTCAGTACAATACATCCAGTTTCAGAAACAGAAAGGTGGTGCCATGGGTGAGAAGTATGGGTCCATCGAAGTCTAAGATCACCTGGGTTTGTACAATAAGGATTGAAAGCTCCTTTAGCTGTAAGGTTGTGGAAGAGCTTCAGTGCTTGTCTACGGTAGACTAAGTCACCACCATGCTTGCTGAGGAAATGGAAGTGTTGTTTTTATTTGAACAAGTTTTATCCACTGCATGGTTCATCTACTACGTGTTTCCCCCATCTTATGTATTCTTTCTCGCGGCTCCTTTAATTACATCCCTTCTCCACCCAGCCACCAGTGAAGCAAAGATACGGCCGTTCATAATTCGGGTCAAACCCAAAAATCAAACCAAACGGTTCGGTTTGATTCAGTTCGGTTTAAAGTCGAATTTAGTTCGATTCAATTTCATAACGTGTAAAAGTGAATCAAATCGAATTTATTATTTATATATTTATATTAATATTATATATTATAAATATATTAAAAATTATATATACATGTAAAATGCATACAATATAAATATTTTTTTATTTATATACATATATATCATTAAAAAATATATTATAATAAAACATGACAATTCACTTTGAAATTGAATCGAACCGGTTTGGTTTGGTTCGGTTAGATTTGATGAGTAAATTCGGTTTAGATCGATTTGAAAAAAATGATCTCAAATCGAATCGTGCTCACCCCCAAGTAAAGAGCATCCGATTGTTGCGCCATATTCTTTCTTGGAACCTTGAAGCTAAGAAGATATAAATCACAATGCACGTGCTAATTTATTTTGTTGAGTTTTCTCTTTTTATTTTTGAAGATGACAAAACTTAGTTATTTTATGATCTAATAAAATTGTTGAGTGTGTTTAACAAGTGAAATTCACATCCCCAAAAGTTTATGTTTGAAGTTGTTAAATGTGAAAATAGGAATCAGTGTCCAAGACGATTAGACACCGACGTAAACACTAAGTTTCGAGATTTTAGATAGAATTTTTTAATCCAATCAGATCCGTTCCAAATTATATCATAATCTTAAGAGGATGCTTGTTGGGTATAAAAGGAAGGTTTTAAGGCCCTCTAAAATTGTTGAAGTCGTCACCAAAGGAGGAGAATGAATTTTGCACTAGTCACAATAAGGAGAGGGTAATTTCTTCGTGTTGAGAAACTTTCTTGGTGTTCTTATTACACTAATATGAAAGAACCTTAGTCACCACGACTTTATAGATTTGTTTTCTTGAAACGCATCCTTCTCTTGTGTTCTCTCATGTTCTAAGTATGAGTTTTAGGGTGGTTCATTAAGAACTTCTTCCACGAGAAAGAAAATGTTATTTTTTTTTTTCAATTTGAATACTAGCTAGCGTCTTAGTGTCTAGTGTATTAATGCGAGTTCGCACCCTTATATCTAGTGTGATTTGTGATGGGTTAGCGTCCGTGTGTCTTGTGTGGCTTGTGGTGAATTGGCACCCTAGTGTCTAGAGTGGTGTATGACGAGCTAGTACTAATAAAAGGGAAAATATTACACTACTCACCTCCTTTTGGCGTTGTTCTGCCGACATTCCTCCTCTCCGGCCTATCCTCTATGGTTTTCACTCAGACAGGGCCAAGCAATTTTTTGGTGCAATTTTGACCCAACAAAACCTGTGACTTTTCAGTAGTAAACTTGCGACCTTTCTTTAGTGCTGAGAAACATTCATGACACATAATTGACCCACAGCTGAATGAGAGCGATAAGAGGCACGACCCACAGAAGAAAAAGGGAAAAAAATACAATGAGCATTGAGGAGGAAGACTCATTATGGGGCTTCATGTGGAAGTAAAAGGGAGATCCTAATATATACCTCGTGCAAGCGGCATAACAATAGTCCTGCATTCATCAGAAGAAAACTGCTTCGACGATACTCTGTATGATGGATTTATATTGCTGAAATTAGCAGAAATAATAATAAATAAAAGTAAATAAGTTTAGAAAAGATATGTCGGGTCGAAGTGCGTAGTCGCTCGAACTAAGAGATCTATTGCCACCTAATGTACGGGTCTCGCGACAACGACCTCCTAGAGATACGACGACTCTCGGGTAGGCGATCCCCTCTCTCCCGTCAGCACGTCCTCGGAGAGAACTTTGCGAATCTCGGTATGACTTTCAAGAACTCAACAGAAATGAAAGGGAAGAAGGAAATGAGAAATTAATGTGTAAGAGCTCTCACGGTTTCACACACTTCTTTGTATGAACACCACAAAACCAAAAAACCCCCGCTACCCACAGATCACCCAAGGTGATGTATATACGGGGCCTTAGGAAAGACTCGACGGAGGAGCCTCCTCCAACGTCTCTTTCCTCATGGGAACCAGTGGGAGACAATGACTTTACAGGTAGGAAAGTCACTTAATAGTGGCAGCCATTGAGTGCTTGTGAGAAAGTTGAAGGGTTTTAAAGCAAGGGAAAAGGAAATGGTCTGACAATCCCCCATATGATTTAAAAACTTTCAAATCTTTTGAAGAAAAATAATTAATAAATAGAAGTTTGTTGAGTCATTTATACTATGTAATGGGTGAAAATACCTTTCGGTTTAAATTTTCACTTAGTGATATTTGAGATTATGTGTAAGAACGTTTGGTGAACTATGTCTTGAACCAGGTCTCATAGTTCAGACTTTTCCAAATTCACACACGGTATAGCCAAATCGAGATTCTATGCGGGTTGCGCTATTAATGGCCTTGCGCAGGTATCTCATGTGTGTTTTCGAAGATAGCCCACATCTTTTAGTCGCGGCCTCACGATTCCACATATGTCGGTGAATCCTTCAAAGGGTGTGAGTAAGGTAACACCCTACCTCTTGGGTTTTGGATTCATTAAGAGTATATACTCATCCTCACCTCTTGCTTCTTAAATGAGCACTTGCGCCATATGGATGAGAGCAAAATATAACAGTGCTCCACATAGTTACCTATCAAGTTTGTTTCTACCCATTGAACCTCTATGAGGTTGGGTTGCCACCATGATAACTTATTTATTTTATGGGCTCAATCCCATCCCCCTCGACGCCTCTAGAACTACCGTTCTAGATAAGCATTTTGTGAATACATCTGTAAGATATCTTTCGGATTTCACAAAATTTAAGGCTATCAATTGTTGTTTCATTTTCTCTCTTATCGACTTGTGTCGCACTTTCAAATGCCTATTTATTTTTACATCAGCATTTGCCTGCATACATTTATCAATAGCTGATTTACAATCACATAAAATAGATATAGAAGGTAAGGGACATGCCATCAATGGAATATCAATTAAAAGATCTCTCAACCATTCAGCTTCTGTGCAAGTAGTGTCTAGAGCAATCATTTCAGATTCCATTGTGCTTCTAGCTAATACAGTTTGTTTGGTGGATTTCCATGACACTGCACCTCCTCCTAAGAGGAAGACAAAGCCTGATGTGGATTTGACATCTAGGGAATCACTAATCCAGTTTGCATCACTATATCCTTTTAAAACAGAAGGATAACTGGTGTAGTGTAATCCATAAGTCATAGTACCTTTTAAGTATCTAAGTACTCGTTCTAAAGCATTCCAATGGCTCTCGTTAGGGTTTATGGTATATCTACTAAGCCTATTAACTGCATAGGCAATATCAAGCCTGGTGTAGTTTGTTAGGAATCTAAGTGATCCTATGATTTGTGCATATTCACTCTGTAGCACTAGATGTCCTAAGTTTTTCTTAATGTGAACACTAAAGTCATAGGGGGTGGAAATTAGTTGACAATTCATGTAATAAAATTTCCTAAGGATTTTCTCTACATAGTGAGATTGTGATAAGGTTATTCCACTCAAATTTATTATGATTCTCATATTTAATATTAGGTCAGCTTCACCCAAGTCCTTCATGTCAAAGTTGTGAGACATAAAGTCTTTTACTTCTTTTATAACATGGATATTAGATCCAAAAATTAAAATGTCATCTACATACAGGCACAAGATGACAATATAATCTCCAAACCTTTGTGGTAGACACATGCGTCGGTTTGGTTGATTTTAAAACCATAAGAAAGAATAGTTTGATCAAATTTTTCATGTCATTATTTGGGTGCTTGTTTTAAACCATAAAGTGATCTAATTAATTTACATACTTTCTTTTCTTGACCAGGAGCAATAAAGCCCTCAGGTTGATTCATATAAATTTCTTCTTCTAATTCACCATTTAAGAAAGCAGTTTTTACATCCATTCGGTGTATCATTAGTTTGTGTATGGATGCTAAAGCAATTAAAACTCTAATTGTAGTAATCCTTGCCACAGGAGAGTATACATCAAAGTAATCTATATTAGCTTTTTGTGTGAACCCTTTAGCTACCAATCGGGCTTTAAATTTATCTATGGTTCCATCTAGTTTAAGTTTCTTTTTAAATACCCATTTACATCCAATTGTTTTACATTCAGGAGGTAAATCAGTTAAGACCCATGTATTATTTTGAATTATAGAGTTCATTTCATTATCTATGCCTTCCTTCCAAAAAGGTGAATCTATAGATTTCATGACTTCAGCATAAGTGGATGGAGAATCTTCAACTGAAGAGCATAAAAATTATCAAAGACTTTTTCTGTTCTTGCTCTTTTACTTCTTCTTAGTTTTGTAGGAGTTTCTTCTTCTTCTCTAAGTCTAGTAATTTTAGAGTTAGAGCCAGCTTCATTATTTTCTATGTTAGTTTCAATTCTAGTTTTAAAAGAAAATACATGTTCATAATATACTGCATCTCTTGCCTCAATTATTGTGTTGTTGGATATATCACTAATTTCAGATTTTATTACTAAAAATCGGTTAATATTGCTAGTAAACCTATCTGCATTATTATTTGTTGTGTAACCTATAAAGATAACATTTATAGTTTTAGGTCCAATTTTCTTTCTTTTATTTTCTGGTATTTTTAATTTAGCAAAACACCCCCACATTTTGAGATAATTTAAATTAGGTCTTCTTTTCTTCCAAATTTCATAGGGTGTAGTATTATTTTGCTTAAATGGTATTCTATTTAAAACATAACATGCTGTTAAGAGTGCCTCTCCCCACAAGTTCTCGGTGCGCCTGAGCTTATTAACATTGAGTTAACCATGTCCATTAATGTTCTATTTTTCCTTTCAACTACACTGTTTGACTGAGGAGAGTAGAGAGCAGTTGCCTCATGAATTATTCCACATTTTTGACAGAATTGAGTGAGTGATAGAGAGATGTACTCTCCTCCTCTATCATACCTAAGTATTTTAATTTTCTTTTCTTGTTGATTTTCTGCTTCAGTCTTATAGATTTGAAATTTGTTTAATACTTCATCTTTTGTTTTAATTAGATAGAGGTAGCAGTATTTTGATATATAAGTCATCAATAAAAGTCACAAAATATTTGTTGTCACCTCTAGATAATCGTCCATAGTCACATACATCACTATGTATTAACTCTAGAATATCACAGTCTCTGTCCACTGTTTTAAATGGTTGTTTAGGTAATTTTGCTTCAACACATATTTCACATTTTTCATGATTTTTGATATCCATTTTAGGAATTAAGTTTAAACGTATTAATCTTTTGATAGAGTTATAATTAACATGTCTCAATCTTGAATGCCATGTAGAAGATGATTCGACATTCAACACAACTGATTGTTCATTGAAAGAAGATGTGCATACATTCAATTTGAAAAGACCATTACATAGAAATCCCTTGCCAATAAAGGATAAGTCTCTAGTTATTACAACTTTATTTGACTCAAACACTAATTTATATCCTTGCTGCACCAGAAGGGACCCACTAATGAGATTCCGCCTGATGTCGGGAACATGATGAACGCTGTGAAGGGTCAATGTTTTGCCTAAAGTCAACTTCAGATCTACTCTCCCAATCCCTAACACATGCGCTTCCGCATTGTTCCCCATCATCACACCTCCGACACTTGAGTCCTGATAAGTGGAAAACCAAGAGCGATCAGCACATACATGAATGTTAGCTCCGGTGTCAATCCACCAATCAATAGTCAAATGGGTCGAGTTCACCTAGGGTTTAAGAGAACTGATCTTAGTGTGGGCTCAGATGCTCCAGCATCTGCAGTCACCATGTTGACTTGAGGATCAGTTGGAGGATGATTATTTTTCTTCATCTTTCGAGATGACTTCTTTCGGAAATAGCATTGATATGCTAGATGGTTCGTCCGCCCACACACGTAGCAGCAATGCTCCCCATTGTTCTCATTTGACTTTTTATTTTGAGGATTTGGATTTTGAGATTTTTTTATTGTAAAATGGGCGGTGATTTTTCTTAAAATAGTTACGCTTTGGAGGAAAGAGTTTCTTATGGATTTTAAATGATTTATTTTCAACCATGTTGGCTTTAAGTTTGTAGTTATGAGTGGAGACCTCTCTAAGTCTATGCTGCTCTTCTACTCTAATGGCACCAAACACTTGGGATAGAGTGAGATTATCTTGAGTGTGGCTAAGTGTTTTGGTGAAATCAGATCATGAAGAGGGCAGTTTATCCAATAGACATGCGACTTGGAATGATTCATCTAGTTGGGATCCTATGGCTTTTAGTTCATGGACAATGCCCTCAAATTGGTGTATTTGGTCATTCATTGGTTTATTGTCCACAAACTTAAATTTGTTAAAATCTGATGCCTTAAACCTCTTGATGCCAGCATCATCAAGCCTATATTTAGCCTCTAAGACATCCCACACTTCACTAGCATTTTTAGAATTGTAATAGAGGTCATAAAGGTTGTCGGATAGTGTACCTAAGATTCTGTGGAGGCAACGGTAATCAACTTCTTCAAGGTTTGTGGAGGTAGATGACTCGGGCTCAGCTTGTGTACGGGATGCACGAGTGTGAACACGTCGGGTGGTGGTTTGGGAGGAACTCGACTCACGACTCTCAGTGGCCCTCTCACTAATGGCTGAAATTAAACCGAGCGTGGTTAACCAAAATCTCATTTGATTTTGTCATCTTCTAAAGTTTCCTCCATCAAATTTCTCCGGTTTGACACTAAGGGTTTCCTTGGTCATTAGATTGGTCATTTGAGAATAATGTGAGGAAAACACAATCTGTAAATAGAATGTTTTAAGTTTTTGTCAACACACTTGAATTTATGAAAATAACAAATAATTAGTTCATTAAACTAATGAAAAAATATCACTTTCAGAATATTATTTTCAGAAATAGAACTAAATATTTTTCCTGTAAATAGAAATAATTTTTCAAGATTTAACGTTCTGAAAACAGAATTAATTTGCTTAAATAGAGGAAATATTAAGAATTTTTTGATTTTCTAAAAGCAAGAATAATGCCTTCAAACGGTAAGAAATACAGAAAATTTCTGACAGTAATATATTTATTTTTTTTGTGCACAGTAGTATTTTTTTCAGAAACTAATTTACTGTAAAAATTTTATTCCATACAAAATTAATTTTCAGAGTTATAATTTCTGATTATAGTAAAAAGCCGCTAACAGTTTACAGTGAATATAACTTTAATGCATTTCACACACATACTGTTCTAATAGCTGTTAAACCATTGGTTTAAACAATTTAGTTATGTTTACTGCAACAGTTAAACTATTGTTTTACTGTTTAATTTATTATTGTTATTATTATTATTTAGTTTAAACACGCTTGACTGTCAACCGAGGTTTAGTTTGGTGTATACCCGGTGCTTGACGAAAGGCCACGTTAAGGTGGATGGGTGGGTCATTCCACAGCAGCCATCTCAGCTCTCGAATCCCGGCCCCCCACTAGCTTTTTGTGCTCACTCCCCTCTGCAAATGTCTTTCCTCCCGTGTTGGATGGAGCAAACGATGAGAGGCGAAATAGAGTTGTGGACGAGTCAGAATCCAATCAAGCAGCTGGATGTGGATGTGTCATTAGAGTGCCTGCCTCTGACACGAAAGACTCTTTCCCTCTCCCCACTTCTCAATCATCAATCTATCCACCTGTGTGTGTCAGAATATTTTTTTTTAACCATTTTCAAGTCACTATTTCTTTCGGAACAATACCACCAGTATTATTTGGACGGCTACTGAGTATTAACCAGAATTGCCGCGGAGTGTTTTAGGATTAACTTAATTTTTTTTAATATGCTTCTGACACACGTATGTGTGTTAGACGTTAATTGGTTAGAAGCCATACAACTGTAAACCGGTAACCCGTTATATAAAGAAAATATTCTAATAATTTCAACACAGTTTAATTTTAAGCACATTTGTGTTGGTAATTACGTTGAGTAACAGTAAAATATGCTCTTAGAATATCCATGTAATAGACATTATCCAGTTTGTAGCATACGTTTAAAAATTGATATCCTTCTACGAGGACAGTGACTTGTAATAATTTTTTTTTTACTTTAAAATAACTTGCAGCAATATAACAAGGATAGATCTCTTAGAATGGTGGATTTATATTGCTGAAATTAGCAGAAATAACAATAAATAATTAGAAGTAAATAAGTTTAGAAAAGATCTTTCGGGTCGAAATACGTAGTCGCTCGAACTAAGAGATCCATTGCCACCCAACGTGCGGGTCTCGCAACAACGGCTTCCTAGAGATACGACGACCCTCGGATAGGTGATCCCCTCTCTCCCGTCATCACGTCTTCGGAGAGAGCTTTACGAATCTCGGTACGACTTTCAAGAACTCAACAGAAATAAAAGGGAAGAAAGAAATGAAAAAGCAATGTGTAAGAGCTCTCACGGTTTCGCACACTTCTTTGTATGAACACCACAGAACCAAAAAACCCCCGCTACCCACGGATCACCCAAGGTGACAGTATACATGGGGCCTTAGGAAAGATTCGACGGAGGAGTCTCCTCCAACGTCTCTTTCCTCGTGAGAACTAGTGGGAGACAATGATTTTAAAGATAGGAAAGTCACTCAATAATGGCAGTCATTGAGTGCTTGTGAGAAAGTTGAAGGGTTTCGAAGCAAAGTAAAAGGAAATGGTCTGACACGGTAAAGGCCACTTAAGATGATCACTCGTCAACATTGGTGCATATGGTCATTTGAAAGCATGTAAATCAATGCATAATCGGCCGAAAACCCGTCAGAAATATACTAAGCGGGTGCTGAAACAGGGAGTTCAGATGGATAAATCATAATATCCCAGCTTTGATCCACAAAGTTGACATCAAATGCTGTGTGGGGCAATGCCGATCACGTTGCTTCAGTAGCATCCTCAAATCACCGAGAAGCGTAGTTGATAAGGATTGCCTCAGGAAATCATGTTGGTTTTCTCTAATTGACACCACAAAGTTTGAATCGTGCAAAACAAGTGAAGCATCCTGCTGGATACCTTCCTTTCACAGGAAATCATGTACAGCCGCAGCAAAAACTGAAAGTTCAAAAAGACCCATGGAACGATACAGATGCCCAAAGTCCGAAAATGGGACAATGAAGGAACAATATATATATCCCCTCTCCTGAGCAAAAATGATGATCAGAATGTTCCTTTATCGCAAAACTTCTTAATAGAAACTCCATCTGTGGATACCTCATCTCCACTTTTTACCATATACTCTCTCTTGCTGCTCCATTTCCACCAAATTGGTCCGAGTATGTTCCGTCTCCCCTTCATATCCTTTTCTGAGATCGAGTAAGGAACAAAATTGCATTAGTGAGATGTAGATTTCCCTGAAAAAGATAGAAGCAGTAAAAGTTAAAGAAAACACAAAATTTCATCTGAATGTAGCGGATTTCCTCTACATGCTCTTTAGCACAGCAGAAACCCATTAGCAAATTACAACACATAGTAGAATGACCACGTGACGGGGAGTGAGTCGTCGAGTTATTGGAGAATAATTTTGATCTATATGGAAACGTCGCAAACGTCCGGTCGAAAGATTATTTTACTATTTTCTCGTATTTTTTGTAATTAGTTTATGGATGTTTTAGTCAGAGTTTATTTTAATCGGTTATGTATTTTTTATTGATTTTAATAGTTGGGATATCATAAGTGTTAGAGTTAGAATAATATTGAGTCTATTTGTAATTATATTTTTCTATAAGTAATATAAGTTAACCCTAATTAGGGTTAGACGATGATTAGCAAAAAATCCTGTGTGTGATTACGATCGTAATCTTCCTTCTGGCGGAAGCCGGACCCTCCTCTCTTCTTCTCCTAGGGGGAAGCCAAAACCTCTTCCGATTTCTATCTGGCGGAAGACGAACCCCCGGTCCTTTATTTATTTGATTTTAATCCTCTCGTTTTCTTCTCCGTAACCTCCATCTCTCATATTCTTCCTATTGATGTTCTTGGATTGAGTCGTTCCCGCACACGATCTCCCTGGATCCCAATCTCTCCTTCTCCACTTAATTCCCTCCACCTTCATCGCCAGCCTAATCTTTCATTAGTAGTTTCTTTCATCGTTAACCCCACTGTGGCACTGTTCATCTCGTTCACCCTTTCCGTTCTGGGGCTTTCTCCTCTGTGCATCACGGACGCCGCGGAACCGCGTAGCAGTCGCCTGTGGCCACCGCGAGCCACCCAGTCGGCAGCCGCCGGCCGTCCCCAGCCACCGCTCGCCGCGCCTGCTGGCGTCGTCTCTGCCAACGCCGCAGCGACCCCGGCAACTGCCGGTCGCTGCCGCAACTCCTGCCAGTGGCCCTGGTCTGCGTCCCGTTCGCTCTCGCCGGTTCCCGGCGGCTAGTCCTCATCGGACTCGAGCACCCCCCCTGCCATCGCGGTCCGACGCTGTCGCTCTTCACCGTGTCCACTGGAGCTGTTGTCGTCGGTTGCACTCCTTTGCGAGCAAGCATCACGATCCACCTCGACCGACCATTGGTTCACCTGCATCACCACAACAGTGAACGTGGACCCCTCTAACCAAGTATCATTACCTTTGGCTCTATATACCCACATTTGACAGGTATATCTCACTTGCTTTTCAAGTAGATTGGCCAGAGGCCATTCCATCAATATCACCCGTACCTGTGTTTACCTTATATATATCCCCGCATTTAAGTGGGTTTGATTCACAGGTTGCATTAGAGGGGATTTCATGAACCACTAAATTCTGAGAGCTTGAGAGGTGAGTGTTTGAGTCCTGAAATCTACGGGGGAAATTGTTCTACAGTAGAATCATTCCACAGTGAACCAATTGTTCGTAGCACTATTATGCACAGTTGATCTACTATAATGACAGTAAGATTAATAAATTATTACTGTTGATCATATGCCCATTGATGCGGAGCGAGTCGCCGAGTTTGCGGAGAATCAATTTAATTTATGCGGAAGTATCGAAGACACCCAACCTGAAGATTATTTTATCATTTGATTATATTTTCGTAGTTAATTTATAGGCTATTTTAATTTACAGTTTATTTAGTCGGTTATGTCGTTTTGTTTATTTTAATAGTCTGAATATCGTAGGTGTTAAAATTGGAACAATATTGGATCTATTTGTAAATCTGTTTCTCTATAAATATTATTGTGCTAGCCCTAATTAGGGATGCAACGATTAGAAAAAAACGAAGACGTTGAATGCACCGTGTGTGTTCTTCCCTGGCGGAAGCCGATCCCCCTTTCTTCTCCTGGCGTGATGCCAACCCCTCTCTGATTTCTCTCTGGCGGAGGCCAAACCCCCAATCCTTTATTTCTTTTTCCCTTATTTCCCCACCGCACTGTTCATCCATCCCCTTCCTCCCATCTCCACAGCCCAGCACCATCGGTGCCCTCGTCAACGGCAATAGTAGCAGGATAGTCGGTCCTCTCCGGCCGACCCGCCCTCTTCCGTCTGTGCGTCGAACGCCCCGTCGACGGTGGGGATCCCCTAATCCACCGTCCCTGCGGTGCGACCACCGCGGCCAGCCTGGTCGTTGTCGCGCGGCACTCTGCAACATCCCCGCGAGCAGGGGCCCCGTATCCCTCTCCCTGCCGATCGGGACTCGTCCGTCCGCGAAGCACCCTTGCCGCCACCGTGTACCAGCGCCACTGTGAGTCCCACCACAGCCGCGTGTGCCAACAAGTGGGCTTCGCCTGTTCAGGTGACCATGCTGCACCTTCACGGGTCGTCATAACTATCCTGCATCTTGGCGATATCTTCATAGGTTCCTAACAACGATTGCTAGCCTGTGGGTTTTTTTCTATCGTTGGGAGTTGCTGCTCTGTCTTGACCTTGTTCTACATAGTGTTCTTGTGGCGCCCCCTTCCCGCGATCCCGTTCGGGTCCGGGGACGTCACAGCGGATGTACGGAAGTATTGTGGGCCGAATATTTGTAAGGCGCTAAAGGTCAAACCATCACATATTCCAAAAACATGACCATACCATTTCCATAAGATAAAACACTCATAATTTACATCGTATACAGAGTACTACATATCTCTACTTAAAAGTCACATTTACATTCATTATTCAAAAGAAAACCAAAACTATTTATTCTACGCAGCGGAATCCAAATTCAACTCGGGATCAACTTCCGACCTACTGCCCGAAAGAGTCAAGACGCACACTGGTCAATTTTCTGAAATAGTTAGGCAACGAAAGTGAGTCCACAGACTCAGTAGGCATTAAAACCAATCACATACTTATCATATACTAACATGTGTAAATCCATGATATATATAAAGCAAATCATAATTTCATTGCGTCGTACATATACTATGAATGCGAATGAAATATAATAGAGTAAAATAATTTTCATATCTATAAGCAAATGCGTATAACAAATCTTATCTGACTTGTATATAAATGGCATAATACATATCTTAACTAAATCAGAGCTTATACAGACACGCTATTCATCTGTAGATCCATCTGACATCCCGTTATCCACTATACATTTGCATATGCTTACCCAAGAAGCCATAATTGATGAATCTGGAACAGTAGCTTTTCCTGCTATTGATAAAACTGAACTTTATGCATTTCCCCAATTTCAGGCCCGCATGCTAAGAAGCATAAAACAAGTGGAGGTTAACATGCAAGTCCAAGGAGCAGGAATAAGACCAGTCTTTTTACCTTTCTTCTCGCAAGAAGATATCAAGACTTGGAAAGCTAAACAAGCTAAGTTTGTCCATGTGGGACAAATAGATATCTTTGTTCACCCCCACTTTTCTTATAACCTGAATGCTCCGTATCTAGTTACGTTATTAGATGTAAGACACCTGGATTGGCAGAAAGCAGTCTTATGCCAATTTACAGGCAAGCTTGATAAAGATGGTTTGTGTGTGATTAGACCAAATTTTACTATTTCTTTGGATGATCCCCATCTTTCGCAAGCATTTGTGGTCTGCGTACAAATCAAAGAGATAGATATGCTACCCCAATCCGTGTACGCAACAATAGCTTCACGCTGTATATTCCATCTTACTAATTCGGTAGTTTCACACTTTCGAAATCCATATGGGTTGCAACTACCTACTATATTAAATAAAAATATTTTGAGTGTTGCCCCTTCCCTGTCAACTGAAGGTTTTGTTCAAGGCTTTCCAGCCATCGAACAGTTTGTACGTAACACAGAATTTTCAGAAAAAAAACAAAAAAAGAGATGGATGTCTAGGTTCCCAGAACCTCATTCCTTGCGCTATTCTACCCTGCAACTTCTTCCATCAAACCCGTCCACCAAAGGAGCATCTTCTTCTCGCCAGTCCGAACTCCCTCCTATTCTGCCAGTTGTTCATGACCCACCACCATCATCAGTCAGTTCTTCCCCAAATCGTGATGCAGCAGCTATCTATATGATGAATTCTGCTCAATCTACATCTATAGCCTACATCACTCCTGAAGAATTTGATTGGCCCCCCAAAATGGCATATACTACTACTACTCCCGAACAATTACAAAAGGAAAAGGTGGAATTAAGGGCCGACACGAGTTATCTCTTGTTACATAGAGTTGACTCCACTCAAACCCAAAAGGATGAGGTGCGCCAGTTGAATTATGTTCCTCACTGGACTACATTTGCTCAAAAACAGCTTACGAATATGGATTCTAAATTGGATAAAATCCAGCAGGAATTAAGCATGATAGACATGGCTATGCACGAAATGAAATCTTTGAAATCATCCATTAGTGCTATACACGATGAACATGTCCGAATAATCAAAGCTCCTTCTGTTGAGAAAGGGCAGAAGTTCAAATCCATCAGGCTGCCGAAAGATCCCACAAAAATTCTGGAATCCTCTCTGGAATTAAAGATGATGAGATCAAAAATACCAAAACCAGAGTACAACATTGGTCATAGGTATACTGATCACGTCATAGTCTTGGGAATGGACATTCCAATTATCAATATTGATACAGTGCCTGTCGATGATATCGAAGATATAATACGCATTTGGACCCAAAAGGTCTACATGGCTCAACGTGCTAGTAAGACACCAAATGCCCAACTCTTCGAAGTCTTGACGTTAGCATTTACCGGTAAAGTCAGATATTTGTGAGATAACACCTCTGAAGAAGGAAAACAGTTAATCATTGAACAAGGGGTATAAGAATTGGGCAATCAGCTAATTCGAGAATTCTGTCCATCCAGACAACAGCAAATGTCAATGGATATCTTCTTATTAGCCAAAAGGAGCCTTACTAATCTCGACTTCTTTGAAGCATATTGCGACAGTTATACAAAAGAAGTCTATAGGTTAGGTTTGAATAACTCGGTGGCCGCTAAAGCCCAGTTTTTAGCCTCATTACCTGAAGCTATCAGTAACTTGGTTTTGACAGAGTTAAATACGACAAATGTGTTATTGGATACTCTCTTGTTTGTCGACATAATTCATTATGTTCGGCAAGAAATAAAAAAGTTGTGTTACAATCTCAAAGCTCAAAAGGCGCTACCAAGGTTGTCCCAACAAGCCTGTGCTCAGATAGAAGGTGCCGAACCATTCAATATTCCCAAAGCTAGGTCTTCAAAACAACGCAAAGCTTATCACCGGTTCAGGCCTAGATTTGTAAAAACACAATCCTCACGACGCAGGTCCTTCAGGCCTTACAAATTCTTTAAGAAGAGACAAACAAAAAGGTGAACCGCGACCAAAACAGATGAATGTTTTGCATGCCGAAAACAGGGACATTTTGCCAGAAATTGTCCCAGCAAGGCACCTCGGCATATTAAGGCTATGTTTGCCATACAACAAATAGACTCAGATTGGGAATTAATTGAATCTCCCAAGCAGTATCACGAGGCTATTGAAGAAAATATTGAACTATACATCCTCCAAAACAAATCTGATTCTGACTCAGATACTGTCTTAGTAGATCTTCCAGAAGCTGATCATTTTCAGGTTCATATGGCAACAAATACTGGCATTAATGCTGGACTATTTTCTCTAAGCTCTAATGAAGAAGATGCTACAGCCTCGGAGGAGCTAGAATCATTAACAGGCGAAGACGAAGCAAAGCACTGGAGTGGCGCATCTTTTTCCCTCTCTTCGTCGACTGATAGTGAAGACGATTTCATCAATCCCTTTTACAAGGCATCCTCATCTCAGCAAGCAGCAGCCCCCGCACTCTTGGACCACCCTAAAGAAAGGATTGCAACTTTGACTTCACAGCAAAATCCGAAATATCAAATGCCAGTGACATTTCTGCGAGATGCAAAGAAAGGCAAGGTTCCAGAGATAAATATTCCTAATTACCATCATGCACTTTCAGAAAATCAAGTCTTACAAATAAAAAAAATGATTAAGCTTACCAATAGCATAATCATCCCTGGCCATATTGCTACAGATGGCAATGAATCTTGGAAAAATGTCAGATTTTTATAGATACAGGAGCCAATATCAATTGGTGTCATCAAAAACTCTGGCACGACTGGCTGTATTATCCGACAGGAGGCGAGATCGAAACCATGAATGGATCTCGAGCTATCTCATACTTTGCATTGCAAGTACCAGTTAAGTTAGGGAAAAAGGTATTATTCACAGACTTTTTTCAGATTAACGATGGAGGATATGAAGTAGGACTCGGATGTGTCACTTTGGATAAAATGGGTCCATATACTATTTCAAAAGACATGATAGTCTTCAATCTTCATGATTCAAAAGAATTGATTCCGCGTATATCTCCCTACTTCAAGAATCCTCAGCATCACATGGCCTCTATTGAAGATATTTCTATCTCTCAGTTAATTCGCTACAAGGAGAAACAACAAGAGAAAAGAGAAAGATATGCCTTGATAAAACAGTTAAACAAGTTGGAGGTCCAAGCCCAGCCATACATCCGTCCCCTAACGGTAATCACCCAACAACTGAAAGAATGTTGTGTAGAGCACCTCCTAACCAATTGGCATAAAGACTCGCCAGAAGCCTTTATCCCAACCTTACACACCATTCCAGTACAAGGAAAACCAATTCGCCATTCCTTAGAAGATGAAGAAGAAATTCGCAAACAAATTGGCGAATTCAGTCAGAAACAGCTCATGCGACCCTCCTCGTCTAACTATGCATGTTCAGCCTTTATAGTGAGAAATCATGCTGAACAAAAAAACGGCAAAGCCAGGATGGTTATAGATTACGGCCCATTAAATGCCGTCACCATAGATATCAAATGGCCTTTGCCCAACCGAGAAGAGCTGATCCAAAGAGTAGCCCAAGCTTCAATATTCTCAAAATTTGATTGCAGGTCGGGCTACCATCAAATCAAGATAGCTGAAGCCGACATACACAAAACGGCTTTCTCGTCCCCATGTGGCTTGTATGAATGGTTAGTCCTGCCATTCGGGTTAAAAAATGCCCCAGCACAATTCCAAGGACGAATGGACAGTATTTTTAAACCTTATGCTCACTTCATTGCTAATTATATTGATGATTTCGTAATATTCTCTGATTCAATGAAAGATCACCTCCAGCATTTACAACAGTTCATACAGTTGATTCAGCAGCATGGTATTGGCCTTTCGGCTTCGACTGATAAATTTCAGATTGATGTCACAAAAGTCGAATTTTTGGGAGTTATCATAGAGCATGGGAAGATTCAAATGCAAGCTCATCCATTAAGCAAATTGCAAAATTTTCCAACTGAAATGAAGGATCTATTGCAGTGCCAAAGGTTCATGGGATGTTTAAATTATGTCAGAAATTATATTCCCAAATTATCTTAAAAAACAAAAAACATTAGAAAGGCAATGAGATCTAAGCCCTTTTCATGGACATCCGCCGCATCTCTTGAAGTAAAAACTCTGCAGCAAGAATGCATCACACTTCCTTCGTTATCTCCTGCATATAAAGGCCCATATGTTTTGGCAACAGATGCATCTGAAGACACCTGGTCAGCCGTGCTTTTGCACAAAGTAGATAGACAGGAGAATATATGTGCTTACAATAGCGGACAGTTCAAAAAACACGAGCTGAATTATTGGCCTGCCGAAAAAGAAATTCTAGCCGCTGTTAAGGGCGTTCAGAAATTTCATCCATATTTGATGGGCGAAACATTCATTTTAAGAATTGACTCCTCAACCCTAGGGGCTTTTCTTAAACGCAAATTAGATGATGGTGCAAAATTAAGGCGTTATGCCTGGTGGTAATTTATTCTTGCACAATATAAGTTTACAATCGAAAAAATTGCAGGCAAAGATAATCATGTACCAGATGCCTTAACCCGAGAGTTAAAACCGCAAATAAAAATGATGCGCAGTCCAGGACAGGCAAACTGGAAAAATTCTCAGATAAGAACTCCACAACATAGGCTGCATTTCTGTCAAAAAATAAGAATGTTGTTTCCCCAAGGCAGTTCGGTGCAAGGAGATTATCCTTCGATAGATCTGTTTGTTACATCGGCTGGACGAATCAGCTGCCTAATGAATAATCTCAAATGGACTACTTTAGAAGGAGACATCCTACGTTGGCTTGTAAACAGAGAAATTCTAGATGACATTTTGTTCACTAGACGACAATTGTATGCCAACCAGACAGCCAAGCAAGATCTAACCGAAATTCTTCAAACAAACGCCTGGGAACAAGATTTGTGTTTATCTTTTCAAAGATATAATTTCTCAGAACCAGGTCAAATCAGGCGATATCTTGATGAAGAACTCATTATAGAGGAAGCCCCTCTAGAGGAACCTCCTACGGCGTCATCAACATTAAAGCAACTAAGCACTCTCATAGAAGACTGCAACAGTTGTCAAAAAAGACCCAATGGCTTTTGTGTGACTCATGGCAAACTCCTACAACAGCTCATCAAAAATCCTTGAGGCAAGAGCAAGTTTCTGCTTGCCACGTCAGCAGCGGACGCCAATTCCGGACTTCATTGTATATCTATTGTATATCTATTCATTATGCAAGTCCAAGGAGCAAGAATAAGACCAGTCTTTTTACCTTTCTTCTCGCAAGAAGATATCAAGACTTGGAAAGCTAAACAAGCTAAGTTTGTCCATGTGGGACAAATAGATATCTTAGTTCACCCCCACTTTTCTTATAACCTAAATGCTCCATATCTAGTTACGTTATTAGATGTAAGACACCTGGATTGGCAGAAAGCAGTCTTATGCCAATTTACAGGCAAGCTTGATAAAGATGGTTTGTGTGTGATTAGACCAAATTTTACTATCTCTTTGTACATATATCTCTAGATCTATTCTGTTATCAGCATAATTGTTTACTTTGTTGTTTCTTGTTTTGGGTTCCTCTTTTGAGTGATCGAGTGCTGGGTTTATATATATATATATATATATATATATATATATATATATATATATATATATTGCTGGTCCTCCTGATAATGGGTAAATTAATGATGGTGGGTTGAGACTGATAGTACATATACACATGCTGTTCAGATTTTCTTCTTCTCAGACAACTAATATAGTATATATATATCCTCCTCAAATTCTTGACTATATATTTCTTTGAGTTTACCTTAATCACTCTTCCCATTACCTTTGAATCACCTAGCTGCTGAATCCGGAATGTACTGGGTAATCAGTAAGTCGTCGGATATTGCTCTTACAGCCTAATCCGAAATGCTGGCTTTCAATAATGGAAGGCTGTAGATAGAGGAACATATATATATATATATATATATATATATATATATATATATATATATATAGTTCGGATATATACATATATCATTGGCTGAAAATTATGCTGCCTTTTTTCCCTTAAACCATGTGAAAGTGCCTCCTACCCACCCCTTCGATCTCCCTCTTCCAAATTAAGAAGCCCAATTCCAATTTAATCTTTTCGTCGTCGTTAGTTCATAGAATTTATTATGACTTCATTAAATTTGGAGTGCATTAATTTGTAAGAGTGATAATTTAAATTGGAGATGATACATGAGGATGGATAAGAGTGATAATTTAAACCGGAGATGATGTAGGAGGATGGATTTACATGCTATTATTGTTAGAATTTGGGCATAGTCTGATAATAGTCACGTATTAGTTAATTAAATTGTGATTCATGTGCATATGACCTTGGGCTTGTGTATCTCCATATTGCGGTTTTGTGGATATCAATATGGTAGCATAGTATGGTCTTGACCTAACTTCTCTTGTCACCTCCTCGTTCACGGCCCATCTAGTCCCGTATTGGTTAAATGAGTTGTAGTTCATGTGTTTATGATCTTGGACCTGTGTATCTCAATACTGCGATTATGTAGATATCAACAATTATTAGGTAACACCTAGGAAACCTTCTGTTCTGCCTACTCTCTCTACTCGTTAGGTGATATGAATTTAAAGCAGACGGTTAAGAAAAAAATAATAGAAAAAAGAAAAAAAACATAAAAAGATATCTTAACTTAAAGTGTAAGTCACATTATCATCTGATTATCTAAAAAAATTAAAAATAAAATGATCTAATTTTTTTAAAAAATGGCTCAACACTATCTATTTAATATGATATTTTATTTATTAATAAATAATTCAACGGAGACGTGACTAGCTCTTCAAATTAAGATATCTTAAAAATCACTTTAAAGAATTTTCAAAAAATAAAAATAAAATACTACACACTCTCTGTACGTGCAATGAGCCTTTCTCTTGGATCCCTTTGGTTTTGGGCCATGCAGGGGATCGAACTAGGAGTACGTACGATATCCTCGAGTAACTTCATCCTAACACTATTAATTAAATTAGTCTATTAATTAATTAAACCTTGCTAGCTAATTAGTAGTACTACTTCTTGCTAACAAGAAAGATGCTTGACAGGTGACGTAATTAGGACGACGTTCACCGGCATCCAACAGATGGTATGGATTTAGTATTATTCTTATTATGATTATTAACGGCACGTTCAGTACTGTCATGGTCTCCAACAGCTAATTTGTCAGCGGCTGGTTGTTGGTTTAAGCATACTTTTCTCTCTCTCTCTCTCTCTCTCTCTCTCTATATATATATATATATATATATATAATGGTAGATCTGCCATCTCATGTTAAATAACACTTCTTAACAGAAATTGTGTGAATTTTGAGATTATATCGCCCCCCCCATTTTGTTCGAAATTAATTATAAAGAGAGGTAGAAAGTGGCAGGAACCGATCGACTGCGTGCGTAAAGAGGGGAGGGAGGAAGGAGCACGATTGGTGCTCCCAAGCTGGTTCTCTGTCGTCCATGCAGTATACAGCGTGTGTAAAACTCAAGTTTTTAATTATGATGACTGACGAGGAGGAGAACATGCACAACCAGGTGCATTATTGATAGGGCCATTCTACCTCCACTTGATCCTCTCATGTCCTCCTTCTTGTTGTGTATCCACAAAAATTAATTAATGGGAGCCTAGCTCTCTGCAGAAGATGGGCATGCATGGGGAGTCCATGCTTATCTTCATTAGTTGGCATCTTCTGATCAAGGGCTACGTCCTTCTCGATCACGCTGTACATTTGTCTCTTGGTGTGGACTAAAAAGGAATATTCTCATGTTGACTAGAGATAGAGACAGAGAGAGATCTTTTGAACGTAGATCTCCATTGACCTTGACGAGGGAGGCATCTTCCAGTGCTTGATACGGCATATGCACAGCTAGTCAGTCTTCTTTAGATATTCTCTCAGCAAGCACAATATGTATGTGGGTACGTAGAACCTACTCCCACTACACGTAGAAGACAAAGACGAAGACCATTAGACCATTAGACCAAGACTCTGTAGTCCATGCAGTATACAGCGTGTGTAAAACTCAAGTTTTTAGTTATGATGATGAGGAGCAGCACATGCATGCACAACCAGCTGGTGCATTATTTATTGATAGGGCCTGCAATCTACCTCTACTTGATCCTCTCATGTCATTTTTCTTCTTCTTGTTGTGTCATCCACAAAAATTAAATTAATGGGAGCCCTAGCTAGCTCTCTGCAGAAGATGGGGGCATGCATGGGCAGTCCATGCTTATCTTCATTAATTAATTCAGCTGTACATTTGTCTCCAGGTGTGGACTAAAAAAGAATATTCTCATGTTGACTAGGTGGAGATAGAGACAGATCTAGAGAGATCTTGTGAAAGAAGATCTCCATTGACCTTGACGAGAGGGAGGCATCTTCCAGCAGTGCTTGATGATACGGCATATGCACAGCTAGTCAGTCTTCTTTAGATATTCTCTCACAGCAAGCACAATATGTATGTGGGTACGTAGAACCTACTCCCACTACACGTAGAAGACAAAGACGAAGACCATTAGACCATTAGACCAAGACGTACGTGATGTGTGTGGAGGAAGGCATTCGACTTGATCCTCTCACATGTCATTTTCTTCTCTAAGCATCCTAGAATTATTTGTGTACCTCCCTAGCGTTTAAAAGAAGTATAACATTGTGATCTTTATAAGATAACGATAAAATTAGGAAGGATATATATGTACACGTCGTCTATCAATAATTTGAGATAATGGGAAAAAAATACACCCACTTAATTAATTTGATTCAAGTACTTACTACGTAAGTTTCTACGTACGTGCTCCATGTTATATGCATATTGCTGATCGTTAAGAATATGACCAATTAATTAATTAATCAAAGGGAAAATGGTGAGAATATATATTAAGGGTGGTGGTGAAGATATATGGCAGATCGACCTCCCCCCGTAGGTACCTCACGGCCGTCCGTTAATCAGCTTTTCTTTGACAAACTCTCTCAAATTAATGTGGACCTGATCTCTGCAGAAGATGGGGCATTCATGCATGGGTAGTCCATGCTCATCTTCTCATTGGCAAGCATCTTCTCGAAGGGGTATACGTCTTTCTCTCGATCGATCACGCTCTCCACTCCTCGCTCCTTAATTGGACTACATCTTCCACGACTGATCAATGAAGAAGAAGTTTCTGCGTTCAGCTGTACATTTATTAGTTGTCTCTTGGTGTGGACTAGAAAATTAAGAATATATATTCTCATGTTGACTAGCTAGGTAGAGATAGAGACAGACCAGGCAGACATTTGTTTGGAAGTCCATCTCCATTGGCCTTGACGAGAGGAGTCGTCGAATACGTGCTTGATACGACAGACAGATATATTCTCACGCACAGGTAGTCTTCTTCTTGAGATTAATCTGAGCACGCATAGAAATGGATGCGTCTTCTGTATGTTGGGCATCCCAAATTCATTAATGGGTCGTTGTAAAAGTCGAACCATGCATGCAGAGGGATGGAAGAAACTTAAGAAGAAAGAGAAAGAGATATAAATTGTGCTGTCTGGTCGTTGATGGAACGGCTCAAAGCATGCTTACCATTGTCCTCGATGTGGGCTGGGCCCTCATTTATTACATTGATAGGCCCACCCCCCTTAGACGACGCAATACCAATATGTTTGTTGGAGGGATCCCTCTCCGTCTTTGACTTCTCCCCCTCACGACCGATTAGATTGGAGGCCCTCCCTCTCCCGGCGACGCCGTCGACTGGGAGGATGATGACCAGGTCAATGACACGGACTGTGCAACACCACGAAAGGTCCTGTCTGGGTCGTCCCCACTCTGAAGATTTGAACCCTAACTTATAATTTGATTGTTCACTGATCTCCTTTGCACAATAGAGATTGTGGGTTCAAATCTTACAAGCGTAGGTGAGAGTTGCGGCAGATTTTCTCACATTTACTCTTATATAATTTACTTATCAAAAAAAATATGTCATTTTTATGCTAACTCAAATATCTACTCTTAATTAAGATTTGCAAAAATAATGATTTTTGTTCTTTTTATTCTGATTCAATCAAGTGAGTGCATAGGTTATCCTCTTTCACGTTTTTTAGGGAACAAATGGAACCTCATGGTGTGTGCCAGGAGAAGAGACAGGAAGACGTCGGGCGTCCGAGGGTCAACCAGGAGAAGAGTACTTCTTTTGCATAGTGAAAAGGGTGATTTCTCTAAATTGCCCTCTCGTTGTCGATCTCATGGTGTGTGCTTACCTATGTGATTGACGTCTCGCCGTGATTGTCGTCTCGTCGGAGGACGTACGGGGAGGAGGAAGTGGGGGGTTGTCCCAACATGAGTGGGGGAGAGGGTCAGGCCTTTCCATCCGGTTTGTTGAGCTCCCCTTCCCCTGCACTGAGCTCGGCCTGTTGGAGGGCAACGAGAGCGCCGACCTCATTGCATCTATCAATGTGGGAGTCGAGTTCTTCAACGGGATTCGTGTCTACCGGCGGGCTCACAAGATACATCTGATAGCAGTGTCGTCTGCCTCAGACGGTAGGGGCTATGACGTACATTCGGTAGCGTCGTGTACTTATAGCGTATAAGCTCCCAAGGAGGGCACCGGAGGGTTCCTGCCATTCTCTCTCTCTCTCTCTCTCTCTCTCTCTCTCTCTCCTAATTGGGGAAAATGATAATCTCACTTAAGTGAGTTGCCATCGTTGTCACATGACTTAACTCCAAAGGCATACATGAGAACACAAGTTAAGAAATTTCAAGGGTTTACAAGTAAATTCTATAAAAATAAGGGACATAATGATAATTTAGATATGTTTTAGAAATATATAGATAATTTTTCCTTTCTTATTTTTTTATTATTTATCCACTATTTGCGTCGAGCGGCCGATCTCCCCTTTCCTCCCCCCTCCGTCTGGGGGAAGCGGGGGTGACGTTGAGCGTGTGTGTGCGGTGACCGGAGTGAGGGGTAGGATATAGCTACGGGAGAGGCGCAGGAAGGTGACATGCTTCGGGCACTCTCTCTCATGACCGTATCTATCTCAAAGCGGCACCGTGCACTCGCCTTTTTACGGAGAGTCGAAGGGAGACCGAGTGACACGGGAGGTTTCCGGGTTGATGGGAAACGTGGCAGGGATGCGGACGTGCCAGTCGATTTCTCGACAATCACCCGTGGATCCGAACGTTTAACTGGGGATGCATGCACCGCTAGGGCACGGCACGTGGACTCAGGGGGTGAGAGACACGTGGAGGGAAGGACGGTTCCGTGGGTGCGAGTGCGTAGGCGATTGTGGGGAGTCGTGTATGGGACGTCTTTCCCCACCGACCGCAAACAGTCGGTGTTTATTTACATCGAATTGAATTCGAAGACCTTCGTTCCATGCCGAAGCAAAGTCCGTATATTCCTGAAGTCCTAGGGAGCACTTTGCAGCTGTAGGTTCGCCTTGTACTGGGTGGTGTTGGCTAGGGTCAAAGGTGCTGGAGGTTCACGCTAACTGACACCAAGGGAAACTGAGGGCCCGAACGTAGATGCGAGAGCATTTGTTCAATTGGCGATGTGATTTCTGAGTTTTACATGTTTTTACAGGTAGGCCGCAGGGGTACAATTGGTGCACGCCACGGGACAATTCCGATGTGATGATCGGTCCTCGAGTCGATGCGTGATGGATGAACACATAATGTGTTTTACAGAGGGCTCCTCCCGTGACGTGGGCCATGGCCGCAATGCCGAATGGGGGCTCATGACTGGATGACTGGAGGGATGCGTCGATCCGATGTCTGGGCGAGGGCCGACCAGGACTCAAGTTGAGCGGTCGAGAATGGCCTCATGACTGCGAGAGAGCATGACGTCATGGCACGTACGTGGTTGCGACCGACGGACACGCGAGGGGAAATTCTGGCATGAGGGGATGTTCGCCCTTGTCATAACGTCTCACATACGGTGGGTGTTGACTTGTGTGTGACGGCTACATACGGCGTGAGGGGAGTGCAAACGACATACCCCCGGCGTATTAGGCCGATGAATAATTAAGTCACCCACGCACGATTCTCCTTAGCTCGTTGCTCGGAACCGCTTGAAGCTTGAAGCCCTTTGTGCTGTATGCGTTGTATGTGTGTACGCATGTATGCTCGTATGTCCATATATCACCCCTTGAGCTTCTAAGGGGGGGTTTTATAGAGGATTTGAAGGGTTGGGATGGGTTAGGCGGACTAGCTCATAGGGTCAAGCTATCCCGCGTAAACCCAAGTGAACAATGTGTGGGTTGAGAGGGGAGAAGGGGTTTACGCGGACTAGCTCACGGGGTTGAGCTGGGCCGCGTAAACCCCTCCCTTGGGTGGGGTTTACGCGGACTAGCCCAAGGGGCAAGTCTGGTCCGCGTAAACCCCTCACGGAGGGGGGCTGGTTTGGGTTTAGGCAGACTAGCCCAGGGGGCTAGGCTGGTCTAGGGGTCCAAGCTGGTCCACCTAAACCCCACCCCCGGGGGGTTTAGGCGGTCCGGTTCGGGGTTTTTTAATTTTAAAAAACCAATTTTTTTTTTAATTGGGGGAAGGGGTTTACGCAGACCATCCCAGGGGGTTGGGCTGATCCGCCTAAACCCCCTCCCCAGGGGGTTTAGGCGGGATTGGCGCCAAGGAGAGAGGGGGCTGCGGTCCCCACCCTATAAAATCTAATTTTTTGGCCTATTTCTCCCTAAATTAACTAAGAAGAAAAGGACATCTTGGCTGGGAGGATACGCGGAAGTTTGTGGAAACTTGTGTGCGTTGACTCGAGGACGAACCCCCCGTGCTGTCGCTCCGTGCTTCCGCGTGTTGACTTTACGAACTGGTACGGCACACGAACCGCGTCGTAGGACCGTAGGCTAGACGAACTGGGGCTGAGCGGGGTCGTGGGACCACCGGACTAGAGGGAGGGCGCGGCCCCCAAGGTGTTCGCCCTCCCTGGGGCGCGCGCGGCCACCCCCGGGGTGAACTGGCCCCCCATTTAAAGTTTAATCAGTGACTTTTAAATTTTAATTAGTGAGATTATTGATGTTATTTATCAAACAAAATTTATTTTCACGGTCTATTATATTTATAAAATATATTAAAATATTTAAAAATTAAGATAAAATAAATTTTTTTAAAGATGAATAGTAACGTAAACTCGTATTAATGTCATTTTTTAATTTTAAATTTTAATTAGTGGGATTATTGATGTTATTTATCAAAAATATTAATGATGTTATTTATCAAAATATTTTTATTTTATGATATATTTAATTTATAACATATATTTAAATAATTTAAAATTAAAAATCTTAAAAATGAATAGTAACTTAAACTAGTCTACATTATTATTATATGTATAAGAGAAAATGGTGATTTTTTTTCTGTCGGTTCAACAAAGGGAATTAGACGGTTTGTTTTCGCCTGGGTTGATGGGTCTCCCCATCCGGAGAAATCTGCGATTTCAGATCGGGTTCTGACGAGTATAATATGAGTGGGGGCCTGCGTTCATATCCCTGCAGGGGAATCCGGAATCCGGAGGGCTGGCCATGGATGCTCCACGAGCGCCTTCCAGGGGGGGTTTCTGTGGGTGGCGCCTTAGTGCGCGCTTGTTCCGGTGGGCGGGCTTGTCGTGCTGGGGGCTTCTTCTCCGGGGACGGGGTGGGCATGGATTTTCAGTGTGCCTACAGGTGGGGATGTTTGCAGAGATCCGTTGTGTTTGTCTGCAAGCTTGATGGGTTTGGAGAGTGGACGTGAAAAGAAGACTGTTTGTAATCCAGTTCTTGATAGGTGTCCTTAAACTAATTAAGGGGTCCTCATTCTTCGTCCGGTTCCCATCCTATTAATTGATTTGAGAGGACAGTGAAATCGTCCGATGGCTTTAAAATAAAACACGAGGTTTTTTGTAAGTAAACCCCTGAAGTATACTGTATATGTGAAAACCCCCTATACAATATTGAATATCGAATGTACCCGTAAAAATTTTCTGTATAATCTGTACGTTATAGATGTATGTACTCTCTCCTACCGTCAGTGTTCATCTATTTAGCTCAACTGGAGTTAAGACTTATCCGAAGGAGAAAAAATCTATCTTACCCTCAGTAATTAAGACGTTGAATTTGCGATCTTCTTTCACCATATATATATACCATGTGGAGAGGGATCATCCACGGAGCAGCCGATCTTGCCGTCACGGTGGGGGAGAGAGATCTTGCTCATGCAAATTGAGAGAGAGAGAGAGAGAGAGAGAGAGATGCATGATTTTGGGAAGAAAAATATATCGTTTTAACCAATTAAGAGTACTACGGGGGGTGGTAATTAATATCCTAGCAATTGCTTTCCTAATTACTCAAGAGTACTATTATCTTTTATGAGGCGATGGCTAACTTAGAAGGAGATGTACGTGGAAAGTTTTATTGAAAACTTTTTAAGGCCAGACGTATATCGCAGTGAATAATTAATATGATGATTCTATAAAGGGTATATATCATCAGTCCAATGTACAGAGGACTTGAGAGCGGTGTATAATATATCCTAGCAAATTAAGAAGCTCGCGTCCGTGTCGTTGGCCTGGTCATCCTCTCATATGCATATATCCCGGTCGCCGTCGCCGGGGAGAAGGATCAGACCGGGCCCAAAAATCTGGCCAATTCATCGGTGGTGCGTGGGTGAGGGCCAGCAATAAAGACGGAGGATGCCATGCATCCATGCATTGCATGTGATCGAGGAGGAGATCGATTTAAGGGAAGGTTAAAGGAGGGAGGGGGAAGACGTACGTGCATCCGCCATCCATCATACCATGGAGAGACGCCTCCCTCGTCTCGATCAAGCTGCATGCTGGTCAATGTCAATGTCGATGGATAGATCTTTCAAAAATCACCGTAACTCTCTGTCTCTGTCTCTGGCCAGCCAACATGAGAATTAATCTTTCCAAGGACGCAAGCAAGAGAAAGACTCTCTCCTTGAGAAGATATTTAATTATGTAGATGCATGCTAATTAATGAAGATAATTAAGCATGCATGTGCCCCCATGCATACATAGATCTTCTTCGGGTCCCGGCCCGTTTGAGTTTGTCATATATTTATAATAGAGAACGTACAGCTGGTTAACAAACATGTTTTCGATCTGTGGATAAAAAGTTGGTCGTCGATCGTAAGAAGGAAGGTAGACATTGTTTGCTCCTCACTATAAATCATTAGTTTAATTCACGGGTTTAGGTTACACAGTTTTGTGTTGTCCCATAGTCTTATAGGTTGGCTACTTTTTTTTTTCTTTCTTTCTTTTGGACTAGCTGCCTCATTGTAAGAAGGGCTCTCCCCTTCAATTTTGGCCAATGCTCCTCTTTTGCTGTGGCGGCTACATGTCCCATATATGTTTTCCCCTTCTTTATATTCAATAAAATCAGTGCACGGGACTTTATTAATAAATAAATAAACAAATCATAAAAAGAGGAAAACTGCAATTCTATCCCTCTCTCTCTCTCTCTCTCTCTCTCTCTCTCTCGCATCATGCATGCAGATTTCATGAATATGAAAAATGAGATTTTTTTTCCAATATTGAAATTGCACGAAATCTATCTACATAGTAATTTTAACGATTGAAATCAACAACTCTCACACGACGAGATATATCAAAAGTTATTGTGGGCGCTCTGGTTGTAGGGGGAGGACTGAGTCTCAGGCGTGGAAGTCGATCGGGCATCTCCCCATCTGTATATATCTGCTCTAGTCGGTCAGGAATTTCCTTCTTCCTCCCCAAGTCTTCACGAGTATCGCAAGGCCGTCTACTCGATCTCTGTATATATCTGCTCTGATGGTCCCTCTTTCACAGAGGGAGGGATAAACGAAATTAGGGTTATCCTTCTAAGATTAGTTTATTTTAAAATTTGATTCTATTTATTTTGATAAATAATGAAATATATTTTTAAGATAAATAAAAGTCAATTTCATCGCACCTCTTAGAGATGAAACAATCTGTGCGAGTTAAATAAGAATTATTCTTCGATCTGATCGGATTAATTTTTTTGATCTGTCAAATTAAAAAAATGATAAATTGAGGAGTTATCGTAGGGACAAAACAAACGAGGGATAACTCCCAATCAAAGTGGAGCTTAACATCTGGAAGTAGATTCATCCGCACTTGTTGCAATGGAATAATTAGTCATAATTGTTAGATGCACTGTGCCCCATTTTGATCGGGATTATTCTCCATTTGTCTCGAGAATAATCTTCTATCTATTTTTTTAATTTTATAAGTTAAAAAAATTAATCGAGTCAAATTGAGAGATAACTATCAGTTAACTCGAACAAATTATTCCACCACAAAAGATCGAATAAGATTAACTCTCTTTTATCTTAAAATGATAATTTATTATTTATCAAAATAAATGAGATTAAACTCTGACATAAATAAATTAACATAAGAGGGATAACCTTGACCTTATCTATCCCCGGGGGTGGTTAATTGGACTTCTCCCCACCTCACGCGATGCGAATGTGTGGCTCATTTCATATGATCAGGCTTGCTCGGCCGGATGCAACGTAGCAATTAAAACTCAGATTTTTGTGAGGAGAACATGGACGGGCCCGGAGCATTGATAAGTCATTCTACTTGATCCACTCATGTCATTTTCTATTTTTTTTATTTCTCTTCTTTTAATTGTGCATCCACAAAATTAATGACTAGAAAGAAAGAAGCATAACCCATGCTCGGGGTTTCAATATTCATCACTAATTAAAAAAGTGCTTAAAAATACGACAGATGTGAGATTTGAATCGAGGAAGTTCGATTTAAATCGCATACTAATTAATTGACTAAGATAAAAGATTATTTAAATATTTTTATTTTATAATATATATTTTTATTTCGATACGCCATGATAGTGATCTATATCATATTAATAAAATATCAATATAATCGATATGAACGAGACTTCAAACCTTGTCTGCTACTACTATCAGTAGTGATAAACAAATGGGAACCGTCTCTGCACTTTCCAGCTCTCCCTTCCGAGGCTCCAACTTTCCCACGGCTTTAATTGTAGTAGGGAAGCAGACAAAGAGTACCTGAGACTGGCAACAAATTAGATGGCACGCCATGAACTAATTAAGGGGTCCTCATTCTTCGTCCAGTTCCCATCCTATTAATTGATTTGAGAGGACAGTGAAATCGTCCGATGGCTTAAAAAAAACAAGAGGTTTTTTGTAAGTAAACCCCTGACGTATACTGTATATATGAAAACCCCCTAGCTGTACAGTGAATATTGAATAAACCCGTAAAAATTTTCTGTATAATCTGTTATGGATGTATACAGATCTCTTACCGCCAGTGTTCATCTATTTAGCTCAACTAGAGTTGAGTAAAGACTTAACCGAAGGAGGAAAAGTCTATCTTACCCTTAATAAGACGTTGAATTTATGATCTTTCACCATGCCATGTGGAGAGAGAGATCTTGCTCATGCAAATTAAGAGAGAGAGAGAGAGAGAGAGAGATGCATGATTTTGGGAAGAAAAATATATAGTTTCAACCAATTAAGAGTACGTACGGGGGGTGGTAATTAATATCCTAGCTTGCTTTCCTAATTACTCAAGACTAATATCTTAATTTTATGAGGCGATAGCTAACTAGAAAGGAGATGTGGAAAGTTTTATTGAAATTTTAAGGCCAGTACATCGCAGTTAATAACATGATGATTCTGTAAGGGTCACTTTAGTAACGAGTTACATTAGGGACGGATGACTTATCCGAGGTGACCCACCCGACCCTTAATCCTAATCTGAGTGGATTAACTTGTTCCACCTATTTATTAAGAATGAGTTAATCTAATTTAACCTTATCTAATTTGAGTTAAGAAAAAAATATCAAACAAGAATTAATCCACCCGACCCCGATTAACTCACCTAAACTCAAATTAACCCGTTATTAAAATGGCCCTAAGGGTATCATCAGTTCAATACAGAGGACTTGAGAGCGGTGTATAATATATCCTGGCAAAGAAGCTCGCGTCCGTGTCGTTGGCCTGGTCATCCTCTCATGCATATATCCCGGTCGCCGTCGCCGGGGAGAAGGATCAGACCGGGCCCACAAATCTGGCCAATTCATCGGTGGTGCGTGGGTGAGGGCCAGCAATAAAGACGGAGGATATGTCATGCATGCATGCATTGCATGTGATCGAGGAGGAGATCGATTTAAGGGAAGGAAAGGAGGGAGGGGGAAGACGTGCATCCGCCATCCATCATACCATGGAGAGACGCCTCCCTCGTCTCGATCAAGCTGCATGCTGGTCAATGTCAATGTCGATGGATAGATCTTTCAAAAATCACCGTAACTCTCTGTCTCTGTCTCTGGCCAGCCAACATGAGAATTAATCTTTCCAAGGACGCAAGCAAGAGAAAGACTCTCTCCTTGAGAAGATATTTAATTATGTAGATGCATGCTAATTAATGAAGATAATTAAGCATGCATGTGCCCCCATGCATACATAGATCTTCTTCGGGTCCCGGCCCGTTTGAGTTTGTCATATATTTATAATAGAGAACGTACAGCTGGTTAACAAACATGTTTTCGATCTGTGGATAAAAAGTTGGTCGTCGATCGTAAGAAGGAAGGTAGACATTGTTTGCTAATGAAAGACCCCCCTTATGAAGATAATCTGCTCTAGTCGATCGGTCAGGACTTCTCTTCTTCCTCCCCAAGTCTTCGTGAGTATCGCAAGGCCATCTACTCTCTGTATATATCTGCCCTGATGTTCCCTCTTTGACAGAGAGATAAACGAAATAAGGGTTATCCTTCTGAGATTAATTTATTTCAAAATTTAATTTTATTTATTTTGATAAATAATGAGTTATATTTTTAAGATAAATGAAAGTCAATTTCGTCTCACCTCTTGAGATGGAACAATCTGTACGAGTTAAATTAGAGTTATTCCTTAATCTGATCAGATTAATTTTTTTGATCTATTAAATTAAAAAAATGATAAATTGAGAGTTATCATCGGGACAAAATAAATGAGGGATAACTCCCGATCAAAGTGAGACGTAATATTTGGAAGTAAATTCGTCCACACTTGATGCAATGGAATAGTTGTAATAATTGTTAGTTGCACTATGCCCCATTTTGATCGGGGTTATTCTCCATTTGTCACGAGAATAATCTTCTATATGTTTTTTTATTTTATAAGTTAAAAAAATTAATCGAGTTAAATTGAAAGATAACTATCAGTTAACTCGAACAAATTATTCCACCACAATATATTGAATAAAATTAACTCTCTTTTATCTTAAAATGATATTTTATTGTTTATAAAAAAATGAGATTAAACTCTGACATGAATAAATTAATATAAGAGGGATAACTTTGACCTTATCAATCCCTGGGGGTTGGACTTCTCCCCCACCTCACGCGATGCGAACGTGTAGCTTGCTGGGCCGGATGCATGCAACGTAGTAATTAAAACTCAAATTTTTTTGTGAGGAGAACATGCACGGGCCCGGAGCATTGATAAGCCATTCTATTTGATCCACTCATGTCCTTTTCTATTTTTTTATTTTTCTTCTTTTTATTGTGCATCCACACAAAATTAATGACTAGAAAGAAAGAAGAATAGCCCATCCTCGATCGGGGTTTCATTAATATTCATCACTAATTCTAGACGACGGGGGATTTTTGTCCATTTCAATTCTCGACTGATTGACGCGCGAGTACCCTTTTGGCACGCGCACACACACAAACACGAAAGTCCCTCCTGTTTGTTTGAGGGATAAATCGGGATACACCAGTGAAAGTTAGTCTATTCCTTTTGGTTGTTCATACACGGTACTCCATGGATTAGGTTTATCTTGATTTATCTCGGAATAATTTATTCTACCAAAAAATTGGAACAAGGAGAGTTAAGATTTTTCACATTTCTCAAAGATATTCCGAGTTATTTTCTCTGCCAATCAAAGCATTTTAATATATTTTATAGAATATCTTATCTACGGTTTAACTTATCCACTTAATTTATTCCGCAATCAAACAGGATCTTCAGATTATTTAATTATCTTCCCTCTTCCAAGTTCAAAAGAAGGTTAAAATTGTGATTTTCTTAAGATAATGATAAGATTAAGAAGGGTATTGCCCACATCTATTAATAACTTGAGATAATTGATTAGGAAAGGATGACACCCATTTGGGTTCCAGTACTTACATGTAATTTGTGCAATTTTTTATCTCTACTCTTGTTATTAATGATATGCATGTGGCACACAGTTACGACTGCCAACGTAATAATCAAGGGAAGACTTGACGGAGTTAGATGGCAGACCTCCCCGTCTCCGCGCGGCCGTTGACCAGTTCTCTTTGACAAAAACTCAAACGGCCAGCCGGGAACCTGCAGCATTAAGATCATGGGCCCATTTATATATGCTTATCTTCACTTCATTGCCATCTTTCCCCTCGACAACGTTTCAGCTGCATGCCTCTCTCTTGGTGGACTAGAAGAATATTCTCATGTTGACTATATATATACATATATATATATATATATATATATATACATAAATATATATACATACCCCTCTCCCCACTAAGCGTAGAGCACAAAATCGAAGACGAAGACATGATGTGTGTGTGTGTGCGCGCGCGCGCTCGTGTGGTCTCTCACCGATCACGGATCTTTTATATATAAAGCCTCGGGTACTGATTCCATAGGTTACCACTTCACCTACCTGATCATATGCAGGTTGTTCCATAGGCTCTTGTTGATTCATCTGCTCTGCATGTGCTCCTTCACCGTCAGGTACTTCTCCTCCTCTTTGATCTTCTTCACTCTTACTAGGTTTGGTCTATTTCTTGATGAGAAAATTATCCCTATATTTTTACAATCTTGTGAAATTATACGGATATCTCTATCTTTATCATATTTATCATAATATTCTTAAAATTATATCTCTATTTATGAAATTGAAAAAGATTTTTTACCTCTATACCCCCTCCAAGAGATCATATTTACACAAATCTCTATCCTTTTTGCATATTCATATATATACTCCTCGTATATTTCATATTGTTGAGATTATATATACTTATGTGGTTATTCCGACAAAAATTTTAAGAATATATTCATGAAAATAATTTGAACAGATAAAATATCAAAAATGCCCTTGTACGTGAGCGAGGGTGCGTGCACGAGCATGCGCGCATGCGAGAGAAAGAGAGAGAGAGAGAGAGAGAGAGAGAGAGAGAGGTTGTCAACCCCTCTCCCCCACCTGCGACGGGCTCCGTTGACCCCCCACCCGGCCTCCCCTCGCACCTCTGCAGCCCCCTAGTGAACCTGACAGGTAGTAAACGCCTCAACCTCAACCACGACCGCATCCATTGGTGGGCCCATGCTTTATCTTCTTGGTAGACTTGTAAACGGAGCAGATACGGAACGGATATATAGTCTTATATCCGAATTCGTATCCGATTATAATCGGTCGATATCTGAATCCGACACATTCTATTAGGGTGTATTTTTATCGCTATCCGAATTCGAATTCGATAGATACTATCCGGATTCGGATATATCCGACTATCCGATTAGGTGTAATCGAATAGTCGAATACAATCCGGATTCAGATATATCTGACTATCCGATTAGATATAAAAATACGTTATATGTTCATAATATTTTAATTTTTAAATATATTTAATGAATTAAAAAATATAATAAATATAAAATATGATTATTAACTGAAAAATCTGAGCATACAGGGTGCCGTGGACCCAGTGCACGAGGATCCCATTAGCGCGGGGTCTGGGGCGGGACCATATAGTCAACCTTACTCCAGCAAAATCGAAAAGCTTTTTCCGGATTCGAAACTGTGGCCATCAGGTCACCCGTGAGGCAATCTTACCGATGCTCCCAAGTCCACCCTCTTCCTATGACCTATAAATCACAACTAGAACTTTTAGCATCACAGTTCAACCGTAATCTTACTTACACTACTTTGTAGTCCAATGAAAACCAAAAAAATAGTGTAATATGAAATATTAACGGGAGTTTACATTATTTTACACCAAAGCAAAGTATTTCATGTTGAAACAAAAAGCTGTCAGATGGGCTCTATCTAACATGGGTTAATTAGATTCTTGATGTCAGATGATGATTCATCTCAATCGCGCAATTTGGTTTCTTCTATTTGGTCGAGACAATTAGTTTTTTCGCTGTGTGTGTGTGTGTGTGTCTTAATTTTTTCGCTACCCACACGCTGTGTGCGTGTGTGTGTGTATGTTTGCGTTCGTTACTTAATATTTTTGTCTCTCACGGCAATATATTTATGTTTTGAAAAATATCCCTAGCCAACAACTGTTCACAGACAGACAGACAGACGTGCATGGCAACCTTGATCTGCCGGTTGAGCCTCCTCCTCCTCTGCTGCTTCTTTTTCATCACTGCAACGGTCGTCCGCCCCGCCATGCAAGCTTATACTCCGGAGGACGACGTCCAGCTCGAGGCCCTCACTGCCTTCAGGGACTCCATCAAGGAAGACCCACTGGGAGCTTTGGATGGTTGGACGGCCGCAGCACACCACTGCAGCTGGTCGGGCATCTCCTGCGACCGCTCCAACACCTCCGTCCTCGCCATCTCCCTCCCTAAGAAGAAGCTCGGTGGCACCATCTCCCCCTTCCTGGGCAACATCTCCACGCTTCAGCATATCAACCTGAGCTTCAATTCCTTCGATGGCACCCTACCATCCCGGCTCGGGCTCTGTTCGGAGCTCGCCAACATCTCCGCCTTTGACAACCTCCTCTCCGGCAAGATCCCCGAGGACCTGGGGAATCTAAAGAAGCTCCGTAGCTTGGACTTGGGGAGGAACTTCTTCAACGGAAGCATCCCCACCAGCATCTGCAACTGCACGTCTATGGTCGAACTGGGTTTGAACACCAACAACCTCACTGGTACGATCCCATCAGATATAGGCAGTCTGGTTAATCTTCAGATGTTTGTAGCCTACGCAAACAATCTAGTTGGATCCATACCAGCATCATTATGGAGATTGACAAGCATGCGAAGTTTGGATTTGGCCATGAACCAGTTGTCTGGCACCTTATCTCCTGAGGTTGGAGACTTCTCAGAGTTATCAACCGTTGATGAACATGACAAACCTGGCCGAGTTGATGGCAATAGATTGACAGAGGGGATCCCTCCATCCATGACGAACATGACAAACCTGGTCGAGTTGGTTCTCTCTTTCAACAACTTGACAGGTAGACTTCCTCCAGACTTGGGGTCACTCCACAAATTAGAGTGGCTAATAGTCGACAGAAATGCCCTCCATGGTCCCCTCCCTTCCAGTTTAGCCAACTGCACCCGTCTCACTATTGCATCATTCTCCGAGAATGGGTTTACAGGGAAGATCCCTCTGGGCTTGGGAAGGCTGCAGAACCTGAAAATCTTCCGTGTCTATCGAACTCAAATGTCTGGAGAAATACCCAGTGATCTATTCAATTGCACAAAGCTCGACACTTTGGGCTTGTCAGCAAATAATTTTGGTGGGATTCTGCAGCCCGAAATCGGAAAGCTAGCCAGTTTGAAGTACTTGTATCTAAGAGCAAATGCATTCTCAGGGTCAATTCCACGGGAAATCAGCAACTTGACAGTGTTGATAGACTTGAGAATTGGGGAAAACAAAATTTCTGGCCAAATGCCCTCAGAAATATCGAAGCTTTCACTCCTACAACGGCTTTCCCTTCAAGTGAACTCTCTAGAAGGGGTGATCCCTGAACAACTTTTTGAATTGGAGCAGCTCACCGTTCTCGAATTGCAACAGAATAAGCTCACTGGCTCCATACCAGACAAAATATCAAAACTCCGAATGCTTTCCCGCCTGGACCTCCATGGAAACCAACTCAGTGGTCTTGTTCCCAGAGGCTTCAGACATCTTCAAAATTTGCTTTTAGTGGACCTTTCACACAATCAGCTGGTTGGGACGATATCTGGTCCAGTGATCATGGGCATGAGAAGGTTGCAGTTTTATCTCAACCTATCCAACAATCTGCTCGAAGGTTCTCTCCCCACTGAGATTGGTGGGCTAGAAATGGTGCAGGAGATTGATATTTCTCATAACAATCTCTCCGGAGACATTCCACAATCACTTGGAGGGTGCAATAACCTTCGTTCGCTTGATCTTTCTGCAAATATACTGTCAGGTCAACTTCCTACTAAGATGTTTCCTCTGTTTAGTTTACTCACTAGCTTGAATCTTTCCAGCAATAAGTTGGTAGGGGAGATTCCAGTAGGTATAACTGAGATGAAACAACTTACATCTCTCGATCTTTCTCAAAATGGGTTTGAAGGAGCAATCCCAAAGAGTTTGGAGAACCTCACCAGTTTAACATACCTCAACCTCTCTTTCAACCAATTACAGGGTCCTATCCCAGAAGGTGGGATTTTTAAGAATTTGAAGCCTTCGAGTCTAGATGGAAACCTTGCACTATGTGAAGCCAAGATTCGTGCACTCTGCTTCAACAAAAGTCACCATAATTATTCAAAGAAGGCCCTATTGGTGATTTTGTTGTCATCCTCTTTAGGTGTACTTTTGCTCTTACCACTTGCTTTTATTGTCAAGAAAAGGTGTCAGGCAAGGAGTTGTCCAGAAGATAATATCAAGGATTTAGAAGAACAGCTAAGATCGGCAAAAGGTTTGAAGAGATTTACAGAGGAGGATTTGCAGATTGCTACTGAGTTCTTCAAGGAAGAGAATGTGATTGGAAGTAGTAGCTTAAGCATTGTTTACAGAGGAAGGCTTCAGGATGGTGGGAGGCTTGTTGCTGTGAAGAAGCTAAACCTGCAGCAATTCCCATCAAAGTCTGATAAATGCTTCTATACAGAGTTGAAGACCCTAGGATGCCTAAAGCATAGAAACCTTGTTAAAGTGGTGGGTTATGCCTGGGAGCCCGGCAAATTAAAAGCCGTTGTACTGGAATTCATGGAGAATGGAAGTCTAGAAAATGTCATACATGACACAAGGTTGGATAGGTCAAGATGGATAGAGGTCTCTGAAAGGCTGAGGGTATGCATATTGATTGCTAATGGCCTGGTTTACCTGCACTATGGTTATGACTTCCCTGTTGTTCACTGTGACCTGAAGCCAGCCAATATCCTCCTAGATCAAGAATGGGAGGCCCATATCAGTGATTTTGGAACAGCTCGGATGCTTGGTGTCCATTTGCAAAACAGTGGCGGGAGCTTGTCCACTTCCTCTACACTACAAGGAACCATCGGCTACTTGGCACCAGGTAACAAGTTTTCTGTTTTCTCTGTGGCCATTTTAATGGTTTAATTTTGAATTCCTTCCCTATATCTAACAGAAGGCTCACCTTATCGCTCAACATCTATGTGGAGGACTAATGTGTTTCTTCTCAGAGTTTGCATATATGACGAAGGTGACACCGAAGGTGGACACATTCAGCTTCGGCATTGTCATCATGGAGTTCCTCACCCGAAGGAGGCCAACGTCAGTGGAAGGAAAGGATGGCCATCCCCTGGCACTACCAGAGTTAGTGGCGGAGGCACTTGCTGGTGGAGTTGACAAGGTACTGTCTGTGCTCGACCCAGATATGGAGCTCACACGCTCCAAGGATGTGCAGATGGCTGTGACGCTCCTGGAGCTAGCCATATCATGCACACAGGCGGAAGCTAATGCCAGGCCAGACATGAATGACATCCTCTCCTCCCTGATGAAGCTGAGAGTAGGGCTGCAGTGATCAATAACACCGCATGCAACCGGTTTAGCTTCAAACTACAGTGGTAGTTCTTATGATCTCTGCAGTATGTACTAGATAAACATGCCTATGCTAGTAATTTCATGTTCCTTTGTTCAACCACAAAACTTAGTTTGGATTGGTGTTTGCAGTGTGAAAAACTAGGGTACGTAGACTTATGTACACTTCTTGAAATATGTAATAAGCTTTTACTTCTGGTCTGTCATATTCAAGTACTATTGCCGGTGTGGCCAAGCTTGGCAGTGGTGGAATAGCACCAGATGGTATAGAATAGCACTAGATGGTATAGAAACCCAGTTAGTAAACTCCATCTTGCTAAATTACATGTGCTTCATCAAAATATATGATGATTAATTCTGTCAAGTGGACCTCCCTCGTTATTGATCTCATAAAGCTTATGCATGCCAACGTTAAAAGTAATCTACCAGTAATCTCAGAGGCACGAAAGCAATCTGGTAGTTGTACATGACTTTGTTTAAAGTGGTCGCTAAGCAGACAACCAACATGATTAGACTTCAGATTGGGAGTGTTAACAAGGAATGGGACTCCCATTTGTGTAATCTGGACAGTAGTACTTCCACTTTTTTGTCTTTCTTGGGGAGGATATAATCTATATTTGGGTTGGTTTTTATATCGGGGAGTTTTTGTTCTTTCTCCATCCTTACTTGTAAATCATATTTTCTCTATTTATACAAACAGTGATATTATCCACTTAAAGGAAAAAAAACAGCACCTTCCTTTCTAGGGATTAACATTATGTGTTAAATTAAGTTCCTTATCACCAAGGGGGACTTTGCTAATCGGTTACGGTTAACGTACTAGATCCGGGGGGGGGGGGAGATCGAGCATGCTAACCGACTCCAGTAAGTGGGGCTGTGTGTGAGGGAGTGGCGGGACTCACCCCTCTCTCTCTCATCCGCTCCCCTATCCTAACCGGATGTCAAAGTGGCCCCAAAGGATTATCTTAAACTTCTCTAATCACATCAATTAGGTCATCCTTAGTCAATTATTGAAATGATGGTAAAAAGCCATACCAAAGGTTTTAGGCCCTCGCAACCTGTTCACCTTTGTCCCGAAAATTGCATCATTGATTTTTCTTTCATCAAAATCTAGACATTCACCAAGTCTGGGTAGTGTTCCTTCTAAACATTTGGCCCCACTTTGATATTAGGTTAGCCCTGGGTTAGCTTAAAGTTAATCCTAAGTTAACCCTTTTTTATGCTTTGATTACAGATTTAGGTTAATCAGATTAAAAATATGGCTAACCATGGGTTACTCTCAGATTAGGAAATCCAACGATGGAGGTGTGTTTGAATTGGGTTAAGTGCATTTAATGCGCTCTCTCTATCTGGTGCTCTCTTTATCTCTCTCTCGTGCTCTCTCTCCTCTTTCACGCGCTCTCTCTCTCTCCTCTCTCTCTCTCTCACACACACACTCTCTCTCTCTCTCTCTCTCGCACTCTCTCTCCTCTCTCTCCCGCTCTCTCTCTCACATAATTGTTATGAGAAAATTTATTATGATAATGATATATTTATCATATAAAATTTATTTAAAATTTTTTATGAGTTAATATATATATATATGAAGATAAATAGTATTTTAAAAAAACATTTGTGACTTTTAAATTTTAATTCGTGAGATTAATGATGTTTTATCGAAATTTATTTTCATGATATATCTAATTTATAGAATATATTAAGAATATTTAAAAATTAAAAATAAAATATTTTGTAAGATGAACGGTAACCTACACTCGTAATTAATGTCATTTTTGACTTTTAAATTTTAAGTAGTGAGATTATTAATGTTATTTATCAAAATTAAATTATTTTTCACAGTAGAGTTTAATTCTCAACATTTGGTGCTAATAAGGATGACACATGCCAGCACTCAAGAGAATGGCTGGCAATTATAAATGCTGGCACTGCCCCGTCAGTGTAGTAATTTTTTAATTTTTTTAATTTTTTTTAGAGTAAGACTCACGTCACTCCGTCTCGAGATGTGTCTCACTCCATCAAAAATATACCTTAAAAGATAATAAAAAAGTTAGATCCCGTTGATAGTGCAAAATTCACACTATTCATAGGGTTACTTTTTTTAATTTATATGGGAGGAGGTTGGGGATGTGGTGTTCACATGTTTACTCCTCCACCCCACAGAAAATTTCCTATCTTTTTCTTGCAAACATGTGGGCCCACCTCAAGTTTCCTTGACACGAGGGACCACTCCAAAAATAATTTAAAAAATAAAAAAAAATATTACACTGCTCGACGATGTAATTAATAAGAGCTTTGGTGACTTAAAACACGTGGTGAGCCGACAGTTTCTGAACCCGGTGAAAGTTGTCAATAGTCATCATAGCTGTTGCAGTTGGAATGGGAGTTCTGTTTCGTTCTTCACAAGTGGGCACAAGGATATTAGAACAGGGCCTTAATCATGTTCTCATTCGTATAATCTTTAATAAGATAGGAAACATAGATCATAATCGGACAATGACAAACTTAAAGGTCCATGCATGACTCGTGGTTAGGACTCCGATCTCTATAAGAACCTTAGTATCACATGCCTTCGTATCTCCACTACCACGCTTTCAAATCCACCTTCCTTAAGTCTCAAAGATCACCTTACGAGTTCCAGTCCTCCCTCCAAATTTCCTTTCTAGAGATGAATAGAATAAAACATGAAAGAATCGCAGTACCAATGTTAGATCACCGAGAAAACAACTGAAGACAAGGATTTAAAACTTGGCTCGAGGATCTACAAAATACTTACCAGACCTAATAATGAGAAACCCTTAGCTAGGTGTACTCCAAAGATTAACTTGGAGCAAAGCGCAGTATGGGTGAGGATAAAACTTGAAAGAGCTTGAGAGAGTTACGAGAATGAGAAGAGAAGAATGATATAAAAGAAAAGAAAGGAGACTTATTTAGACCCAACTCAACTCTACAATAGTGGGGTAATATTTCAATATGAAGCCTTCCACAAAACATATAATTAGGAGGATGGATGCCTTTGGTTAGACATAGGTAGTTACACTGAAAGGGGGCAATTTTTATTTTGGACTTTTTTATGATTGATCTTAATGTACATTCTTTCTTTTTTAACACTGAAGGGAGACTCTCTTTGTTTTTTTGGATAAATGCATTTAACACTTCATTATGAATGAGAAATGCGTGGATGAATATGTATGTAAATGGTATAATTAATCAATGAATGTAAACATTACAATGAATGGATGCGTTCGTGTTATTACCGGCAATGAGCATGCGCACAATAAATAGATATTATAAATACTTTACCACCTATGGTTTTTATTAGCTGACAGTATATTCTATTCCTACGGTTTTCATTAACTCACAGTAACTGCTAATATTCCCACGCTTCAAACAAAGTGAAGGAAAAATAAATACTATAAACAAAATTTACACCCATTGGTTCTTCTAATAAGTGACTATAAGGTAATACCCACACTTCAAGACTGTGGGTAAAGTTTTCTTATATTTATGTCCACAGATGACTTTTTCCCACGATTTTTTTGAGATTATACCTACGGTTAAAATGCAACGGAACAACCCCTCTTGCCAATGAGTCTATATATAGTTCAATGGCAAAAAATCTTCCTCCATGAGGGAGATCTTAAGTTCAATTCTCACCTCTTGCGGTTCTGTTCGCTCTGTTAAGTTCAGTTCTCACCTTTCACTGTACAAGTACATCCTGTTCAGTAAGTCGTCGGATAGTCCTCTCACAGCCTAATCCGAAAATTATGATGGGAGGAGCTGAAAATTATGCTGCCTTTCCCCCCTTAATTAAGCCATGTGAAAGTGCCCCCCTACCCATCCTTTCGATCTCATCTCCCTATTAAGAAGCCCAATTCCAATTTAATCTTTTCGTCGTTAGTTCATAGAATTTATTATGACTTCATTAATTCTGTAGTGCATTAATTTGTAAGAGTGATCGTAATTTAAATTGGAGATGATATATATATGAGGATGGATAAGAGTGATAATTTAAACTGGAGATGATGTATAGGAGGATGGATTTACACGCTATTAATTATCAGGTAACTGCAGCTAGGAAACCTTCTGTTCTTCCTACTCTCTATCCGGCTACCTGTTAGAGATCATGATATAAATTTAAACCCGACAGTTTAGAAAAATAATAATAAAAGAAAACATAAATTGTGCTGTCTGATCGTTGATCAAACGGCCCAATGTATGCTTTGTAATTCTCCTCGGTGTGGGCTGGGCCCTTATTTTCTTTCTTCTTTTTACTTCCCTGGAGAGGCTCACTTTGACTCAACCAATATGTATGTTTTGATCCCGAGAGAAAGACTTGTTGTACACTCAGATGTGTTAGATTAATTTTTATATTTTATTTTTATTTATTTTTTTATTTTTTTAAAAAATATCTCTTAAGATATCTTAACTTAGAGTGTAAGTCACGTTACCATCCGATTATCTAAAAATTTTAAAAATAAAAAGATCCGATTTTTTAAAAAAATGGGCTCAAGACTTTCTGTTTAATCTGTTTTTTTATTTATGTACGAGTAATTCAACGGTGACCTGATTTGTATTTCAAATTAAGATATCTCGGAGATTATTTTAAAAAAATCAATAAAAAATTAAAAATACTACACACCCTCTCTGTGTAAAGAGCCTTTCTCTTGGGTCCCTTTGGTTTTGGGCCATGCAGGGTAACCAGGAGGAGTACGTACGATATCCTCGCGTAACTGCGACCTACCATTATTATTAAGTTAGTCTGCTAATTAATTAAACGTTGCTAATTAGTAGTACTACTTGTTGCTAACAATTAAGATGCTAAATAGGTGACGTAAGGACGACATTCATAGGTAGGCCTGATAATTATTCGTTTAAAATTTGAATTGAATTTGAATTTGTATTCGTTTAATCGGATAATTATCCGAATAAAATATCCGACGGATAATTTAATCGGATATCGGATATCCGATTATTAATCGGATACGAATTCGGATATTGAGATATCCGTGTTAGATATTATCCGACCGAATATAAATATGAGTGTTTTTGATATTATGCACGAATATCTTTAGGTTCGCCGAGATTTTTCAGTTAATAATCATATTTTATATTTATTAGATTTTTAATTCATTATATATATTTATATATTTATAAGTTAAAAAACTATGAACATATAACATATTTTTATACCTAATCGGATAGTCGGATATATCCGAATCCGGTTGGTATTCGACTATTCGAATTCACCTAATCGGATAGTCGGATATATCCGAATCCGGATAATATCCGTCGAATTCAGATTCGGATAATGACAAAAATATACCCTAATAGAATGTGTCGGATTCGGATATCCGACCGATTATAATCGGATACGAATTCGGATATCAAACTATCTGCTCCGTATCCGCTCCATTTATAGGTCTATTCAGAGGCATCCGACAGATGGTATGGATTTAGCATTGTCTATATATATATATATGTATGTACGTATGTATGTACGTACGTAGTACGTACGTGTGTGTGTGTGTGTGTGTGTGTTATATCTGCCATCACATTCTAAGTGTGTGTGTGCGCGCGCGTGTGTGTAATTATGGTAGATCTGCCATCACATGTTAACATTCCTTAACAGAAATTGTGTGAATTTTGAGATTATATTGCACCCCCCCAAATTTTTTTCGAAATTAATAAAGAGAGGTAGAAAGTGGCAGGAACCGACTGCGTGCGTAAAGAGGGGAGGGAGGAAGGAGCACGATTGGTGCACCCTAGCTACTGCTCTGTCGTCCATGCAGTACAGCGTGCACAACCAGGTGCATTATTTATTGATAGGGCCATTCTACCTCTACTTGATCCTCGGTCTCATGTCATTTTTCTTGTGTATCCACAAAATTAAATTAATGGGAGCCTAGCTCTCTGCAGAAGATGGGCATGCATGGGCAGTCCATGCTCGTCTTCATTCATTAGTTGGCATCTTATGATCAAGGGCTACGTACGTCCTTCTCGATCACGCTGTACATTTGTCTCTTGGTGTGGACTAAAAAGGAATATTCTCATGTTGACTAGGTGGAAATAGAGCCAAAGAGAGAGAGAGAGAGATCTTTTGAGAGTAGATCTTCATTGACCTTGACGAAGAGGGAGGCATCTTTCAGCAGTGCTTGATATTTACGGCATGCACAGCTAGTCAGTCTTCTTTAGATATTCTCTCAGCAAGCACATGTATGTGGGTACGTACGTAGAACCCCCAGTGCTACACGTAGCAGACATAGACGAAGGCCTTTAGACCAAGACGGCAAGACGTGATGTGTGTCGAGGGAGGCATTCAACTTGATCCTCTCAAATGTCATTTTCTTCTTGCTGTGTATATCCACAAAATTAATGACGTGATGTCGTGATCAGTAGCCCCGTCCTTGGGGTTTCAATATTATTCATGACGAATTCTGGCCAATATATGGGATTTTAATTTGTCCTATGCCATTCTAAGCGTGCTTGACGTACGGGCACCGTTTTGGCACAGACCAGAAAATCTCGTGTGTGTGTGTGTGTGTGTGTGTGTGTCTGTGTGTGTGTGTGTGTGTGTGTAACTCCGGCCCTAGCTAGCTTCTTCCAAGTTTAAAAGAAGTATAAATAAAATTGTGATCGATCTTCTTAAGATGACGATAAAATTAGGAAGGATATATATGTACACGTCGTCTGTCAATAAATATTTGAGATATGGGAAAAAAAATACACCCACTTAATTTGCTGATCGTTAATTAAGAATATGACCAATTAATTAATCAAAGGGAAAATGATGAGAATATATATTAAGGGTGGTGGTGAAGATGGCATGCAGATCGACGTCCCCGTATAGGTACCTCACGGCCGTCCGTACGTTAATCAGCTTTTCTGTGACAAACTCTCTCAAATTAATGGGGACCAGATCTCTGCAGAAGATGGGGCATGCATGCATGCATGGGTAGAGTCCATGCTCATCATCTCATTGGCATGCATCTTCTCGAAGGGGTATACGTCTTTCTGGATCGATCACCCTCCCTTATCTCCTTGGAGTACATCTTCCAGTACTGATCAATGAAGAAGTTTCTGCGTTCAGCTGTACATTTTATTGTCTCTTGGTGTGGACTAGAAAAGAATATTCTCATGTTGACTAGGTAGAGATAGAGACATACAGAGATATTTGGTTGGAAGTCCATCTCCATTAATTGGCCTTGACGAGAGGGAGTCGTCGAATATATACGTGCTTGATACGGCGGCATGCACAGCTAGTCTTCTTCTTGAGATTAATTAATTAATCCGAGCACATACAGAAATGGATGTGTCTTCGTTATGTTGGGCATCCTAATTCACTAATGGGCCGTTGTAAAAGTCGACCCATGCATGCAGAGTTATATATGACTCAAATATCTACTCCTAATTAAGATTTGCAAAAATAATGATTTTTGTTTCTTTTTGTTCTGATTCAATCAAGTGATGGAGTGCATAAGTTATCCTCTTTCACGTTTTTTATTAGGGAACAAATGGAACCTCAGTTATATATGTCATTCGTCTTATCCCAGCTAATTAATTACCCAAACATTTCGGTTGAAATAAAATTAATTAATATTGTGCCAAATTAACAAAGTAAACATGCATGGATCGTCAAAAGTGGTTAACATATTAAAAACCCATCTAATTATTATTAAAAGTGATTACTATTTTAAATTAACTATTCACTAAATCGGTGTGTCATCCGATCCTTCGGAGGAATTAATCAACCGACCATATCTCCTATGATATATATATATATATGCAGTTGATCAAGAGTACTCAACCATCCAGTACCCTGAGTTTATGCTGGACTCTGTGTTAGAGTCTATGTAGGACTCAGGGTAGACATTAGGAGATACACTTAATGGGATTAGGAGACTGTTGGCTGTAGTCTTCTATAAATATGATTGTAACCCCAGGAGTAACGTAAAGAGACCGGAAGGCGTCGGGTGTCCGAGGGTCAACCGGGAGAAGAGTACTTCTTTTGCATAGTGAAAATGGTGATTTCTCTAAATTGCCCTCTTGTTGTCTCTCGCGGTGTGTGCTTACCTGCGTGATTGACGTCTCGCCGTGATTGTCGTCTCAGATGGAGAGGAGGAAAGTGGGGGGTTGTCCCAACATGAGTGAGGGATCGAGAGTGGTCAGGCCTTTCCATCTAGTTTGTTGAGCTCCCCTTCCATGGCTTTGCTCTGAGCTCGGCCTACAAGAGGGCAGCGAGAGCGCCGACCTCATCATCGCATCTATCAATGTGGGAGTCAAGTTCTTCAACCTGCGGGTGAGCTCACAAGATACATCTGATAGCAGTGTCGTCTGCCTTAGACGGTAGGGGCTATGGCGTACATTCGGTAGCATAGTCTACTTATAGCGTAGAAGCTCCCGAGAAGGGCACCAGAGGGTTCCTTCCACTCTCTCTCTCTCTCTCTCTCTCTCTCTCTCTCTCTCTCTCTCTCTCTCTCTCTCTCTCTCTCTCTCTCTCCTAATTGGGGGAAAATTATAATCTCACTTAAATGAGTTGCCATCGTTGTCACATGACTTTAACTCCAAAGGCGTACATGGGAACACAGGTTAAGAAATTTCAAGAGTTTACAAGTAAATTTTATAAAAATAATGGTCATAACGATAATTTAAATATGTTTTAAAAATATATAGATATTTTTTTTCTTTTTTTCCTTGTTATGTATCCACAAAATCAGAAGAAACCGGAGTACCATGCCCTTGCCCTTGGGTTTTCAGAGACGACGAATTCTAGCCAATATGGGATTTTTGTCCCATGCACTTCTGGACGTGCTCGACGTTCGGGTACCCTTTTAGCGTTAGCGCACACACAAATCTCTTTTATTAGAGAATCACGGCGTCTCTCTCTCCGTTCATCTCCGTACTTATCGGAGATAACAAAAGCATCCTACAATTATCTATTTATCTCACTTTTTGATCCGATATTTAAGGAGGGATATATAAAATAGTGGTTTTTCTTAAGATAATGATAAAATTAAGGAAGGATATATACTGTCCACGTCTACAATTAATAATTTGAGACATTAAGGACAGGATATATACTGTCCACGTCTACAATTAATAATTTGAGACATTAAGGACGATATCACGCTCATTTTGATTCCAGTTACGTAATTATATACACTTGTGCAACTCTTTATTTCTACTCTCGTTAATTATTAATTATGTGCATGTTGCTCGGCAGTTAATTAATCTACTTCTCTTTGTTTGACTTCAAAAATAAATTAATAAAAAATTTTACAAATAAAATATTTTGTTACGTGAACGTAACATTTATTATAAGGATAAAACATTACGTAAATGAAACATTTTATTACGTAAATGTAACATTTGTTATAAGATTAAAAAATTACATATATGAAATATTTTATTATAAAAATTAAACTTAAGAAAATATTTTAATTCTATATCAAATATTTCATTTACTGAACAAAATAGTTCATTCTTTCACAAATTAAGAGTTATCCCTTCTAAATTAGTTTGTAATGAAATTTAGTCTCATTTGTTTTGATATATAATGTATTATCCCTTTGACACAAGTGAGGGTTAACTATGTTCCACCTCTTGGGATGGAACAATCTGTCCGAGTTAAATGGGAGATATCCCTCATTCTAACTCGATTATCTCTATTCCTTTACCAAAGTAAAAAAAAAGATAGAATGTGAGTTATCCCCGAGATAAGTGGGGGATAACTCCCTAACAAAGAATATTCTCTATGCTCCTCTTTGATAGAGGGTTAGATAAATAGAGGGATATCCTCTTTGAATTAATATGTCCTTCCACTTACTCTCATTTACTTTGATAAAAGAGATGAGTTAAACTGTTCCACCTATTTAGGTGGGTCACACTATCTAAATTAAATAGGAGTTATCTTTCAATTTAATCTGAATATTTGTATAATTTATCTAATAAAAAAAGAATAAAATAAGAGTTATGTTCGAGACAAGTGGAGGATAACCCCTATCAAAACGTGCTGTTTGACCCGAGATGGAGACAAGGGGTAATTATTGGAAGACCTCCGTTGACCTTGACGAGGGAGGCGCTGTTTGTATCCTTGTTCCAAACTCTCTAGAACCGTCGCATTATTTATCCGAGAACTGTACATATATTTGAGTTATTTGGTTCCAGTGATGTAACTTGATTCCAGTTATGATCTTTTTTAAATTTTAAGATGTTAACATAATATACATACCAACTAATATAATCAATCCAAGGGAAAACGATGGGAATATTAATTAGAGGGTGGTGGTGGGGCAGCCGGCAGACCTCCCCCGTCTCCCTGGCCGTTTGTTAATCTTCAACAACACCTTCCCCCCCTTCTGTCAAAATGACGTTTCCGCGTTCAGCTGCTTCAATTCCCACCTGCGGTGACGTGGACTAATAAAAGAATTATTAATGATTAATGAAAGAATAGTCTCCATTTGACTCGGTCCAGATAATAAGAGACAGAGAGAGAGATTTTTTTGAAAGCCGATATATATATATATATCCATCGATGACCTTGACGAGGGAGGGGTCGTGGGTGCTTGATACGGCGCCATGCGCTAGATCTATCTATATCTATCTGTCTATCTGTCTATATATAGAAAGCGCGCCGGGAGGCTCCTCCACGGCGGAAGCATCCATCTCCTGCTTTCGAATTGCGGCTTTCGATCGAATTCTTCCTCCCGACGGGGCTTTCCTACCAATCAGGTATTTTCTTGTGTAGGTCTTTTCTGCCTCGCTCTCTCTCTTAATTTTTCTTTCCCCGGCTCCTTTTTTTTTTGAAAACAAGATAGATCATTTCATTTCATATTAAAGATATGATATATGACGTTTAAAGAAGATAACCCAGTCGACAGAGCGACATACATGAAGAAATAGAAAACTCAAACCGAACATAGAAGTTCATACATAATCCCTTTTGTCATCAGAGCGATGAACAAACATGGATAAAGCCACGACAGTCACCATCGGTGAGAACTCCAGAGAATCGAAAAATGAGTCAACCGATGTTGAAGGTGATATAGATCTTCCTCGGAGCTTCCATGGCAGCTGAACCGCTCTAACATTAAGCGGTGAGAAAAGAATACTCGGAAAGCCGATATCCGATAAGATACGGAGAGAATGAGTAATTTCTCCGAACTTCTACGTAACCCAAAGATGAGATCCGTAACTTTGTATATGCCTACAAGTGTTTGTAACTTTGTATATGCCTACAAGTGTTTACTTATATATATTTTTTGTCTCTCACGGTCACGGTAGTAATATATCCATGTCTTGAAAAAGCACCTTCTTCAGGAACTTTTTTTACAGACTTATTAATTTGAGAGAGGCTTATTTATTATGTTTTGAAAATGTATGTCCAGCGCCCCCCCCCCCCCCCCCCACTTGTGCACAAACGGACATGGCCACCTTGATCATCTGCCGGTGTAGTCGCCGCCGCCACCTCCGCCTCCTCTGCTTCTTCTTTCTCGTCACTGCAACGGTCGTCCGCCCCGCCATGCCACCTTATTATTATACTCCGGAGGAGGAGGAGGAGGACGTCCAGCTCCAGGCCCTGACCGCCTTCAGGGACTCCATCACACAAGACCCACTGGGGGCCCTGGCTGGGTGGACGGCCGCGGCTCACCACTGCAGCTGGCCGGGCGTCTCCTGCGACCCCTCCAACACCTCCGTCCTCTCCATCTCCCTCCCCGAGAAGAAGCTCGGCGGCACCATCTCCCCCTTCCTGGGCAACGTCTCCACTCTTCAGCTTCTCAACCTGAGCTTCAATTCCTTCCATGGCACCCTACCATCCCGGCTCGGGCTCTGTTCGGACCTCGTCAGCATCGCCGTCTTTGACAACCGCCTCTCAGGCGAGATCCCCAATGGCCTCGGGAATCTAAAGAGGCTCAGGAGCTTGGACTTGGGGAGCAACCTCTTCAACGGAAGCATCCCCACCAGCATCTGCAACTGCACGTCTCTGGTCGAACTGGGTTTTGCCACCAACAACCTCACTGGTATGATCCCATCAGATTTAGGCAATCTGGTTAATCTTCAGACATTTGCAGCCTACAGCAACAAACTGGTTGGATCCTTACCAGCATCGTTATGGAGGTTGACACGCATGCAAATTTTGGATTTGTCCATGAACCAGTTGTCTGGCACTTTATCTCCTCAGGTTGGAAACTTCTCAGAGTTATCTTTCCTCCAACTCTTTGACAACCAGTTCTATGGACCCATCCCACCAGAACTGGGGCATTGCAGAAATCTCACCGCATTGATCTTGTACAAGAATGGGTTTACAGGGAGCATCCCACCAGAACTTGGAGAACTGATAAACCTGGTCGATTTGCTCTTATACTCGAACGCATTGTCCTCCACCATCCCTGCTGCATTATCCCATTGCAGGTCTCTGATCCGGTTGGCTCTTTCCAGGAATGAGCTGAGTGGGAGCATACCACCTGAGTTGGCATCCTTGACTTCTCTCAAGGTTTTGAATCTCCAGGAAAATAGATTGACAGGGGGGATCCCTCCATCCTTGATGAACTTGACAAATCTGGAGCTGTTGATCCTGTCCTTCAACAACCTGACAGGTAGACTTCCTCCAGAGTTGGTGGGGTCGCTCTACAAATTAGAGGTGCTGTATGTCAACGACAATGCCCTACATGGGCCCCTCCCTTCCAATTTAGCCAACTGCACCCGTCTCACTGATGCATCATTCGCCCTCAACCGGTTTACAGGGAAGATCCCTCTGGGCTTGGGGAGGCTGCAGAACTTGCAATACTTCCTTGTCGACCAAAATCAGATGTTTGGGCAAATACCCAGCGATCTATTCAATTGCACGAAGCTTGACACTTTGAGCTTGACAGATAACAATTTCGGTGGGATTCTGAAGCCTGAAATAGGAAAGCTATCCAATTTGAAGTACTTATATCTAACAGGAAATTCACTATCAGGGTCAATTCCGCGGGAAATCAGCAACTTGACAGTGCTGATAGGCTTAGCAATGGGGGAAAACAAATTTTTTGGCAAAATCCCCACGGAAATATCAAAGGTCTCGCTCCTCCAAGAGCTTTCCCTTCGAGTGAACTCTCTAGAAGGTGTGATCCCCGAACAACTGTTTGAATTGGAGCAGCTCAGTATTCTCAAATTGCAGCAGAATAAGCTCACTGGATCCATACCAGACACAATATCAGAACTCCGAAGCCTTTCCCACCTGGACCTCCATGGAAACCAACTCAGTGGTCTTGTTCCCAGAGGCTTCAGACATCTTAAAAATTTGCTTTCAGTGGATCTTTCTCACAATCAGCTGGTTGGGACGGTATCTGGTTCTGTGATCACAGGCATGAAAAACATGCAGTTGTATCTCAACCTGTCCAACAATTTGCTTGAAGGTTCTCTCCCCACTGAGATCGGTGAGCTAGAAATGGTGCAGGAGATTGATATTTCTCATAACAATCTCTCTGGAGGCATTCCAGGATCACTTGGACTGTGTAAGAACCTTCATTCTCTTGACCTTTCGGCAAATATATTGTCAGGCCAACTTCCTGGTAAGATATTTCCTCCTTTTAGTGGACTCACTAGCTTGAATCTTTCCAGAAATAAGTTGGTAGGGGAGATTCCAGTAGGTATAACTGAGATGAAACAACTTACATCTCTCGATCTTTCTCAAAATGGATTTGAAGGAGCAATCCCAAAGAGTTTGGAGAACCTCACCAGTTTAACATACCTCAACCTCTCTTTCAACCGACTCCAGGGACCTATCCCAGAAGGTGGGATTTTTAAGAACATGAAGCCTTCAAGTCTGGATGGAAACCTTGCACTATGTGGAGCCAAAATTCATGCTCCCTGCTACAACAAAAGGCACCATAATTATTCAAAGAAGGCCCTCTTGGCGATTGTGTTGCCATCCTCACTAGGTCTACTCTTGTTCATGCTACTTGCTTTTATTGTCAAGAAAAGGTGTCAAGCAAGGAGATGTCCAGAAGATAATATCCAGGATTTAGAAGAACAACTAAGATCAGCACAAGGTTTGACTAGATTTACAGAGGAAGATTTGCATATTGCTACTGAGTTCTTCAAGGAAGAGAATGTGATTGGAAGTAGTAGCCTAAGCATTGTTTACAGAGGAAGGCTTCGGGATGGTGGGAGGCTTGTTGCTGTGAAGAAGCTGAACCTGCAGCAATTCCCATCAAAGTCTGATAAATGCTTCTTCACAGAGTTGAAGACCCTAGGATACCTAAAACATAGAAACCTGGTTAAAGTGGTGGGTTATGCCTGGGTGTCTGGCAAATTAAAAGCCCTTGTACTTGAATTCATGGAGAATGGAAGTCTAGAAAATGTAATACATGACACAAGGTTGGATAGGTCTAGATGGAAGGAGGTCCCTGAAAGGCTAAGGATATGCATATCGATTGCTAATGGACTGGTTTACCTGCACTATGGTTATGACTTCCCTGTTGTCCACTGTGACCTGAAGCCAGCCAATATCCTCCTAGATCAAGAATGGGAGGCTCATATCAGTGACTTTGGAACAGCTCGGATGCTTGGCATTCATTTGCAAAACATTGGGGGGAGCTTGTCCACTTCCTCTGCACTACATGGAACTATAGGCTACTTGGCACCAGGTAACAAATTCTTAATTTGTTTCCTCTCTGTGGCCCTTCTAATGGCATTATTTTGAATTCCTTCCATGTCTAAAAAAGGCTCACATTATCACTTAACATCTGAGTGTGGACTAATGTGTTTCTTCTCAGAGTTAGCATATATGACAAACGTGACACCGAAGGTGGACACATTCAGCTTCGGCGTTGTCATCATGGAGTTCCTCACCCAAAGGAGGCCAACGTCAGTGGAAGGAATAGATGGCCATCCCCTGGCACTACCAGAGTTAGTGGCAGAGGCACTTGCTGGTGGAGTTGACAAGGTCCTCCCTGTGTTGGACCCAGATATGGAGCTCACAAGCTCTGGGGATGTGCAGATGGCTGTGACGCTCCTAGAGCTAGCCGTTTCATGCACGCAAGCAGAAGCTGATGCCAGGCCAGACATGAATGATGTCCTCTCCTCCCTATTGAAGCTGAGGGCCGGGCTGCAGTGATCAATAGGACCGCATGCAACCGGTTCAGCTTCAAACTACAATGATAGCTCTTATGATCTCTGGAGCTTGTCCTAGATAAACAAGCCTATGCTAGTAATTTCATGTTCCTTTGTTCAACCACAAAACCTAGTTTGGATTGGTGTTTGCAGTGTGAAAAACTAGTGTCTGTAGATTTATGTACACTTCTTGAAACATGTAGTAAGCTTTTACTTCTGGCCTGTCATGTTCAAGTACTGTTACCGGTGCGGCCAAGCTTGCCAGTGTTGGAATAGCACTAGATGGTATAGAAACCCCCTTAGTAAATTCCATCTTGCTAAATTACATGTGCCTCATCAAAGTAGATGATGATTAATGCTGTCATGTGGACCTCCCGAGTTATTGATTTCATAAAACTTCTGCATGCCAGCGTTAGAGGTAATCTGTCAGCAATCTCAGAGGCACGCAAGCAATCTGGTAGTTGCACCTGACTTTGTTTGTAGTCGCTGAGCAGATAACCAACAAGATTAGATTTCAGATTGGGAGTGTTAGCAAGGAATGGGTCTCTCATTTGTGCAATCTAGACAATAGTAATTCCACTTTTTTACCTTTCTTGGGGAGGATGTAATCTATATTTGGGTTGGTTTTTAAATCGGAGAGTTTTTGTTCTTTCTCCATCATTACTTGTAAATACTGTTTTCTCTAGTTATACAGATATTGGTATTATCCACTTATTGGGGGAAAAAACTGCACCTTCTTTTCTAGGGATTAGCACTGTGCGTAAAACTAAGTTCGTTATCACCGAGCCTCACTTTGAAAACGGTTTATCCCATTGTTAGCTTAAAGTTGACTTAGCGATAACCTTCTTTATGATTTGTTTGAGAGTTACAGTTAATCAACTTAAGAAAAAGATTAATCATAGATTATCCCGGGGTTTCAAAACTCACCCCCGAAGGTGGGTTAATCCCGTCTCTCTCCCTCTCCATTAATTAATGCAATAACTTTTTCTCCCTCTCTCCCCTCGTTAATGTTACATCTCTCTCTCTCTCTCTAGGAAATTTATGTTTAATAACTTTTATCATTGTTAATTTTTTAGTTGGTAATATTAAAAATTGTATTATTGTAAAGGTAAATTTATCACGTAGACTCTATTCAAAATTTTATAAGATTTAAAAATAAAGATATTAAATTCAATAGTAACTTTTAATAATAATTGTGATTTTTATAGTTTAATAAGTGAGATTAATGTTGTTATTTATAAGGAAAAAATATTTTCATAGTTTATTTAATTTATAAAATATATTAAAATATTTATAAAGTAAGATAGAATATAAAATTTTAAAGATGAACAGTAACATAAACTCGTAATTAATATCATTTTTGACTTTTGAATTTTAATTGGTGAGATTATTGATATTGTTTATCAAAGAAAATTTATTTTCATGGTATATTATATTTATAGAATATATTCAAAATATTTAAAAATTAAGATAAAATAAAAAATTTAAAGATAAATAATAACACAAAAAGCATAATTTATGTCATTTTTTATTTTTTAATTTTAATTTGTGAGATTGTTGATGTTATTTATCAAACAAAATTTATTTTCATGTTTTATTATATTTATAAAATATATTAAAAATATTTAAAAAGTAAGATAAAATAATTTTTTTTAAAGATGAACAGTAACATAAACTCGTATTAATGTCATTTTTTACTTTTGAATTTTAATTAGTGAGATCATTGATGTTATTTATCAAAAATATGAATGATTTTATTTATCAAAAATATATTTATTTAATGTTATATTTAATTTGTAACATATTTTTAAATAAATTAAAATTTTAAAGATGAATAATAACTAAACTAATTTATATTATTATTATTATTATTATTATTATTATTATTATTATTATTATTATTATTATTATTGTATGTATGTATAAGAGAAGAGGGCGGTTTTTTTTTTTCGTCGGTTAAATTGAGGGAATTAGACGGTTTGTTTCCGCCTGGGTCGATGGGTCTCCCCATCCGGAGAAATCTGCGATTTCAGATCGGGTTCTGACGAGTATAATATGAGTGGGGGCCTGCGTTCATATCCCTGCAGGGGAATCCGGAGGACTGGCCATGGATGCTCCACGAGCGCCTTCCAGGGGGGGGGTTTTGTGGGTGGCGCCTTGGTGCGCGCTTGTTCCGGTGGGCGGGCTTGTCGTGCTGGGGGCTTCTTCTCCGGAGACGGGTGGGCATGGATTTTCAGTGTACCTACAGGTGGGGATGTTTGCGGAGATCCGTTGTGTTTGCCTGCAAGCTTGATGGGTTTGGAGAGTGGACGTGAAAAGAAGACTGCTGTAATCCCTTTGTAGCAGTGGTTTAAAAAAACAGAGAAGCTATCGGCCCTTGGCACCAGAGAAGCTAGAATAGAATAAGCATCCGTTCCATTCCCTTTCACCATCAGAAAATAAAAAAAATGTTTAAAAGTTATACAAACCATATAAAAATTGACTATTTGAATTCATTCTGGCATAGTTCCAAGCCAAATACTACGTCCTTTTTCTAAAAAAAATGATGAAACTCATAAAACTTGAATCAAAACTCATCATTTAATAACAAAATATACATACCATCACGCCATATATAGCAACTTTCACATTAAACACTTGGATTACTGGTAAAAATAATAATCCATATGTAAATCATTACAAAAATTGATCCTCAGATTATAGAGATATTCCTTAGGAAATAATGAATCATTTTTAAAATTTTGTTATTTAAAATAAATATTTTTTTAAAATAAAATCATGCACATGGCGCGTTTGTTTAACTAAATTAATGTGTGTGAGAGATAGAGATTGACTAGAAAGAGAGGGGAGAGGAGAGAGGGAACGAGAGATATATTTAGAAATTTAAAAAAATATATAAATGAAATATTTTATTTGTCATTATTATCGGGTTAACCAATTACTTGTCAAATTATACTAAATTAAAAGTAGATTATCTTATCTCTTTATTTTCAGATTAACTATCCTCCTATCAAATTAAAAATAATTTAATTCTGAATTATTTTAATCAGGTTGAGTTAACCCACTTTCAATTTAACTCCATATCAAATTGAGAGGAGATGCTCTTCAACTTCTCTGATCACAGCAATTAGGTTATCTTTAGTCACATGTTGAGATGCTGGTAACAAGCCTACCAAAGGCATTAGGCCCTCGCAACCTATTCACCTCCGTCCCTGAAACTACATCCTTGATTTTCCTTATCGAAAATGACAAATTCGTATCAAAATCTAGCCATTCACCAAGTATGGGTAGTGTTCCTTCTAAACATTGGTAACGAGTTAAATTGGGTTAGGACGAGATAATCGGGGTCGAGTGGGTTATTTTTTATTTGATAATTTTTTTCTTAATTCGAGTCGGTTATGATTAAAATAGATTAACTCGTTCTTAAGAAATAGGTGGAATGAGTTAATTCACCCGAGTAAGATGAGTTAACCCGAATAAATCATTCGCTCTTACTCTAACCCGTTATCAAATTAACCTTTCATCTCGACTAACACCTTTCGAATTTCTTCGGTCTCTCCCGTGTTGCACATCTTGATCTGATAGATATTCAGCTCCCTTTTATCGGGCATTAATTAGTCACAGTATGGTAAGATAGATGTATTCTTATCACCTTATTTCAGTACTGTTCTTTAGCTCTTTGTTTCTATCCAATCTCATATCTGTCCACACCCATTCTTGATGTTCTCCCTGGACTTCCAGAAGTTCATTCTTTTATTCCGCTGTCCGGTCATCTGGTTCCTCTCTCAGCTCTCCTTCTCCTTTGCCAACAAAAGAAAAAAAAATTTTTCAAGAAGACAATGGGTGGCGATAGCATTGCTCTTATTGGTGCAACAGAATTAACGCCCCGTGTGCTTGGCCGGTGGAGGAAGGAGGGTGGGGGGGAGGTTATTGTCAATTTGAATATTTACATGTTTTTCACATATTTCTTACATTACTTAATTGTTTAAAAAGAGTTATCTTGTGAGAATATTCTTAAAATATCCCAAGACGTTGGATGGAAGCTATTCAGATGGCAAATTTGAAATCATTCGAGGAATGTACGTGACATATAACTGCTCAGTTTCTTTTGGAAGAAGAAAGACATACCTAACTCAGAGTGGCTAATATGAAATTTAAAAAATAAGAGGAGGTACATAAAAACTATCAATTTTTAATATCTGTGATATTTTTTGGGATGTAGAATAATCAATCGCAGGATTTTTAATATAAATTACTGGATCTATAACTTGCTATGAGTCCCATTATGATTACACATAATGTCATATGAATATTTCTGAAATAATAATTAATTTACCAAGTGCTATAGTAAGTGTTTTTTTTACAACTATTCACACTTATAACGCGGTTCTCTCTATGATTTTTGTGAAGTCATAGAAAAAATAAATATATGCATGGAACAAAAGTCATTTATTTTCCACATTGGAGGACTGTTGGAGGATATCAATTCTTGAGACTTACAAAAGTCAAATTTGTGCCCTCGTCTAACTTTCATGGCATTGTGGACACGAGTGGGAGCCCGTGGAAAAAATATATGTGTACGTATAATGAAATGCGAATAATAAAAAAAATCGATATAAGCCGTTATTCTAGACACACACGACACATGTGGGATGGACCCACGGGGCGTCGAGGATGTGTGCGTGTGTGAGATACTGGTTCTGGGGTGACTGGGTGTGATGCAGACGTGCCAGTCGAAACTCCCACGGAATAAAGTTTCAATGGAGATGTGTCTCTAGGACACGGAGATGTGGGTGACATGTGAACAGAATATGCGGCGCGTGATATAGCTATTTGCGTAGTTGGCGTCAATAAGGGAGGGGGGGTTCTACAGGTGCACGACGTCCTTCCCACCGATCGCAAGCGATCGGTATTTATTTATCGACAGAATTCAAATACCTTTTTTTTTATTGTTGAAAGAGGACTGAGGACCCTGGAGATCATGACGTCGGGAGGGTATGATTTGCGCCATTGCGACCGAACGCCCATTTAGCACAAGAGACAAGGAGCGAAGAGACTAGTCTGTGATCGGGATACTAGTGGGGATGCGGGCTCCGAGTGTGGTTGGACGAGACATGAGCTCGAAAAGCGGAGAGGAAGACATTGACTCGACTAGGAGTTGACAGGGATTAGTTTGAGTGTGAGTGACTAACACTGGTTCAACAAGGAGTTGGAAGATATTGACTTGGGATGAGCGCCTGACATTGGCTCGACAAGAAGTTGACAAGTGTGGACTCTGGATCTGCTGCTGACACTGACTCGATAAGAAACTGACGGATGCGAGCTAGGGGTGAGCAGTGGACTGGGCCCGACGGATAGTGCGAGACTAGAAGTCGATCTGGATGGAAGTCGACTTCCCGACTATATCTCATTAATTAAAAGTGTCGCAAAGGGCATCACATGGGACGTTAAATGTCCGAGTACAAGTGATGTTCAAGTTACGGAATAATTCTATCATCGGTGCCAAGTCTCGGGGCATTACATGACAGAGTGGGTTTCCGCTATTTTACAAGATGCCCTCTCTTGGACGACTAAAAGACTACTCTCAGTTTAACCGTCACATTATTTATCCGAGAAATGTACATATATATGAGCTGTTTGATTCCAGTTATGTAATTTGATTCCAGTTATGACCATCATTTCAGTTTTTTTTTTAATTCTAAGATGTTAACATAATATACATACCCCTGTTCATGTTGATGATAGTAATATGTATGACGTCAACTATATATAATCATTCAAGGGAAAACGATCAACATCTTTCTGGCAGTTTGTTAATCTTCAACAACATCTTCCCCCTTCCATCAAAATAACGTTTCCGCGTTCAGCTGCTTCAAAAGAATTATTAATGACTAATGAAAGAATAGCCTCAATTTGACTCGATCGAGATAATAATAAGAAGACAGATATATATATATATATATATATATATATATATATGTCTCCATCGAAGACCTAAGACCTTGACGATATATATATATATGTCTCCATCGAAGACCTTGACGAGGGAGGCGTCGTGCGCGCTTGATACGGCATGCATTGCGCCATAGTCTTCCTGTTCCATTGTTTTGATTTACTTTAATTATTATTTTCTTTTAGAATAAAGTAAGTGGGTCCACCGAAAGGCCATACGCCTATCTATCTATCCATATACAGACAATCTAATGGACTTGTGCACAAACGGACATGGCGACCTTCATCTGCCGGTGTATCCTCCTCCTCCTCCTCCTCTGCTTCTTCTTTCTCATCACTGCAGCGGTCGTCCGCCCCACCATGCCAGCTTATCATACTCCGGAGGACGACGACGTCCAGCTCCAGGCCCTGACCGCCTTCAGGGACTCCATCACACAAGACCCACTGGGGGCCCTGGCTGGCTGGACGGCCGCAGCTCACCACTGCACCTGGCCGGGCGTCTCCTGCGACCCCTCCACCAACACCACCGTCCTCTCCATCTCCCTCCCTGAGAAGAAGCTCGGCGGCACCATCTCCCCCTTCCTGGGGAATCTGAAGGAGCTCCGCATCTTGTACTTGTGGAGGAACTTCTTCAACGGAAGCATCCCCACCAGCATCTGCTACTGCACGTCTCTGGTCGAACTGGCTTTGGCCACCAACAACCTCACTGGTACGATCCCATCAGATATAGGCAATCTGGCTAATCTTAAGATATTTTCAGCCTACAGCAACAAACTGGTTGGATCCATACCAGCATCCTTCTGGAGGTTAAAAGGCATGCGAGGTTTAGATTTGTCCAACAACCAGTTGTCTGGCACCTTATCTCCTGAGGTAGGAAGCTTCTCAGAGTTATCTATCCTCCACCTCTTTGACAACCAGTTCTATGGAACCATCCCAGTAGGTATAACTGAGATGGAACAACTTACATCTCTCGATCTTTCTCAAAATGGGTTTGACGGAGCAATCCCAAAGAGTTTGGAGAACCTCACCAGTTTGACATACCTCAACCTCTCTTTCAACCAATTACAGGGTCCTATCCCAGAAGGTGGGATTTTTAAGAACTTGGAACCCTCAAGTCTGGATGGAAACCTTGCACTATGTGGAGCCAAAATTCATGCTCCCTGCTACAACAAAAGGCACCATAATTATTCAAAGAAGGCCCTCTTGGCGATTGTGTTGCCATCCTCACTAGGTCTACTCTTGCTCTTGCCACTTGCTTTTATTGTCAAGAAAAGGTGTCAAGCAAGGAGATGTCCAGAAGATAATATCCAGGATTTAGAAGAACAACTAAGATCAGCACAAGGTTTGACGAGATTTACAGAGGAAGATTTGCATATTGCTACTGAGTTCTTCAAGGAAGAGAATGTGATTGGAAGTAGTAGCCTAAGCATTGTTTACAGAGGAAGGCTTCGGGATGGTGGGAGGCTTGTTGCTGTGAAGAAGCTGAACCTGCAGCAATTCCCATCAAAGTCTGATAAATGCTTCTTCACAGAGTTGAAGACCCTAGGATACCTAAAGCATCGAAACCTGGTTAAAGTGGTGGGTTATGCCTGGGTGTCTGGCAAATTAAAAGCCCTTGTACTGGAATTCATGGTGAATGGAAGTCTAGAAAATGTAATACATGACACGTGGTTGGATAGGTCGAGATGGAAGGAGGTCCCTGAAAGGCTGAGGGTATGCATATCGATTGCTAATGGCCTGGTTTACCTGCACTATGGTTATGACTTCCCTGTTGTCCACTGTGACCTCAAGCCAGCCAATATCCTTCTAGATCAAGAATGGGAGGCTCATATCAGTGACTTTGGAACAGCTCGGATGCTTGGCATCCATTTGCAAAATAGTGGGGGTGGTAGCTTGTCCACTTCCTCTGCACTACAAGGAACCATAGGCTACTTGGCACCAGGTAACAAATTCTTAATTTGTTTCCTTTTTGTGGCCCTTCTAATGGTGTTATTTCGAATTCCTTCCCTATATCTAACAGAAGTCTCAACTTGTCACTTAACATCTCTGTGGGGGACTAATGTGTTTCTTCTCAGAGTTTGCATATATGACGAAGGTAACACCGAAGGTGGACACATTCAGCTTCGGCATCGTCATCATGGAGTTTCTCACCCGAAGGAGGCCAACGTCAGTGGAAGGAATGGATGGCCATCCCCTGGCACTACCAGAGTTAGTGGCGGAGGCACTTAATGGTGGGGTTGACAAGGTCCTACCTGTGCTCGACCCAGATATAGAGCTGACAAGTTCCGGGGACGTGCAGATGGCTGTGACGCTCTTGGAGCTAGCCGTATCATGCACGCAGGCAGAAGCTGATGCCAGGCCAAATATGAATGACGTCCTCTCCTCCCTGTTGAAACTGAGAGAAGGGTGGTAGTGATCAATAGCACCGCATGCAACCAATTGAGCTTCAAACTACGGTGGCAGTTCGTATGATCTTTGCAGCAGATACTAGATAAACAGGCCTATGCTAGTAATTTCATGTTCCTTTGTTCAATCCCGAAACTTAATTTGGATTAGAGTTTGCAGTGTCAAAAACTAGAGTCTATAGATTTATGCACACTTCATGAAATATGAAATAGGCTCTTTCTTTTGCTCTGCCATGTTTAACTGTTGTCGGTGTGGCCAAGCTTGCCAGTGTTGGAATAGCACTAGATGGTATAGAAACCCCTTTAGTAAACTCCATCTTGCTAAATTACTTGTGCCTCATCAAAGTAGATGATGATTAATACTGTCATGTGGGCCTCCATAGTTATTGTTCTCATAAAGCTTCTACATGCCGGCGTTAGAAGTAATCTGTCAGCAATCTCAGTGGCACAAAGCAATCTGGTAGTTGTACCTGACTTTGTTTGTGGCCGGTGAGTAGATAACCAACAAGATTAGACTTCAGATTGGGAGTGTTAACAAGGAATGGTTCTCTTGTTTGTGTAATCTGAACAATAGTAATTCCACTTTTTTGCCTTTCTTGGGGAGGATATAATCTATATGGGGTTGGTTTTTGAATCGGGGAGTTTTTGTTCTTCATCCATCCTTACTTGTAAATCCTGTTTTCTCTATTTATACAAATAGTCGTATTATCCACTTACAGAAAAAAAACAGCACCTTCTTTTTTAGGGATTAACACAGTGTAAAACTAAGTTCCTTTTCACCAAAAGATTCTCTTCAACTTCTCTGATCCCAGCAATTAGGTCATCCTTAGTCACCTGTTGAAATTCTGGTAAAAAGCTGTACCAAAGACATTAGGCCCTCGCGACCTGTTCACCTCTGTCCTGAAAACTGCATCCTTGATTTTCCTTTCTGAAATGGACAAATTCATATCAGAATCTAGCCATTCACTAAGTCTGGGCAGTGTTCCTTCTAAACATTTGGGGTTTCATCTCTACTAACACCTTTTGAATTTCTTACGTCTCTACTGTGTTGCACATCTTGATCTGATAGATGTTCAGCTCCTTTTAATCTGGCATTAGCCACAGTATGGTAAAGTAATTGTATTCTTGTCACCTTCTTTCAATACTGTTCTGTAGCTCTTTGTTTTTATCCAATCTCATATCTTTTCACCCATTCTTGATGTTCTCCCTGGATGTTTAGAAGTTCATTCTTCTATTCAGCTATCCGGTCCTCTTGTTCCTCTCTCAGCTCCCGCTCCTTTTTCTACAAAAGAATCTTTTTTCTCAAGAAGAGCATGGGTGGCGGTAGCATTGCTCTTGTTGGTGCGACAAAATAAGGCCTCATGGGCTTGGCAGGTGCAGGAAGGAGGGTGGGGGGAGGTTATTGTCAGTTTGAATTTTTACTTGTTTTTCACATATTCCGTACATTACTTAATCGTTTAAGAAGAGCTATCATGTGAGAATATTCTTAAAATATCCCAAGGTGTTGGATGGAAGCTACTCAGATGGCAAATTTGAAATCATTCGAGGACATATTACTGCTAAGTTTCTTTTGGAAGAAGAAAGACAGCTAACTAAGAGTGGGCAATATGGAATTTAGAAAATAAGAGGAGGTACATAAAAAGCTATCCATTTTTAATATCTATGATATTTTTTGGGATGTAGAATAATCAATCACTGGATTTTTAATATAAATTACTGGATCGATAACTTGCTATAAGTGCCATTATGAATACACATAATGCCATAGATATGAATAGTTCTGAAATAATAATTAATTAATCAAGTGTTATAGCAAGTGTTTTTTGTACAACTAATAACACTTATGACGCGGTTCTCTCTATGATTTTTTGTGAAGTCATACAATAAATAAATATATGCATGGCACAAAAGTCATTTGTTTTTCACAGTGGAGGATATCAATTCTTGAAACTGACAAAAGTCTAGTTGTGCCCCTGTCTAACTTTTATGGCAGGCTTATAGTTGATGGACTGGTTTTCTTGTGGGTGATTACTCCTCCATACGTCTCAATATGCAGCCCAGAAACAGAAGTTCTTTGCTTTTGAAGTCAAGTGCTTTCATCCTCTTTAGCTATGGCCAAGTCCTCTGAGGTCAGTTTATTGATATTGAATACTTTTGGTCTGTAGTTGGTCAGACACATGCAAAGTCAGGATGGAGATATAGGAGAAGATGTTCCTACAACAACACCAAGGAAAATATTCAGATATCGAACCTGGTTGTTATCTCTGACAGATGACACATTTCTAATTTTTATATTTAATAATATATTCTTCTGCCAACACCAATATGATTGGTCACCAAAGTTAGTTTGGTCCTATTTGTGCATGCCTCTGTTATTTATGAATGTTAAATTTCCTTGGTTACTTGGTTAATCTAGATTCTGCTGTTGTGCAAGACTGCAAGGACACATCATCTCTATTGTGAAACTTTTAGCTTTAGTATGCTCATAGTTTCACTGATCTTAATGGTTTTGGTTCCCTCGTTCACCATATGGCTGAAACTAGGTCTGGCAATTATCCGTTTAAAATTCGAACCGAATTCGAATTCGTATTCGTTTAATCGGATAATTATTCGAATAAAATATCCGACGGATAATTTAATCGGATATCGGATATCCGATTATTAATCGGATACGAATTCGGATATTGAGATATCCGTGTCGGATATTATCCGACCGAATATAAATATGAGTTTTTTTGATATTATGCACGAATCACTTTTGGTTGGCTCAGATTTTTCAGTTAATAATCATATTTTATATTTATTAGATTTTTTAATTCATATATATATTTATATATTTAAAAACTAAAAAACTATGAACATATAACATATTTTTATATCTAATCGGATAGTCGGATATATCCGGATCCGGATGGTATTCGACTATTCGATTACACCTAATCGGATAGTCGGATATGTCCGAATCTGGATAATATCCGTCGAATTCGGATTCGGATAGTGATAAAAATACACCCTAATAGAATGTGTCGGATTCGGATATCCGACCGATTATAATTGGATACGAATTCGGATATTAGACTATCCGCTCCGTAACCGCTCCGTTTACAGGTCTAGCTGAAACAAAACAAGATAATATTGCCTTTAGATATATTTTCCTTTTTAATTGTGATCTTCTATACAGGATTTTGCATTTTTTGTCAGTAGTCAATGATTTTGGTTCCCATGTTCATCATATGGCTGAAGCAAAGCAAGATGTTTTACCTTTAGATATTTCCTTTTTTAGTTGCAATGTTCCATATGTGTCATCACTTTTTGTCAGCTCTTTGTACTGTTGTGTTTGGATTGCTTTTGACACCTGAAAATTAATATCAAGAGCAACGAGTCTCGCTGAGCCAAATAAAGGTAATTAAAAGAAAATAGTCAAAAAAAATTGAAACGAATGAACGGTGAAAATGACATAAGAAGAAAAAGAACCGATTTTCTGCCTTGCCGGAGGATGCTGGTCTGCCAACATCTTCTGATGAGTTTACCACGCTGCCTGATGGAATGGAAGAGCCATTGGTACCAACTCTAGAGCAAATGGTTGTCTCCAATGCCTTTCAAGTTGCTCCATCAGGCTTGCAGGAGCACCAACATCCAGGGAAGTCCAAGGCAGTTGAGCCCACTGAAGCGAGCCCCCACCTGAGTTCCTCTAACGAGCTCCCTTCCTTTCAATTGCTGAATGGCTCTTGTGGACGTGGCACTGATACCCTGGCTGCTCCTACTGAAGGAGTGCAGGCTACTTGGATCAGGAAGTCTGCAGCCACCATGATGGGCTCACAGCAGGCCCTGAGGCTAAGTTCTTTGGAGAATGAGAATAATATTTTGCACTGCAGCACCAAGGACACTTCTGGCCCTCCGTCTACAAGTGAAAACATTCAGGTTCTAAGTGGATCAGAAGACGATGGGATTGCTAATACCGCTAAGTATGGCCCTATAGAGAATCCCAACCAGGCTGCAGAGAAGGACAATCTCTCTACCGGGGCTATGCCTGATGGGGACCCTCTACATCTTAACCCTTCTCTTAAGATGGATTCACTATCTATATCCCATGTCATTTCTCAGATTCCACAGTCAAATTCTGGTGAGGGGGAAAAGGTGGAGATCTCCTGTGGGCACCCTACTATTGGTATGGAAGCAGCGGATATGAACACTCAGTATCATCCTCTGAACGACAACTTTGTCAACATTCAGCAGAATTTTGTAGGGCTCACTGAAAAGTCTGATCAAAGGAATTGCCGCTGGACTAGGCCCATGCTGCGCCGCAGTGCTTCTCTAAATTCTTCTTCTATATCTCATGAAAGGCCTCATCTGGAATATTAGGGGGATTGCTAACACTCCCTCTATTAACAGATTAAGGTTTTTGATTAAACAGCATCAGCTGGGCTTCATTGCTATTTTTGAGCCAAAGACCAATTCTGCAAACATCAGCAAATATCTTGGGAAACTAAATATGGATCACCATTTAACTAGTGACACTGACAAGGCTAGGATCTGGCTTTTCTGGAAAAATCCTATGGCTTTAGTATTAGTCAAATCTTCTTTCTACACATTGACAGTCACCTCTGCATCAACTATAGCCACACCTTTTTCTATGACTTTTGTTCATGCTGGTAGTGCTCGCCAAGAACGTTTGCCAATGTGGGATGAGCTGGCTCATCTTTCTTCATCTCTGCAGCACCCTTGGCTTTTGGGTGGAGATTTTAACAGTATTCTGGACCCGGCAGAAAAGAAGGGAGGTTGTGATGCCTTTATCAATTCCATGCTGGACTTTCAGTCTTTTGTTTCGGCAGCAGAAATTGAAGATGTGGGATTCACAGGTTCACAATTCACCTGGTATAATGGACGCATCCATGATGGAATTTGGGCTCGCTTAGACAGAGTTTTCATCAACTCTTATTGGTCTTCTTCCTTTCCAGCTACAGGTGTTGAGCACCTATCCAGAGCCTGCTCTGATCATAGCCCAATGTTGATTCATATGGATTCATTCTTGCAAAAACCTCCAGCCAGGTTCTGCTTCCAGCATATGTGGATCAATCATGATGATTTTTTACAGATGGTTAAGTCAGCCTGGAATATGGGGCCTGTTGTTTCAAATCCTCTATCCACTTTGGCCCTCAAGTTGAAATTTATGAAGACTACCCTCAAGATTTGGAACAAGGATGTATTTGGAAATATTTTTACTGCTCTCAATAAAGCTGAAGCTGCTTCTTTATCTGCCCAGCAGACACATGATACTTCTCCATCTCCAGAGGCCAAAGCAAGGTTATACAATCACAAATTAAAGTTAGATAAGCTACACCTTCAGGAGGAAATTTTCTGGCGCCAAAAATCCAGAATTCAATGGCTGAAAGAAGGTGATAGAAATACTAAGTTCTTCCACTCTTGTGTGTTGTCCGATAGAAGGCACGCAGCTATCCGATCCATGGTAGATGGTCAGGGCAACACTATTACCTGCCAGGCTCAAATTCAGCAAATGTTTGTCAGTTATTTTCAGCAAGCTTTCTCTTCAGCTGCCCATGTGGTTAATGAGGACTTCCTATCACATATCCCTTCTATTATTAACGATGATCAGAATTTAAATCTCTGTAAAGTTCCTTCTGAGACTGAGATACACAAGGTGGTCTTTTCACTATCTCCTGATAGTGCTCCAGGACCTGACGGATTCACTGGATGTTTTTTTCAGGTATGCTGGGACATCATCAAATATGACCTTTGCAAGGCCGTCCAAGCCTATTTCTGTGGTCCTCCATTGCCAAGGTCCTACACTTCATCCCTCATTGCTTTAATTCCTAAAGTGGCTAGTCCTTCCACTTGTGCTGAATTCAGGCCGATTAGCCTATGCAATTTTGTTTATAAGGTGATATCCCGGATCCTCAGTGACAGATTGTCAGGTTTGCTTCCACTAATTATTTCCAGAGAGCAGGGGGCTTTTGTAAAAGGGAGACATATTGTGGAAAACATTTCTCTAGCTCAGGAGTTAGTGAAGGATTTGGGCAGGAAGGTGAGAGGTAACAATATCATCTTCAAGCTAGATATGGCCAAAGCTTATGACCGCATGGAATGGGATTTTGTCCTGGCAGTTCTCAGGAAATTTGGTTTCTCTCTAAACCTCATTTCACTTATTGAGCCGCTACTTTCAAACTGTTGGCTCTCTGTTTTGGTTAATGGGAACGCTTGTGGTTTCTTCAAGTCTTCTAGGGGCCTTCGTCAGGGTGACCCAATTGCACCTTCACTTTTTATTATTGCGGAGGAGGCTTTTAGTAGGCACCTATCTCACTTATCTAGCACTGGGAAGATTAAACCATATAAGGTCCCCAGGGGCTGTCCAACCATATCGCATCTCCTTTTTGCTGATGATGTTCTTATTTTCACTAATGGTGCAGTAAGCTCCATTCGCAGATTGATGCTACTTATTCAGGAATATGAAAGAAACTCAGGTCAGCAGGTAAACAAGTCCAAAAGCAATTTTATTATGAGTAATGGATTTCCTACCAACCGCCTCCAGTCTATTTCTATCTTAATGGGTTTCTCAAAGGCATCATTGCCCATCAAGTATCTAGGGGTAATGCTATATGAGGGGCGGACCAAGAAAGCCTTATTTGGCCACTTGGTTGCTAAAATACAAGCAAAGCTCCAGAGTTGGAATGCCAAATTTCTATCCTCTGCTGGGCGGCTTACTCTTATTAAACATGTCCTAACAGCCATTCCAATTTATACAATGATGGTGCTTTCCCTTCCTGCGGACTCTATCAATGACATTAATCGCCTCATGTCAAATTTCTTCTGGGGATTCTTTGAGGGCCGGCCTAAGCGTCATTGGATCAGCTGGAGCAAAATCTGCACCCCTGTTGAATCAGGAGGGCTTGGTGTTATTTCTCTCCCAGAGCTCCAGCTGAGCCTGCGCATGAAGCTCATGTGGTCTGCTATAACTAATCCCTCCATTTCTTCCCTATGGGCTTCTTTCTTCAGGTCTAAATATTTGGCTAATGTGCACTACTCCGAAGCATCATTCAAACAAATGAAGTCCCCAGACAGAGCAGTATGGGTGCGGGCAGCTAACCTTATCTATCAACACCACAGAGTTCTAATTGATCCCACTGTCTTCACTCTGAGCTTTTGGTATGACAAATGGGCTGGTGAGCACCCCATGAGAGATTTTATTCCAGAGGAGGTTTGGCTATCTTTTGAAAACAGATTGACCTCTGTGGCGGAGGTTGTTCCCAATCCCCTCCACCCCCATTTGCTGATGCCTCAGAGATACATCCCTCAGCAAATCACTGCAGCCATTCCTGTTACGTCCTCAGAACAATGGATCTGGTGCCCTGCTGCGAGCGGCAATTTCTCCACCAAATCAGCACGCAAGATCATCATGTCTCTTGATCAACTCTGGCCAAGTTTTTGGAAGAGGATTTGGGAAGCTCTGTTCCCTGCTAAATGGACTATCCTTCTTTGGAAGATTCAACGCCGAGCAGTGCCCACCGATAATCATGTCTGTAGGTATGGGATCTCTCTGTGCTCGAGATGCGCGTGCTGCTCTATTGGTGACAACGAAAATGTTGGTCATCTTTTCTTCCATGGTGAATCGACATCAACTGTGTGGGCCAATTTCAAATCCCTCATAGTCGGTATAGACTGGAATAAATTGGGAGCGCATCCTGACATCTCAGCTGCCTTCAAATATATCTTCCCGTCAACTGCTCAAGGAATTATCACCCTCATCACTATGGCAGCTATTATATGGGAGTTATGGAGAGCTAGAAACGCCGCCAGATACGAAGGAATCCCCATGTCACCCTACAGAATCTCGCAAGAAGTTGTTATGCATATTAAGTCCCTACTACCACTTCTTAACTGCTCTGCTGCCACAATATCCCAGAGATTTGGCCAGGCGCAGCTGCGATGGGGGATTGATCCTCCCCCCTCGTCCAAGACTAAAACTGTTATCATCAATTAGATCTCTCCGCCATCAAATATCCTCAAGCTAAATGTGGACGGTGCTTTCAAAAGGAACATTGGTGCTGCAGGCGGGGGCAGAGTTCTTCGCAATTCAAATGGTGACATAATTTGGGCCTTTGCTCGTCGCTACCCTCTTTTATCCAGCTTGGAGACGGAAACTATGGCCATGCGGGATGGGCTTCGTATGTGCGCCTTCTACGGTCTATCCAACTTCATCATCGAGTCAGACTCAGCAGTACTGGTTGGTGATGCAGGACGGACACGGGAGACGACACTATACAGTGCCACCCTCGGACTCTAGATGAAGACGCGACCAGCAATACACACCAGGGAGACACTAAGCCCGACACTACGAGCTCCTAGTGGCAAACGTCGCTAACAGAAGTAGAAGCTCACTCGTCGTCCCAAGCGAGGGAAAGCGCGGACCGTGCGCGGTTAAGGAACCGGCGGAGGTCAAGGGTAGTCCGACTCAACTTCCGGACTCGGATCGAGTCGCGGGACGGGTCACTCTCACTCTCACAGCGGTGACATGGACACACGGGCTAGTACCTACACTCTCGGCAGCGGCAAAAGACCGTATACTAGCTAAGCAAATGAACGCCAAGAGGTTCGGACCATTACCTCCACGCACCCGGCATGGCGAAGACAATCCCGGCCAATCACGGACTCCCGGTTAACACAATTTTACAGAAATACAACAATTTGACCCACTCCACGCAGGGAGGTAAAAGGTCACATGCAGGGCCCGGGAATCACGCTAATTGGGTTGACGGGCAGCATCTTGATGTCGCCCGGCGGTGCCGAACTCCGCGTTTTAGTGCTTTCCGAACGGCGGGTTCTGTGGGCCCGTGGGGCCCACGGGTGGCGCTGGCCTCCGGACCGGCAGGAGTGGGTCCCACTGTGATGGGGACCCCTGGTGGCACGCCTCCATGGAAGGCGGTCGGCCGGGAACACCGACCGGTGGCCGAACAACTCTGATCTCCAAGCTTTTGGAATGCTGTCCACGGATTTCTGCTTGCTGTTTTCAGGTGCGCGCTCCGACGAAAATGGCCGCTGTGATCAGCCCCGTCGCCGGAATGGGATGAAACCAGCGCCGTTGGAAAGAGGACTCAAAATCCTCCAACCTAGGGCCAGTGGATTCCTCTGAACCTGCGCGGACCTGGACCTTAACTAATTTTCAATTCTCTGCTACACAGTTCCAGAACTCTTAGATCAGCACATCAATTCCCTATAAACGGCCGTTGACCGCCTACTTACAATGGGATTCAGACTTCGAGCTCTTCTTCGAAGTTGTAGATATTCAAACCACGAAGCTGGGAAAATTTTTAGAATTGGATTTCGAGGTGGTGGTGATTTGATAGGATTTTTGGAGTGACTGGTGGTCGGATCTGGGAACTGCAGGATAGAACTCTAGATGGGACAGAGAACGAATTATGGAAAATATGAGATGGACGAACTAGAAATTTAGAAAAATTGTGGATGAAGGGGTGGATGGAAGGAAACTCCAGTAAAATTTGTGGGACTAAAGAAAATCAAAACGTGGACCTAAGACCTAAAACTCAGGGCGGAGAGGAATCTGGACAGACTGTTGGCAGAACTGAAATGGGAGAGTGGACGAAAATCTAAAAATATGGAACGGAATCTGAATGACAAACCAATTTTTTTGGGATATCCTTGACACCTATGGAACCTCCAGTAAAATTCCCAGGTCGATCAGAGCTCGTGGTTGATGGCTGAATTTCGTGGAAGCTGCTGTGGTACTGCGCAGGCAGAACTCCGATGAAGACGGTGGCGGTGCGGTGGCGGCTCGTGGCGGCGGCGAGGATGACCGGAACTGATAGGGGAGGAGTCACACCTCCAGAGGCAACCTTCACAGCTGCAAGGGGGGAGAGAGGGGCGCACCAAGCTGGAGCTCCAAGGTATTTTCTTCCAAATGAATGTATTAATTTATCAAAATTGAAAATTACAAGCATATATAGGTCATATGTCTAATCAACCCTCAACCGTTGGATCTAGGGGTGTGAGATGGAGGGTTGGGATAGCATGTGACCATCCACACAAATTAAAATAAAAAAATACAAGGAAGGGGGCGCCCTATTCACTTTGGTGGCAAGGGGGGGACAAATTGGTAGCCACCTTGGACTTTGAAGTCCACTTGTCTCCCATGTGCCTTTTACCATTCAAACTTCTAGATGTCTCCATTTGACATGTTGACTGACCCCACATGGGGCCCATGGGCTGAGGTGGATCAATGGGAGGGGCTTGGGGGTCCCGTGGGGCCCAAGGGTCCCATTTTACAAATAAACCCCTCGTACACTCATAATTGCAAACCGTATAAAATGAAATAAACACAAACTACACACACATAAAGGCTAACTAAATATGATAAATGGGGAGGCTCAAGGCGGAGTCTCCAGGCTGTCTCCGAGCCAGATGGACGCTGAGGTGGCTCGTGTCGTGCTCCGTGTGCGGTACCGATGGCTCGGTGTGTCGTGCCGATCAACTGCTCGGGTGTCCGCACCAATTCTCCCCGGGTGGGAGAAACTCGACTCTGTCGAGTAAGGGTCTGCATCGCTCCTGTATCGCTCCAAAAGGTCCGGATCAATCTGCTGCAACTCGCCATGTGTGATCCATGTGTCCTCAGTAGCGGGCCGTCCTCTCCATCGCACTAGGTAGCGCAGGTAAGATCCACTCCTGGTAACTGTCACTTGCTCGTCCAGTATACGATCTATGTGCTCACGCTGCCTTGAAAAAGGGGCTGTTGGTGGAAGTGGACACTCAGGTGTGGGATCACTCTCAAGGGGAGGAGATGGCTCAAAGGGCTCACTAGAGATCACCGCTGGGTCCCTATATGCAACAAGATCCGATACATTGAAGGTAGAGCTTATATCATATTCCTCGGGCAGGTCCACAACATACGCATTGGATCCAACGTGTTTCAACACTCTAAAGGGACCGGCTCCGCGAGCTTGCAACTTCTTAATGGTTCCAGAGGGAAACCGTTCAGGTCTTACCCTGATCATGACATATTCGCCCTCATGGAACTCTCGGTGGTGTCGGTGGGCATCGGCTAACTCCTTGTACCGTGCATTGCTGGTCTCAATGTGACGACGGATGTCGTCATGCAAACTCCTAACATGCCTAGCAAACGACTCGGCCGACTCCGACACTCTAGCATGGATAGGCATGGGGACAAGGTCAACGGGTTTCCTAGGCCTACGACCTGTGACAATTTCAAATGGACTCATGCCGGTAGACCTATTCACCGAATCATTATATGCAAACTCAGCCATGGGTAGGATGAGATCCCAATCCCCGATGCGATCCCTAACAAGACACCTCAAAAGATCACCCAGACTCCTATTGACCACTTCGGTCTGACCATCTGTCTGGGGATGATATGCAGTGGAGAATTTAAGATGCGTACCCATCATATGCCATAGTGTCTTCCAAAAATAGGAAGTGAACCTAACATCACGGTCAGACACTATAGTGCGAGGCAACCCGAACTTGCACACCACATGAGTAAGGAAAAGGCGGGCTACCCTAGAAGCATCCGAAGTCTTTGAGCAAGGGATAAAGAGGGCCATCTTCGAGAAACGGTCAACAACAACATAGACCGAGTCATGCTTCCTAGAGGTACGTGGCAATCCCAAAACAAAATCCATACTAACATCCTGCCACGGGGCATCAGGCACGGGAAGAGGCGTATAAAGGCCTGAGCTTTGCTTCTTCATCTTGGCCGTAGCACATGTACGGCACTGAGCCACGATGTTAGCAACATCGCGCTTTAAGCTCGGCCAATAAAATCGATGCTCCACTACCTCAATAGTCTTGTTCCGACCAAAGTGGCCGGCTAGACCGCCCGCATGTAGTTCCCACACTAAGAAATCTCGAACCGAAGTTCGGGGAACACATAGCCTGCTACCTCGAAAGAGGTAACCCTCCTGAAGCATATACTCATCAAGGTCTCTCGAGGGTCCGGCCTGAAGGGTGGTAAAAATCTGACCGAAGTCAGGACAATCGGCATAGGCCTCCTTCATCTTCTCTAACCCTATGACCTCGGCACTCATGGTGGTAAGCAAACATGCTCGCCGACTCAAAGCATCAGCCACCTTGTTCTCCACTCCAACCTTATGTTTAAGCACAAAGGTGAACTGCTGGAGATACTCGACCCAACGACTATGACGCGAGTTAAGCTTCTTTTGCGAATGGAGGTACCTCAATGCCTCGTGGTCGGAGTATAGGACAAACTCCTGATGTAAAAGATAGTGCCTCCAATGCCTAAGAGCCTGAACAACTGCGTAGAATTCTTTATCATACGTGGAATATCGCAGTTTCGCGTCATTCAGCTTCTCGCTGAAATATGCGATCGGGTGGGACTCCTGACTCAAAACTCCTCCAATCCCAACACCCGACGCATCACAACAGACCTCAAACACCTTCGAGAAATCAGGCAGTCGAAGGATAGGTGTCTGGGTCATACGCTCCTTGATGTCCCTGAAGGCAGCAGATGCGGCCTTCGTCCAAACAAATGTGCCCTTACGGATGCAATCCGTGATCGGGGCGGTGACAGAGCTAAATCCGCGGATGAAGCGACGGTAGAACGTCGCAAGGCCATGAAAGCTACGGACATCATGAACCGTACGGGGTTCCGGCCACTCAACAATGGCCCGGACCTTCTCCGGATCGGCGGAGACCCCAGTACTAGACACAATGAAACCCAAGAAGGTAAGCTGAGATGTCATGAAAGCACACTTCTGTGGGTTCGCAAATAACTGCTCTCGCCGAAGAAGTAGACAGACCTGCCGAAGGTGGTCTAAGTGGTCCCCTGTGGTGCGGCTATAGATAAGGATATCATCAAAATACACCACTACAAAGACTCCAATGAAAGGTCGAAGGACCTGAGTCATGAGCCGCATGAAAGTGCTAGGGGCATTGGTCAACCCAAAAGGCATGACCAACCACTCATATAGACCGTCCTTGGTCTTAAATGCGGTCTTCCACTCATCACCTGGCCTAATCCTCACCTGATGGTAGCCACTCTTAAGATCGATCTTTGAAAAGATAGTGGCACCTGCCATCATGTCTAGCATGTCATCAAGGCGGGGAATAAGGAACCTGTACTTCACGGTGATTTTGTTGATGGCACGACTATCAATGCACATTCTCCACGTGCCATCCTTCTTCGGGGCGAGTAATGCGGGTACAGCACATGGACTCATGCTGTCCCGGACAGATCCTCTCTGCACAAGCTCATCGACCTGCCGTTTAAGCTCGGCATGCTCCGTGGGGCTCATTCGATAATGAGGAAGATTGGGCAAAGAAGAGCCCGGAACAAGGTCGATGGCATGCTGAATATCCCGCATAGGTGGGAGTCCCTCGGGAAGCTCATCGGGGAATACATCAGCATACTCCTGCAGAATGGGAACAACCTCGGGTGGGAGCTCACCCTCGGAGTCTCGCTCCACCTCTCGGACCGTAATGGCAAACATCGGACAACCCTGACTAAGCTCCTGCTCTATTTCCCGGGAGCTAATCATCATCAATCTCCTCGTCGAGGGCTCTCCTGGGCCAAAGGTAACGGTCATAGCCCGAGCTGGGGATGGGGTACTAGGCCCGGGAACGGAAGGCTTCGGAGTACTAGGGCCAGTAGGACCCCTAACAGATGGGCTCCTGGGCCGAACGGGTTGGAGGGTGACCCGCTGGCCATCGTGGTCGAAGGTACAGGTGTTCGACCGACCATGGAGTGTGGCATCTCGGTCGAATAACCACGGCCTACCAAGAATGATACTTCCCACTTCCATGGGAAGAACATCACACCAGATCTCGTCACGGTAGGAGTGGAGCTGCAGCGGGACCAAGCACCGCAGCCTGATCGAAATGGAAGTGGTATCCACCCATGATACCTGGTAGGGGCAGGGGTGGTCTACGGGTGTGAGACCAAGACGAGTGACAGCGTTTGTGGAGATTGCATTGATACAACTCCCGCTATCGATGACCACCTTGCAAATTTGCTTTCCCAGCCTACAGAATACATGAAGGATAGTGGTCCGACGCCAGTCATCACTGACCTGTGGCTGGGTGAGGATACATCTGACGACCCCCACGCGGGTATCGTCCGACTGCTGGACATCCTGGGCCTCACCTCCCATCTCATAGTACTCGTCAGCTAACTCTTCATATGCCTCATAGCTGACTAACTCGAGGCCCGTAGGGGTGGTATCCTCGGCCTGTGTGTCCCCAATGTGAAGAGATGGACGGGTGGGACACTGGTTGGCGAAATGGCCAAACCCATTGCAGCGATAACACTACTACCGTGATCCACTAGGCTCCCCAATCATAGGTCCTTTACCTTTATCCTCCCGACGGATAGGAGGCGTGGGCAACAAAGGACGTGCAGGAGGTGCGGGTGCCGGTGAACGGGCTATGGGTGGGGCCGTAAGATGCTGGTTTGGGGGTGGAGGACGAGGCCTAGGAGCAAAGGGCTCGGGGCGAGCGGGCTCCTGAGGTCGTGCCATGGGGGCCCTTGGATACGTGCCAGATGAGCCACGGGGCTCGACACTACGAAGGGGAAAAGAGCCCAACCGATGGGGTGACTCGAACTCGGCCTCGAACTGTTCCAATTCGAGAGCAATCTGATATGCCTACTCCAAAGTGGTGGCATTGCGGCGAAAGAGTTCATATTGATAATTAGGCCGCAAACCTCTCCGAAAGCGGGATATCGTCATGGTGCTCTCTTCCGTGACCCCGCACCGCAAGTAATACTCATCGAACTCGGCGGTGTACTCGGTCACGGATCGATTCCCTTGGGAGATGCTTTGCCACTTGTCTATAAGACGTTGGCGATATGAGGCAGGAAGGTACTTCTCCCTCAATTTAAGTTTCATATCATCCCAGGTACCGATTTGGGGTTGACGTCGCTGGTTGAGCAGGCTCTCCACATTGATCCAATAAGTTTGGGCCTGCCCTTGCAGCTTCATCTTCGCATATCGGACTCTTCGGTGGTCCGTCATCTCAAACCACTCGAAGTACCGGTCCATACCGGCCTCCCAATCTAGATACACCCTAGGGTCCAAGGACCCGCTAAAAGTGGGAGGGTCCGCACGCACACCCCTAAGAATGTGGTCGTCATCCTCGTCATCACGATTCCGTCGTTGATGTCGACGACCGTTACCCCCGTGATCATTGTCGGAGGCATAATCATCCACTATAGGCGCCTGTTGCCTCCCGACATCCTCCACCTGAGCCCTTGGCACAGCGGGTTGCTGCACCGGCTCTTGTTGGCCGTTCGTCGGCGCGGGTTGCGCCGCTACTGGGCCCCTCTCTAGGACGGCAATCCTCCCAACAAGGTCTTGAATGGACTGCTCCGAAACCCCGGCCCGATCCTCGAGGACCTTCATCCGCCCTTCTAGACGCGTCCCTATGCCATCCATACGCGTACTAAGACCATCCATACGCGTGTCTAAACGATCCATGATGGCCCGGAACATCTCGGCCGTGGAAGACTCATCAGAACTACGGGCTCGGGACTCCGCCATAGGTGGTGGTGGCGAGTATTGGGTACCTCGACGGGTGGGCATGCAAAGACGTACGGACTAGGTGACAACGACCGACTAATGCAAACACACTAAATGATGCACTTAGACCTAATTGCAATTTGAAAACACTCTTTTTTTTGGTAATTTGAAAGAATGCAATTTAAAACACTTTTTTTTTTGTTTGAAAAGAATGAGACTCGACTACACCCTAGACACGGCCAAGACTCGGTACGCGGCGGAGGTAATCGACCCGAGGGTCACTCGCGCAAGTGTGCGGTCTTCCCGGTAGGCGAAACCTAACGGTCGGACAACACCTTTGGATATACCGAGTGAAGGTGTGTGTGGGGTAACCTTAGACTATGCAAGACTTATGCAATGACTACCCTAGACTAACCTGCTCTGATACCAAACTGATGCGGGACGGACACGGGAGACGACACTATACAGTGCCACCCTCGGACTCTAGATGAAGACGCGACCAGCAATACATACCAGGGAGACACTAAGCCCGACACTACGAGCTCCTAGTGGCAAACGTCGCTAACAGAAGTAGAAGCTCACTCATCGTCCCAAGCGAGGGAAAGGGCGGACCGTGCGCGGTTAAGGAACCGGCGGAGGTCAAGGGTAGTCCGACTCAACTTCCGGACTCGGATCGAGTCACGGGAAGGGTCACTCTCACTCTCACAGCGGTGACATGGACACACGGACTAGTACCTACACTCTCGGCAGCGGCAAAAGACCGTATACTAGCTAAGCAAATGAACGCCAAGAGGTTCGGACCATTACCTCCACGCACCCGGCGTGGCGAAGACAACCCCGGCCAATCACGGACTCCCGGTTAACACAATTTTACAGAAATACAACAATTTGACCCACTCCACGCATGGAGGTAAAAGGTCACATGCAGGGCCCGGGAATCACGCTAATTGGGTTGACGGGCAGCATCTTGATGTCGCCCGGCGGTGTCGAACTCCGCGTTTTAGTGCTTTCCGAACGGCGGGTTCTATGGGCCCGTGGGGCCCACGGGTGGCGCTGGCCTCCGGACCGGCAGGAGTGGATCCCACTGTGATGGGGACCCCTGGTGGCACGCCTCCACGGAAGGCGGTCGGCCGGGAACACCGACCGGTGGCCGAACAACTCCGATCTCCAAGCTTTTGGAATGCTGCCCACGGATTTCTGCTTGCTGTTTTCAGGTGCGCACTCCGACGAAAATGGCCGCTGTGATCAGCCCCGTCGCCGGAATGGGATGAAACCAGCGCCGTTGGAAAGAGGACTCAAAATCCTCCAACCTAGGGCCAGTGGATTCCTCTGAACCTGCGCGGACCTGGACCTTAACTAATTTTCAATTCTCTGCTACACAGTTCCAGAACTCTTAGATCAGCACATCAGTTCCCTATAAACGGCCGTTGACCGCCTACTTACAATGGGATTCAGACTTCGAGCTCTTCTTCGAAGTTGTAGATATTCAAACCACGAAGGTGGGAAAATTTTTAGAATTGGATTTCGAGGTGGTGGTGATTTGATAGGATTTTTGGAGTGACTGGTGGTCGGATCTGGGAACTACAAGATAGAACTGTAGATGGGACAGAGAACGAATTATGGAAAATATGAGATGGACGAACTAGAAATTTAGAAAAATTGTGGATGAAGGGGTGGATGGAAGGAAACTCCAGTAAAATTTGTGGGACTAAAGAAAATCAAAACGTGGACCTAAGACCTAAAACTCAGGGCGGAGAGGAATCTGGACAGACTGTTGGCAGAACTGAAATGGGAGAGTGGACGAAAATCTAAAAATATGGAACGGAATCTGAATGACAAACCAATTTTTTTGGGATATCCTTGACACCTATGGAACCTCCAGTAAAATTCCTAGGTCGATCAGAGCTCGTGGTTGATGGCTGAATTTCGTGGAAGCTGCTGTGGTACTGCGCATGCAGAACTCCGATGAAGACGGTGGCGGTGCGGTGGCGGCTCGTGGCGGCGGCGAGGATGACCGGAACTGATAGGGGAGGAGTCACATCTCCAGAGGCAACCTTCACAGCTGCAAGGGGGGAGAGAGGGGCGCACCAAGCTGGAGCTCCAAGGTATTTTCTTCCAAATGAATGCATTAATTTATCAAAATTGAAAATTACAAACATATATAGGTCATATGTCTAATCAACCCTCAACCGTTGGATCTAGGGGTGTGAGATGGAGGGTTGGGATAGCATGTGACCATCCACACAAATTAAAATAAAAAAATACAAGGAAGGGGGCGCCCTATTGACTTTGGTGGCAAGGGGGGGACAAATTGGTAGCCACCTTGGACTTTGAAGTCCACTTGTCTCCCATATGCCTTTTACCATTCAAACTTCTAGATGTCTCCATTTGACATGTTGACTGACCCCACATGGGGCCCATGGGCTGAGGTGGATCAATGGGAGGGGCTTGGGGGTCCCGTGGGGCCCAAGGGTCCCATTTTACAAATAAACCCCTCGTACACTCATAATTGCAAACCGTATAAAATGAAATAAACATAAACTACACACACATAAAGGCTAACTAAATATGATAAATGGGGAGGCTCAAGGCGGAGTCTCCAGGCTGTCTCCGAGCCAGATGGACGCTGAGGTGGCTCGTGTCGTGCTCCGTGTGCGGTACCGATGGCTCGGTGTGTCGTGCCGATCAATTGCTCGGGTGTCCGCACCAGTTGGGATTATTCAGAAACTCTTCTCTTGTCCATGGAGACTTATACACATTGTTGATGACATTCATCGCCTCGCCACTAACCTGCAATTCACGTTAAAGCACACCCTTTGGGAAGGCAATAATGTGACTGATTCTTTAGTTAATTGGGCTTGTACCATTCCTACTTATGTTTTTTGGAACAAATGGGCTGATCTCTCACGGGTCATAAGGGGACACATCAGGATGGATAAATTGTATTACCCGTCTATCTGATCTTGCTCGGCCAAGTTGGCCCTCTTGTAACTGTTTTTTCCCATATTAATAAAATCTCCAAAATTCTTGGTGAAAAAAAAAGAAGAAGAAGAAGAGAAAGGAGGACATGAAGAAAATAAAAAAGGAAAAGGGTGAATGAACGAAAAAGAGAAGGGGGGGGGGGAGAAGAAGAAGAATGCGGGGTTGCGGGTTACGGCGGCGTGCCTTCCTTTTTGTATTTACTATTTAGAGTATTTAATGTTTATTGGAATAGTTTTCTTTTAATTCCATCCGGTGCCCACCCCCCTCCCCAGCAGGGTTTGTAGACTCGGTCTCGGCCTGACTCAGGTCGGGTTGATCCCGTCTCAGTCTATCTCGTTCTAAAAAAAGATTTTATATATATAATATATATAAAATAATAGAATAAAATAGAACAATATATTATATATAATATAATATAATATAATATTAAAATAATAAGATGATTATGTGATAACTCATGATCTTGGTGATTCGCTCGAGTCTGAGTTTAATCGAGTCGGACGGATGGAGACGAATCGCACCGAGGCCGTAAACCCTGCTCCCAAATGTTGATCCCGCGGGCACACAGGCAGTCGATGCGGCCGCGGCGGCTCTGCAGCGCGAGAACGGCTTCCCCATGCTCCACCATTAATGAGCCCGCAGGGGAAAGAGGAAAGGAGAGAAGGCGAGCACGTCGACGACACGCCATTCGAGCGGCGACGAGGTGAGGGACGCGACACGTCAATGCGGCGTGGAGAAGAACGGCACGCCATGCCCACGCTCGAGCGGCGGAGGCAGATATAAAAAAACGAAAAGCAAACACGTCGACAACACCGCGGAGGAGAGGGCAACTGAAGCTTCTTCCTCTTCTTCTCCCGGGTGGATTTCGAAGGGGCTGGGAAAAATCTGCAGAGGGAGAGAGAGCCACCGCGAGTTCCGAAGAAGAAAGAGGGAGAGATAGAGGGCCATCCGGCGAAGTAGAGGAGAGAAAGAGAGGAGCATGCCCGTCCGGCGGTGGGTCTGCGTCTTTTGTTCTTTTTTGTGTTCCCTTCCCCATGCCCAACAGGGCTGCTTTGATGTAAACATCTCCTCTTATGAAGTTTGAGAGGCTTTAGGCCTGATTTACGAATGTGTTCATAGGCTCTCTCGATTTGTATGTTCCCTCTGCCGTATTTGCTCAAAAATAAAAATAAAAACTTCAAACTGATCCGGCGGCGAACACGCTCCGGATCAACTCTTTCTTGTAAAGCCACCGTATCACACCCACTTTGTATTTATTTTCCTATTTCTCCCGTTAGCCGCCGTATCATACTATTGCTACTACTAGTTCATCCCACTTTCACCTTTTAACTGCCGTATCACTATTCCAGTGGCTCTTGGGTATTGTTCTTTCAAAAACTTTCCCTTCGAACTTCCCGAGGGTCAACTCGCAGGAGAAATTTCTTCAACGACGGCCTCATTTGAACTACATACTGATAATGTCGTCCGTAATTGGTATGTATGACTCAAAATCCATTACAGATGGAGAGAAGAAGACGATGACGAAGATGAGAACGTGAGTGCCGGTGCGGGTTGGGGGTTCCGAAGACACGGCTGGGGAGTGAGAAAGAGAGGGAGGGTGGCGGGTTAGGGGTACCGAAGGTGGGCTGGGGAGTGAGGAAGAGAGGGAGGGTGACGGGCTGGGGGTTCCGAAGGCAGACTGGGAAGTTAGGAAGAGAGGGAGGGTGGCAGACTGGGGTAGGGATGTCAAAAATACCCACAAACCTGATTACTCACATTACCCGACCCGTGATGGGTCGAGTAATACCCTAATAAATAGATATGGATTCAGGTTCGGATACGTTTAAAATATCTGTTTCATATTCGGATAGGGTATGGATTTAGTACACTCAAACTCGTACCCGATCCGAACCCGCTCTTAATAAGTTATTGTACATGTTAGGCCTATGATGTTGACATGAACCTAATCCGTTGTCCGTCTTGTTGAGTTTGTGAGTTTAGAATTATTATAGGGACACTTTTTATAAACATAGAAATTACTTTAGAAATGAAAGAATTGACCGGATTTCTTTTTTTCTAATTCTCATAAATCTCACATTTCTTTGGACGTGAATGTGGACTCATGCTTTATGGACGGATACGGATATCCGCGGATATATCCATACCCGTGACTGATATACCCGTATCCATACCCGCGAAAATAATAGGGTACTATCCGGATGTGGTATTAGTAAAATTTTCACGGATAGGGTATGATATTGGTCTACCCGAGCCGAACCCGATCCATTGACATCCCTAGGCTGGAGTAGGTTTGCTGAGTTCATTTTCGAAGGCGCGGGAATCTTTAGCGCAGAAAGTTTTTACTTTATCCCTACCACACATTGTAATATATATAAAGATAATAATCATAGTATCGTTAAATCTAAGAGATATATATTCCTCCTATTATAAAAATGAGTACATATTTACCTATAATAATATTCATGTGTAATATAAAAAAAAATAAAAAAGATGTATGTTCAGGTCTTCAAACCAAAGGAACGCTCAAACCCAACCTTGATTGTGTGCAACCTCACAACTCTCTTGAGATTCTGAAGTCAGAGGTGTTGAAACGTAATGGTGGTGCACACCAAGATTCAGAGGAGGGGTGAATGAATCCCCTTTTAAAAATTCTCGCGGAAATAGAACTTAAGCTAATTCTTAGCAGATTAATAAACTATCACGTTCAGGTGACTGTGAAAACACTTATACAATTTACTCAAATAATTGAAGAGATCAATCAATTCAGATTGAAACCCACTAGCAATATTTCTAAACATTCATCTATCGAGAGAAGAACCTCGACAAAATCTAATAGAAATAAAATCACTATTCATAATGTAACTTGAAAAATTAGATGGATGCAATCTCGTCCGGCTTAGGACTTGACTCGTCCGTTTAGATATACATTAGCGGCGCGTGACTCACCGCTTAAAGTTGTTAGTTCTCCATCGGGTACCCGGGATCTTTGAGCCCTCCATCAAAGGCTCCCGTGACCGTGTGTGCGTATTCAGGAAACGCCTACGGGTGTTTGGTTACTCTTTCCCTCTTAGATTTAAAAATAGAAACACAGGCCTCACTAACCACGTTTGATAGATCCTTTCTAATTTTTAGGAAAGAATCCTCCTCTAGTAAAATCTCTCTCTCTCAAAAAAAAAAAAAAAACAACAACACCACCATAGTAATTTTTTTTTCTAGGACGCTCACTCGTGCTCTCACCTTGCCGTCTCGTCTCTCTCACCCGTGGTGTCTTCGTCACCACTGCACCCCTCCTCTCCGACGCCAGCCCTTTATCGTTAGGTCTCTATCTCCTGACGAGCAAGCCCGATAAGGGCTCCGGCGTGCGGTGAGGAAGGGAAACTCCACCGGTGCCCTGCATGCCACCTCGCTCACCTGGGCCGACGAAGACGAGACGACGCGACCCTGCAGTGACGTGGGTGGGCGCAGCGGCACGGCGCTGGTTCTTGCACTGGGTGCGGGAGCGGTTGCTCTCCGCTGCGGCACCGGCGGCGGGGGTCGAAGGGTTCGAAGGGGAGGTGGGGATGGATGAAAAGAAAAGTGCCCTTTTGATGTGCGTTGGACTTGGGAGGCGTAATAGAGAGAGAGAGAGAGAGAGAGAGAGAGACGAGAGCAGGCGTTGGGAGCTTCAATGGTCGGCACTGCTGCACAAACAGTACGAGAGGCCGACCTTTGAGTCTTTCGCACGTCTATGAGCTTTCAAAGTGTTTGAGAACCTTTTCCAAATTCTTTTATTTTATTGCATGTTCTTTTGCAAATGCTTCCATGGTGCCAGTATTTATACGATGGTCATCTTTCTTCTGATTGATTTTCTCTAATTATTTTGCCATGTTCGAAATCCCATGTCCACGAATGATAACAATCTTTATTGAAATGTTACTTTAATAAATTTTATCTAAATTTTTTAGAGTTATCTGTCAAATAGATCTATACAAATTTTAAAAATTATGACGTTACGGTCAAACAGAAAATTTTAATTTTTATCAATTTTAAATTTTAAGTCAAAAATTATGTTGACACAATTTTTTAGATAGAAATAGTTTTTTTTTCAAAGTTTGTTCCTCCTGTCATTTCAATGTCCATGTTGGAGTGTGACAAATCGATGGATGAGGGAGTCCTCGCATCCTAGAGATGCATGTATTTCATTCTTGGCATGGCTAGGAAATTTACAGACGCAAAATTTTATGCGTCCACACCCCCCATCCGGCCTCCCCTCGCACCTCTACAGCCCCCCGGTGAACTTGCCAACTTGCTCGCCCCTCTTTTCTGCTCAAGGCTGCGTTGACGCAGCGTGCGCCCTACGTCAAGTCAGCCCTTCCCAAATTGCCTCGGCCCTTAGGTAGAGTCGACCCAATCTTGAGCAGAGTAATAAAAAAAGAAAATAATAATAATACTAATAAATAAATAATAATAATAATAGGGAAAGGGTCATGATAATCCAATTTGAAATAAAAGAAAACATATGAAAAAAGACAAGTAATTGGAATTAAATCTACACTCAGGTGAAATTAAACCAATAAGATAAAATATCAAAACACGCATGTAATGACATGCATTTTGGAGACTTCATTTCTCCTGGACCCCTGGACAAGGGAACATCAATGATGCCCCTGTCACGGTTTGCCGTCCCGCCCCGACCCGCACTGACCCGCACGACCCGACCCGACCCAGGCGGGCACCGGGTCGCACGGGCTGGGGGTCGTGGACGGGTCGCACTGGACCGCCCCGCCCCGTGCGTCCTGCCACGTCCCGCTCCGGTGCGCGGCGGGACCCGGCTCGGTATGGGCGGTCTGGGCAGGTCGCCCATTTAACCAGCCGAAGGGGGAGGAGGAGCTCCATCCCTCCCACCGGCGAGCGGCGGTGCAGCGGCGGCGGACGACCATCAGAGCGGCGCACGGCGGCGTTGGGCGGCGATCGGAGGTAGGTTGTTGAAATTTTTTTTAAATGGTTGGGGGTGGGGCGTCTGCTGCCGTGGGGGACGGGGGGGGGGGGGGGGGGGTTGGGCGCCTGCCGCCGTGGGGGGACGGGGGGTGGGGGTGCTGCCGCCGTGGGGGGGAGGGGGGGCGGGGGGTGGGGTGCTGCCGCCGTGGGGCCGTGGGGGGACGGGGGGGGTGCTGCCGTCGTGGGGCCGTGGGGGGACGGGGGGGGTGGGGGTGCTGCCGCCGTGGGGGGGGGGGGGGGGCGGGGGGGTGGGGTGCTGCCGCCGTGGGGCCGTCGCCGTGGGGCCGTGGGGGGACGGGGGGGTGGGGTTGCTGCCGCCCTGGGGCCGTGGGGGGACGGGGGGGGACGGGGGGGTGGGGTGCTGCAGCCGTGGGGCCGTGGGGGGACGTGGGGGTGGGGTTGCTGCCGCCGTGGGGCCGTGGGGGGACGGGGGGGGTGCTGCCGCCGTGGGGGGACGGGGGGGGGGTGGGGTGCTGCCGCCGTGGGGCCGTCGCCGTGGGGCCGTGGGGGGACGGGGGGGGGGGGGGGTGCTGCCGCCGTGGGGGTGCTGCCGCCGTGGGGGGGCGGGGGGTGCTGGCCGTCTGCGACGGGGGGGGGGGGGGGGAGGAAAAAAAATTATTTTTTTTAAAATTTTATATCTTTTTTAATTTAAAAAAGTAAAAGAATAAAATTTGTTAGATTATCATTGTTTAATAGTATTTTTGATGTATTATTGAATTAATGTTGTAGAAAAAATATAATTTTTATTTAATTCATGTTGTAGAATTAAATATATTGATATATTATTTAATTCATGTTGTAGAATTAAATATATTGATATATTATTTAATTCATGTTGTAGAAATAATATAAATATCGTTTAATTCATGTTGTAGAAATATATTTATGTTTGATATATTATTTAATTCATGTTTAAATATTAGATTTAATTGAGATGTATTAAAATTAAAATTTAATTTTGTAGAATTAATGATATTATTTTCATTATTAGTTGTAGACGTAAAATAATATAATATTTAATTTTAAAAATTGTAAAGATGTTTTTCATTTAAATATATCTTTAGTGAGAAATATTTTACAAACAATTAAAGGTAATATTTATAATTTAAATAAAGTAGAGATGTTTTGAATTTAAATATAAATTTATTGATAAATATTTTATAAATAATTTTAAATTTAATTAAGATGTATAATGTAATTTAAGTAGAAATGTTTTTAATGTAAATAGTGTTGAATATTTTATAAATAATTTTAAAGTTAATTTAGATCTATAATATAATTTAAAAATTATTTAGAGATGTTTAAAATTTAATGTAATAATTACTGATAAATATTTTACAAATAATTGTAAACTAAATCTACATGTAATAATTAGACATATTTATAATTTAAATATATAATTAGTGATAAATATGTTACAAATAAATGTAAATTAAATGTAGGTGTATTAAATAAAAAATTAACATTATATGCATGTTTTAGAAATAATGATATTATGTTGAACTAAATTATATTGACATGTAGTAAATATTGAATTTAGTCTTGCATATTGTAGAAATAATGATATTATTTTCATTGTTAGTCTCTGTTTAAAATAATGTACTTAATATGATTTGTATTTCTTACATTTAGGAGATACAGTTAAGTACTTAATATGACTCCTAAGGAACGAACAAATGATATTGGGTGGTCACACGGAGTTTTGTTGGATGGCAACCGTAGGTGTTGGCGTTGTAACTATTGTAAAATAGAACACCGGGGAGGAGGGGTGTCTCGATTGAAGAAGCATTTGGCAGGAGGAGCCGGGGCAGGATACTCTGAGGTTGCTGGGTGTACCCATGTGCCTAGAGATGTGAAACTTGCAATGGCTAGGCACCTGCGGGAGAAGAGAGCTGAGATGCAAGAGAAGGAAAAAAAGAAGAAAAGGGATCAAGCGGCAGTGAGCGGGCGCCCAAGTGGCAGCAACGAGGAGGAATGTGCATGGACACCCAGTGACGAAGACGAACAAGCATGTACTGAGCAGGCTAATGTGTATGTCACTGTGAACGATCCATACGAAGCAGAGTTTCGTGAGGCAGTACGTCAGAGCAGGGAAGAGTCAAGGCATCCCGAGGAGACTATAGTCCGTAGTCGCGAGGCCGCAAGGACCGGAGCATCAGGGAGTGGTGGTTCATCTACGACTCGACAATCACGAGGCATAAGGAGTTTTTTGACTGGTGACTCGGGGACACAAAGAAAAAGGACACAATCGATCAACATTGAAGATGTGGAGCCCGGTGCACTATCCCGAGAGCATGGTAAGCAAACGAGGATGGACGATGCGTATGGCCAGAAGGGACCTAAATGGAAACTTGGTCAAGCTGTTGCAAAATGGTGGCACCACGCGGGTCTGCCTTTCAATGCAGCCAATAGCCCTTACTACAAGCCAATGTTTCAGGAAGCACAGGTCCTTGGGCTACACGTGCAACCACCTACAGCGAGAGAATTGGCTGGCGTATACCTTGATGAACAAGTTGCTGAGATCAAGAGTTACATTGACTCATTCAAGCAGAAATGGACAAAGTACGGAGTCACACTGATGTGTGATGGATGGTCAGGTACCACAAAATCTAGCCTGATCAACTTCCTTGTTTATTGTGACAGACAGGTATTCTTTCACAAATCAGTGGATGCGTCTGGTCAAATTCACAGTCACCAATATATTTTGTCATTGATGGAGCAAGTGGTGGCGGAGATTGGGGAGGAGTACATTGTACAAGTGGTGACTGATAATGGGTCGAACTATAAGAAGGCTGGGGAGGAGCTAATGAAGAAAAAACGGCACATTTTCTGGACCCCTTGTGCAGCACATTGTGTAGATCTGATGCTGAAGGAGATTGGGCAGCTTCGTATGGTAAAATCTGTGGTCGAGGTGGCACAAAAAATCACGAAATATATCTACAACCACACACTTGTATTGGCATGGATGAGGGAGCATTGTGGCGGCGAACTCTTGAGGCCTGGCATCACACGATTTGCCACCAACTACATCGCATTGCAGAGCCTATTGAAGCACAAGGATGGGTTGAAGCAAATGTTTAGAGGTGAGACCTGGCTGAGCTCCTCTTTTGCTGCTTCACGTGAAGGGGCGGAGGTCGAGGGGATTGTGAACACCTCGAATTTTTGGGATAGAGTGAAGGTATTAGTGTCATTGATAGAGCCACTGTATGAGGTGCTACGATGCGTGGATGGGGATAGAGTACCAACCATGGGGTTGGTGTACAGCAAAATAGAAGCCGCCAAGAAGAAGATCCTTACAACGTCAAAAAAATATGGACCCACCATTCTAGACATTGTGGAGGACAGATGGGACAGACAAATGAGCCGCGATCTTCACATGGCAGGTAAACACTTACATTCTCATCCAATCAATGATCTGTGATTTTCAGTTGATACCAATATGTAATTCATTATCTTACGATTGCAGCGTACTATCTACATCCGGCCTTCCAATATGCTCGGGGCCTTGCTTATGACGATACGTTGATAGAATCGGTCAACATTGTGGTAGACCGATTGTCTTTTACCCCAACAGATGCTGCTGATGCGTTGAATGAGGTATACTTGGATATTTTAACATTGACAATATTAAATGAAATATACACTTCATATTTTTGGATAATGCAGATGAAAACATTTAGAGAGGGAATTGGTTCATTTGCGACACCAAATGCCATGGCCAGTCGTGATAGACTCGACCCAGGTAATGTGTCTTCCCGCTGTACCTTCTATATCTCGAGAAGTAATTTTTACACAGTTTTATTATATTGTACGTGATCTGTCTTAAACACAGCTGAGTGGTGGCTAAATTACGGCACAAGTGCACCCGTATTAAGGAAGATCGCAATGAGAGTTCTATCGCAAACATCATCGTCGAGTGGGTGTGAGCGGAATTGGTCGACGTTCTCATTCTTGCATACTAAGCTGAGGAATAGGCTAACACACCGCAGGCTAGACAAAATGGTGTATGTTCATTATAACATGAGGCTGAAGGTCCGGCATGTGCAAATGGATACAAGGAGAGGAGAGGGAGATTACGACCCGACGGATGCTGTGTACTTGCGAGACGATGATGACCCTATGGTAGCATGGGTTGCAAGAGCCACAACAGAGCGTGGTGAGGCAGAATTGGACGAGGAGGCTGAAGAACCTGGCGAGACACCACGGCCTAATACTTTTCTCGCATCAGTTGTACAAGAGGCAGTGGGGGAGGGAGATGACACCGATGTGCATTTGGGTGGTGACGAGTCAGCAACGGGACGTGATGATGAAGTTAATTTAGATGAAGACCTCGTCATTGGGGGTGGAGACACATCGTATGCGTACGATGATACAGCATGGGAGCAATTGATACAACCTCCAATTTTTGAGCGTCAAGAGCCACCTCAGGTGAATTTATACATGAAAATTGAATCGCAAATTTCATTAGATAGCGTAGTCATATATTGATGTATGATGATGTAAGAAATATATTGCAGGTCGGTCCGACAAATGACAACATTGCGGGGGAACAGTGGTCCCGAGTTGCTGCACCGCGGCATTCAATATCTGCCGAACCAAGAAAGTTATCCACTTCAAGAGAGGCTAGGAGGAGTTCCTCATTTAGAGAGGTGAAATTATATTGTCATTTCTACATTTGTTAATATGTAATTCATTGGTAACTGAATATATTATTCATTCAATTGTGTAGTCTTCGGTAGCATCGAAACAACCATCTCAGTCTGCTGCGCCACGGCGCTCAACATCTAAGGGACCCAGTCAGTCGTCTCAGGTATACGTACACATACACAGTAGAAAGTTAGTTGAAAAATTATCTAACCAGGCTTCTGTTTCTCAGGCATCTAGAGGGACACAACATGCAGCAGGTAAGCCGCCCCCTGCTCCACAGAAGAAAAAATCATCATGGACCACATTATTCACCAGCAAGAAGGACAAGGGACCACCATTAAATCCGATAGATATTGCAGATATGGAGACATTAGATCCCAATGTAGATGACGACACTCCCGAGCCCTCTGTTGAGCCCCGCATTAGTGGGAGTCATGATTCCGATGCTGATAGTACACCCACAGGGTCTTCATCCCATGGAGGTGGTGGTTCGCAACGTGGCCAACAGAGTCCTCGTGAGAATACTAGTGCTGGTGGCAGAGACTACAGCAGTGGTCATAGTAGAGGTCGTGGGGGCCGTCAACATGGCGCATGGACAGAGGAGCAGCACTTCACACATGCCACGCAAGATGAGGACCACGGTGTTCCACCGGCAGGGACGAGGCGGGCAGTCGATCATTGGGATCCCTACTATGGAAGTTCGGTTGCAGACAGTACAAGCTATCAAGACATGTTGTCTGATTTTGAGAGGATGAGCACACATGACTCCCAGGGATCTGGAAGCTCGTATGGACGGTCATGGCCGCAGCAGCCGATGTATCATGGCGACTCAGATAACAGTAGTTCATTTTTCCCATCGTATCCATATCCTTATGCCGCAGCTACGCCAGTAGAGGTCGTGTACGCACAAGGTTCGCAGCAGTATGAATACTACGTACGCATGTATTGGGAGAACTATTCAGGTTCAATGCGCTATGAAGACTATCTGGCCTATCTGCGGACCACATTTAATGTCAGATTGTTTGGAGATGGGCACTGGCCCAGTTTGGGTCCATAGTCTTTATTAGTATGTATCATTTGGTTACATTTATAACTAACTAATAATTAATTGTAGATTTCTTCATATATAGAGTTCTGTACTTATCATTGAAATCACTAATGTAAACTTTTACATCATTTGCAGGTCATCATGGACGGACGGCGTCACCCTGCGTGGGAGCATGGATACTCTGTTGAGCGTGATGGGCATGTGCACTGTAGATACTGCGAACATCGCGTCACCGGCATACACAGGTTTGCGGAGCACCTTGCCGGAGTGGGACGCGATGTTCGTGCATGCGACCGAGTTCCGGAAGATGTTCGACATTCCTTCCGGACACAGTTACAGGATAGATACGGTTCTCGTAGCACACCGAGGACATCTTCTTCTACGTCCCGGGTACCTCCACCACGAGCACAGGGCGGAGCAGGATCTTCCTCCACGTCCAGAGTTCGAGCAGCACCAGCACCAGCACCAGTCGCACATGATAGAATTGAAGCTATAGATGTAGTGAGGAATTTTTTTACAGATTTTCATGTACCCTCCACCGCAGCACACGACCCATCATTTGTGCAGATGGTTACATATTTTCAGTCACACCCACATGTACCTCCACCCACTAGGATAGAGTTAGATTATACGGGTGATCAGTCTCATGTATCTGATGATGAGTTTTGGGATTCGGGCTTCACTGATGATGAGGATTAGTGAGTTTTGGGATTCGGGTTACACAGATGAGGAGGATGAGTGAGTTTTGGGATTCGGGCTTTACAGATGGACGAGGATTAGTGAGTTTTTGTATTTTATACTTCATGAATGAATGTCATTATTATGTCACTGTTTACTTTTACATATTTAGTAATTCAAATAAATTTTTATGTATTATATATAATAAGATGTTTAATTAAGCAGTGTAATATGTAATTTTTATATAATTTATTTTGTATAATTTAGTATGGATCTATTATCATAAATAAACTCTACATTCTAATATTTTTAAATATATATAACATTTAATCTTTCAAAATAAATTTATTAAAAATTTTAAAAAAATTTCAAAAAAAATCGCGTCCAGAGTCAAAGGGCCGGACCGGGTCGCTGTGCGACCCGTCCGACCCGACCCGACCCGTCCCGCGCCGAGACCGGGTCGGCCGGGTCGGGCGGGTCGGCAAACCCTGGCCCCTGTAGGCCGGGCTTGAACCTTTGGGGACTATCCCCATCATGGTCATGACCCTACCTTACTTCGGACCAATATCCTCCAAACATGACTCATTTTCATTGGGATCTAATCCCACTCCTTTATTAAATATCAAACTTGTCGTATTCTCGGCATACATTCGCCCGAAGATTATGTCTGCCTTCGTCGCTGCTTTCAACTCGGATTCTCGTCCGGACATGAAATGATCACGACCAACATGATTTGAATAATTACACCCTACCACGGGGCGTTCTAATACATTCAAGATTTTCATTATCTCTTCCCATTAATGCTAATCTTGGGTTGTAGAGCCCCTTTTTCAGGTGATTAATCAAGGGTTTTCTTCTATACGGGGAGATGTAATTAACGTCGTGATCTTTATGGCACGGCGGGTTTTGATTCCGACTCGATACTCACTTGCGTCTGATCGGTCAGATGACGCGTACCAAAGGCTCCTTTAGAGTCCGAATAAATCGTCACTTTGTGATTGGCACATCCACGTACTAATAAATCAAAAATAATAAAAGATTAAAGAAAGAATAAATAGATAAATAATAATAATAATAATAAATTACATAACATAACGACCGGGGGGTCACTATAAACTATCCTCACCGCACTGTAAAACTTTAACACTCTCTCGAGCTGGAGCATATATATATATATATTAACCATACCCGGCTTGTTACATGAGAGAGAAAAGGGGACTAAAGATAAAACTTTTTTATTGAAGATATCAGCCGTATGATCTGATAAAGGCACACGAGGAGTGACAATCTGCTTGGACAATGCAGCGTCTCTAATAAAAAGTAGCAATCAACTTCCACATGTTTTATTCTTTCACTCATGGAAAGAGATAAGATCATTGACAAATGTAGATAGGAGCTTGATTGTCACGGAACAGGGTCGTTGGCTCGGGAGATATGCATCCCGGATAGGAGCTTGATTGTCACGCTGCCTGCTGGATGATTGCATTGCATTGCATGTGCGCGCCAAGGGACACCACTGAAAGCGAATATATATATATATATATATATATATATATATATATATATATATATATATATATATATATATATATATATATATATATATATATATATATATATATATATATTCTGGCCGCCGGCGTTTTGGTGTCGATCGGTCAACCATTCTTGGGACTACGTATTGTCTATGTACTCAAAGCAGCCGTTACAGTCACTTTTAAACCCCCTGTTTTTTTTAATTTGTGAGAGAATGCATGCATGTGGTTACACCCTAAAATTAATTACCACTCCACTCGAGGGCAGATGATCTTCTTTGCACTCACAAATGTTACGTCTCTTCGTAGTTTTCTTTCCGCTTCAATTCTCTCTCTCTCTCTCTCTCTCTCGGTGCGTGGACAAATTTCCTAATAAACATATTGCACAGGGTCCGGGGGGAAGAGAACGAGTCCCCGTGTCCTCAGACATGACGACCTCGATCATCTGCCGGTGTAGCCTACTCCCCCTCCTCCTCCTCCTCTGCTTAATTCTTCTCACTGCAACGGTCGCCCGCCGCGCCATGCCAGCCTATTATACTCCGGAGGACGACGACGTCCAGCTCCAGGCCCTGACCGCCTTCAGAGACTCCATCACAGAAGACCCACTGGGGGCCCTGGCTGGCTGGACGGCCACAGCTCACCACTGCACCTGGCCGGGCGTCTCCTGCGACCCCTCCACCAACACCTCCGTCCTCTCCATCTCCCTCTGTAACGACCCAGAGCTCCGGATACCGATATACCGATACCAAGAACTGGGGACGCCACCCAAGAGGCTGATGAGGCCCCGTAAGGGTTAGTGAGGTTTGTCGAGGGATTGCATAACGAATTGGAATTACAACGCGCAAAAATTAATTATAACCACAATATTACTATAGTGCGGAAGCAATGTAAAATATCAGAGTGGTAAAAAATATACACTAGTCCAGATTTACAAATAAGCAAAAGTCCAATGTATAACTACACGGGACATACCCCGGTCAAAAGTACATAAAAAGACGAACCGACCACTGCTGGCTCGCTAGACTCGGTCTCCAAAAGTGCGGGAAGAACCGGCGGGAGGCTGGGGCGGCTCACCTGAAAGAGGAAAGGGTGAGTCACAGCCAGACTCAGTAGGGGTCACGCGGATCCCTACCTCAAACTAAATACACACGCATGCAAATAAAAGGCAATTAGAGCATGCATTTAAACAATAAATAGGCAAATGGCATAATTAAAACAAAAGCTGTAAGTCTAACTAAACAATTAAAACAGCCAACCAATTGCCACTTGAATCTCGTTATTCGCGTCAAGAAACTAAATCCACCAATAAAGTAAATCTCACCACTTCCAAGTGACAGGAGAAGACAAGGACCACCAGAAGATCGAAACCAGATGCGTCCACGACGTCTTATACTGCGTCTCAAGCAACTCACGTGTACGCGTCTACACGTGGGAGGCGTAACAATATCAGTACCGAACCGAGTAACTAGTCAGAGCGACACTCGTCAGTGCCAGTCCCTGTCTCTGACCACGTGTGCACACACTGACTCTCGCCTGAGCCAGGTCCTCCAGCTAGTTTTCCCCCTCCGTAAGACGCTACGGCCAAGCCGGGGGCCCACGGAACTAGCTTAGAAACCGTTGATTGGGATACCCTACCACCTCTCCCTGGTGGGTCGACCGCGTCGTAGGGCTACGACCAGTGGTTCTATCACAAGGAACGAGAAGACTACTCTATTATGATAATTAAACGCATAATCACATAATAAATGCATTTTGAAATCTGCAGAGATGGGCGGTCTAGCCTCGGCCGCTCATCAATACACAGTCTCCCTTTAGGCCGCGCTAAGGGAAAATAGACGGTCTCTCAATGGCCGTTCAACACTACACGGTTTCCATTGGGCCGCGCCCATGGACATGAACGGTCAGAAAATGGCCGCTATATCGGCGTGACGGCGAGTCGGGTTCGGCCTTGGCCAAAACACCGCCCGGAGGGCTTGCAACGAACAGAAAAAATAAAACAATCTGTCATGTCCATACAAAAATTCTACAGCTACACATGCCATTAAAAATAAATAACAAAGCTTAAATCATGAATTTCACAAAATTAAACTGAATTAGGCTAACATAGAATTTTGCCTGAAAATCGAGGAAAATGAAGACGCATGGACGTGCATGTGGTGCCAAAATGATCCTAGCGAGGTGAGGAGTCCATCCCCCTACCTATTGCGCGACGATGTCGACGATTCGGTGCCGAACCGCCGTTGAGGGTCACGCCGTCCTCACGTCCCCACATCCCCACGCGCCGCGGATCGGAGCCGACGAGGATGTGGCCGCGATCCTCCACCTCCACAGCTCGCCGGCGAGGCCATCGGACCTCCACCGTGGCCGTCCGACCACCGCACCCGCTAAGAGGAGGAAAAGGGGCGAGAGAGAGGGTTGGCCGCAGGCCACCGCTTTGCTGCTGGGTCGCCGCCGGCGCTCCTCCGCCGTCACCGGCCGGTGGCCGCCGCCGAGAAGAGGGCCGGGGGGGGCGGAGTCGCGACGTTCGCCTGCCCCTACGCGCTTCCGCCTGCGATCGGGTGAAAAAGTGATAAAGGGGGGAGGGGGAGAAGAAAATAGGGAAAGTGGGAAAGAGAGGGTCGACCGTGGGTTAAAAAAAAAGGTTAAAATATTATTTTTTTTTTTGATATTTAACCCCCATTTGCATTCTAGACCCTCAAAGAAGTGGAATTATGTAAATGCCCACTAAATCCTTAAAAACGGGTCTCACACTCCCTCCCTCCTAAAAGAAATTTCGTCCCCGAAATTTAAACGGAAAGAAAGGAGGAAGCTGAAAGAAAAAGACATACCTTGGAAATAGAAAGCCGGTTTCCCCCGTGGCATGAAGAAAACCCGTTTCAATCTACAATTTACCACGGCACCGTACTTCTCAAGCCAATCCATGCCCAAAATAGCATCATAATCAAACAACTGCAGCGAATAGAACTTTGCTGGCATCTGGTGATTACTGATGACAACTGGAGAATCTTCTAGGCACACTGGAGTGGCCATGAAATCTCCCGATGGTAGCTCGACAAGTAAATTACAGGATACTTCCACCATCGGCTCCTCAACACGAGCAAGAAAATCCTCGGAAATAAATGAATGAGTAGCACCTGAATCGAAAAGAACGTGTGCTGGACGACTAAAAATCAAAATAGTACCTTCCACCATATTTGACGCTATCGCCTCTGCACGCGTGATGTGGGTAACCCTGCCTCTCGGCTGACGACTGGGTGCAGAAGACTGCTGGGAAGGAACTGAAACTTGCGAATAAAACTGCTGAGGTTGAGGTGGCGGAGGAAGACGGAACTGTGGCTGCTGCGGCTGGGTAACCTGCGAGAACTGCACCGGCCTCGGCCTCTGCGGACAGTCTCGAACAACGTGACCCGGCTGATTGCACAGATAACACACCACTGGCAAAGAACACGGTACGCCAGGGTGACTCACACCACACCTCAAACACGTCCTCGGCTGACTGATTACAGATCCTTGGCGCTGTTGAAAGGAAGGCGTCGTCTGCTGCATAGTACCAGAAGGAGCCGGTTGATCATGATGCTTCTTGGACTTCTTAAACTTCCACGAGGAACTGGGCTTAGAGAAAGAAGAACTCTACAGACGAAACTCCTGTTGCAAACGACTGACTGTCCTGCTGAATCTGCACGGTCGGCACAATCGGCGGAACTGCATCTGGTAGTTGTCCTCGAAATCTTGCCAATTCCATTTCTAAAGTCACGGCTGCCTGGTACGCTCCGTCCAGGTCGGCCACACGGGTCGCATACAACGGCAGTCGTAACTCTGGCTTCAATCCTCGCAAAAACTGCTGCGTCTTCATAACTTCATTTGCAAGGACATGGGACGCATATTGACCCAATTCCAGAAACTTGTTGCGATATTGCACCACGGTCATATCACCCTGAATCAGCTCCATAAATTGATATGCTTTAGCCATCTGGAGACAAGCCGGAGTAAAAGCACGTTCGAAAGCTGTCACAAACTCTGGCCAGGTGATCTGCCGAAGCGGTCGAGAACAGAAAACAACTGCCCACTCGGCATTCCACCACGTCAGCGCTGCACCTTGAAGCTGAAAGGTTGCCAACATGACCTTCTCGTCCTCCGCGCACTCCATTGCTCGGAATACGCGCTCTGTCGCATTAAGCCACTGTCTTGCCACCTCAGGATCAGACTGACCGTCATACAATGGTGGGTTGAACATCAGAAATTCCTTGAGTGCTCTGCCACGACCACCAGGCAAGTCGGCTTGAGGGGCAGCAGCTGGGGCTGGAACAGGCACGGCTTGAACTGGAGCTGGCACAGCAGGAGGAGGAGCAGGTACAACGGGAGGATGAAAAGTGCCGCCCTCTTCCTGAGGAACAGGAGCTCTTCCTTTTCGCGGCGTTCTCTTTTTTCGCGGCGGCATCTTAAGACTAGAAAACATACGACAATGGAAAACACATCCGTAAATACGGAAAACATCTTAAGCCAGCAATAGACGACTCAAGTGGACTTGCTCTGGACTCGCACATGCAATTTCAATTCCTTATACAATTCCCCAACCTGGGCTCTGATACCAACTGTAACGACCCAGAGCTCCGGATACCGATATACCGATACCAAGAACTGGGGACGCCACCCAAGAGGCTGATGAGGCCCCGTAAGGGTTAGTGAGGTTTGTCGAGGGATTGCATAACGAATTGGAATTACAACGCGCAAAAATTAATTATAACCACAATATTACTATAGTGCGGAAGCAATGTAAAATATCAGAGTGGTAAAAAATATACACTAGTCCAGATTTACAAATAAGCAAAAGTCCAATGTACAACTACACGGGACATACCCCGGTCAAAAGTACATAAAAAGACGAACCGACCACTGCTGGCTCGCTAGACTCGGTCTCCAAAAGTGCGGGAAGAACCGGCGGGAGGCTGGGGCGGCTCACCTGAAAGAGGAAAGGGTGAGTCACAGCCAGACTCAGTAGGGGTCACGCGGATCCCTATCTCAAACTAAATACACACGCATGCAAATAAAAGGCAATTAGAGCATGCATTTAAACAATAAATAGGCAAATGGCATAATTAAAACAAAAGCTGTAAGTCTAACTAAACAATTAAAACAGCCAACCAATTGCCACTTGAATCTCGTTATTCGCGTCAAGAAACTAAATCCACCAATAAAGTAAATCTCACCACTTCCAAGTGACAGGAGAAGACAAGGACCACCAGAAGATCGAAACCAGATGCGTCCACGACGTCTTATACTGCGTCTCAAGCAACTCACGTGTACGCGTCTACACGTGGGAGGCGTAACAATATCAGTACCGAACCGAGTAACTAGTCAGAGCGACACTCGTCAGTGCCAGTCCCTGTCTCTGACCACGTGTGCACACACTGACTCTCGCCTGAGCCAGGTCCTCCAGCTAGTTTTCCCCCTCCGTAAGACGCTACGGCCAAGCCGGGGGCCCACGGAACTAGCTTAGAAACCGTTGATTGGGATACCCTACCACCTCTCCCTGGTGGGTCGACCGCGTCGTAGGGCTACGACCAGTGGTTCTATCACAAGGAACGAGAAGACTACTCTATTATGATAATTAAACGCATAATCACATAATAAATGCATTTTGAAATCTGCAGAGATGGGCGGTCTAGCCTCGGCCGCTCATCAATACACAGTCTCCCTTTAGGCCGCGCTAAGGGAAAATAGACGGTCTCTCAATGGCCGTTTAACACTACACGGTTTCCATTGGGCCGCGCCCATGGACATGAACGGTCAGAAAATGGCCGCTATATCGGCGTGACGGCGAGTCGGGTTCGGCCTTGGCCAAAACACCGCCCGGAGGGCTTGCAACGAACAGAAAAAATAAAACAATCTGTCATGTCCATACAAAAATTCTAAAGCTACACATGCCATTAAAAATAAATAACAAAGCTTAAATCATGAATTTCACAAAATTAAACTGAATTAGGCTAACATAGAATTTTGCCTGAAAATCGAGGAAAATGAAGACGCATGGACGTGCATGTGGTGCCAAAATGATCCTAGCGAGATGAGGAGTCCATCCCCCTACCTATTGCGCGACGATGTCGACGATTCGGTGCCGAACCGCCGTTGAGGGTCACGCCGTCCTCACGTCCCCACATCCCCACGCGCCGCGGATCGGAGCCGACGAGGATGTGGCCGCGATCCTCCACCTCCACAGCTCGCCGGCGAGGCCATCGGACCTCCACCGTGGCCGTCCGACCACCGCACCCGCTAAGAGGAGGAAAAGGGGCGAGAGAGAGGGTTGGCCGCAGGCCACCGCTTTGCTGCTGGGTCGCCGCCGGCGCTCCTCCGCCGTCACCGGCCGGTGGCCGCCGCCGAGAAGAGGGCCGGGGGGGGCGGAGTCGCGACGTTCGCCTGCCCCTACGCGCTTCCGCCTGCGATCGGGTGAAAAAGTGATAAAGGGGGGAGGGGGAGAAGAAAATAGGGAAAGTGGGAAAGAGAGGGTCGACCGTGGGTTAAAAAAAAAGGTTAAAATATTATTATTTTTTTTGATATTTAACCCCCATTTGCATTCTAGACCCTCAAAGAAGTGGAATTATGTAAATGCCCACTAAATCCTTAAAAACGGGTCTCACACCCTCCCTGGGAAGAAGCTCGGCGGCACCATCTCCCCCTTCCTGGGCAACGTCTCCACGCTTCAGCTCCTCAAGCTGAGCTACAATTCCTTCTATGGCACCCTACCGTCCCGACTCGGGCTCTGTTCGGAGCTCGTCAGCATCTCCGTCTTTCAGAACCTCCTCTCCGGCGAGATCCCCGAGGACCTGGGGAATCTGAAGAAGCTCAGGAGCTTGGACTTGGGGAGGAACTTCTTCAAGAGTAGCATCCCCACCAGCATCTGCAACTGCACGTCTCTGGTCAAACTGGGTTTGGCCACCAACAACCTCACTGGCACGATCCCATCAGATATAGGCAATCTGGTTAATCTTCAGATATTTTCAGCCTACGACAATAAACTGGTCGGATCCATACCAGCATCCTTCTGGAGGTTGACAGGCATGCGAGGTTTGGATTTGTCCGGCAACCAGTTGTCTGGCACTTTATCTCCTGAGGTTGGAAACTTCTCAGAGTTTTCTATCCTCCACCTCGTTGAGAACCGGTTCCATGGACCCATCCCACCAGAACTGGGGCGTTGCAGAAACCTCACTGCATTGGACCTGTACGAGAATGGGTTTACAGGAAGCATCCCGCAAGAACTTGGAGAACTCATAAACCTGGTGGAATTGTTCTTATACTCGAACGTGCTGTCCTCAACCGTCCCTGCTGCATTATCCCATTGCAGGTCTCTGATCCGTTTGGATGTTTCTGAGAATGAGCTGAGTGGGAGCATACCACCTGAGTTAGCATCCTTGAGTTCTCTCAAGCTTTTAAGTCTCTACAAAAACAGATTGACAGGGGGGATCCCTCCATCCTTGATGAACTTGACAAATCTGGAGGAGTTGTCCCTGACTGCCAACAACCTGACAGGTAGACTTCCTCCGGAGTTGGTGGGGTCACTCTACAACTTAGAGGAGCTGAATGTCGACGGCAATGCCCTCCATGGGCCCCTCCCTTCCAGTTTACCCAATTGCACCCGTCTCACTCATGCAACATTCACCCTCAACCGGTTTACAGGGAAGATCCCTCTGGGCTTGGGAGGGTTGCAAAACATGGAATACTTCAGTGTCGGCGGAAATCAGATGTCGGGGGGAATACCCAGCGATGTATTCAATTGCACGAAGATCTACCATTTGAGATTGTCAGGAAACAATTTCGGTGGGATTCTGAAGCCCGAAATCGGAAAGCTAGCTAATTTGAAGGAGTTGTATCTAAGAGCAAATGCATTCTCAGGGTCAATTCCATGGGAAATCAGCAACTTGACGGTGATGATAGGCTTGACAATGGGGGAAAATAAATTTTCCGGCCAAATCCCCACGGAAATATCAAAGCTCTCACTTCTTCAATGGCTTTCCCTTGGAGTGAACTCTCTAGAAGGTGTGATCCCCGAACAACTGTTTGAATTGGAGCAGCTCAGCGTTCTGGAATTGCAACAGAATAAGCTCACTGGATCCATACCAGACACAATATCAAAACTCCGAAGCCTTTCCCACCTGAACCTCCATGGAAACCAACTCAGTGGTCTTATTCCCAGAGGCTTCAAAGATCTTAAAAATCTGCTTTCGGTGGATCTTTCTCACAATCAACTGGTTGGGATGGTATATGGTTCAATGATCACGGGCATGAAAAGCTTGCAGTTGTATCTCAACCTATCCAACAATTTGCTCGAAGGTTCTCTCTCCACTGAGATTGGTGGGCTAGAAATGGTGCAGGAGATTGATATTTCTCACAACAATCTCTCTGGAGGCATTCCACAATCACTTGGAGGGTGTAAGAACCTTCGTTCCCTTGACCTTTCGGCAAATATATTGTCGGGCCAACTTCCTGGTAAGATATTTCTTCCTTTTAGCGTACTCACTAGCTTGAATCTTTCCAGCAATAAGTTGGTAGGGGAGATTCCAGTAGGTATAACAGAGATGAAACAACTTACATCTCTCGATCTTTCTCAAAATGGGTTTGAAGGAGCAATCCCAAAGAGTTTGGAGAACCTCACCAGGTTAACATACCTCAACCTCTCTTTCAACCAATTACAGGGTCCTATCCCAGAAGGTGGGATTTTTAAGAACTTGAAGCCTTCAAGTCTGGATGGAAACCTTGCTCTATGTGGAGCCAAAATTCATGCTCCCTGCTACCACAAAAGGCACCATAATTATTCAAAGAAGGCCCTCTTGGCGATTGTGTTGCCATCCTCACTAGGTCTACTCTTGCTCTTGCTACTTGCTTTTATTGTCAAGAAAAGGTGTCAAGCAAGGAGATGCCCAGAAGATAATATCCAGGATTTAGAAGAACAACTAAGATCAGCACAAGGTTTGACGAGATTTACAGAGGAAGATTTGCATATTGCTACTGAGTTCTTCAAGGAAGAGAATGTGATTGGAAGTAGTAGCCTAAGCATTGTTTACAGAGGAAGGCTTCGGGATGGTGGGAGGCTTGTTGCTGTGAAGAAGCTGAACCTGCAGCAATTCCCATCAAAGTCGGATAAATGCTTCTTCACAGAGTTGAAGACCCTAGGATACCTAAAGCATAGAAACTTGGTTAAAGTGGTGGGTTATGCCTGGGTGTCTGGCAAATTAAAAGCTCTTGTACTGGAATTCATGGAGAATGGAAGTCTAGAAAATGTAATACATGACACAAGGTTGGATAGGTCAAGATGGAAGGAGGTCCCTGAAAGGCTGAGGGTATGCATATCGATTGCTAATGGCCTGGTTTACCTGCACTATGGTTATGACTTCCCTCTTGTCCACTGTGACCTGAAGCCAGCCAATATCCTTCTAGATCAAGAATGGGAGGCTCATATCAGTGACTTTGGAACAACTCGGATGCTTGGCATCCATTTGCAAAATAGTGGGGGTGGTAGCTTGTCCACTTCCTCTGCACTACAAGGAACCATAGGCTACGTGGCACCATTTAACAAATTCTTAATTTGTTTCCTTTTTGTGGCCCTTCTAATGGTGTTATTTCGAATTCCTTCCCTATATCTAACAGAAGTCTCAACTTGTCACTTCACATCTCTGTGGGGGACTAATGTGTTTCTTCTCAGAGTTTGCATATATGACGAAGGTAACACCGAAGGTGGACACATTCAGCTTTGGCATTGTCATCATGGAGTTCCTCACCCGACGGAGGCCAACGTCAGTGGAAGGAAAGGATGGTCATCCCCTGGCACTACCAGAGTTAGTGGCGGAGGCACTTGCTGGTGGAGTTGACAAGGTCTTGCCTGTGCTCGATCCAGATATGGAGCTGACAAGTTCCGGGGACGTGCAGATGGCTGTGATGCTCCTGGAGCTAGCCGTATCATGCACGCAGGCAGAAGCTGATGCCAGGCCAAACATGAATGACGTCCTCTCCTCCCTGTTGAAACTGAGAGAAGGGTGGTAGTGATCAATAGCACCGCATGCAACCAACTGAGCTTCAAACAACGGTGGCAGTTCTTATGATCTCTGCAGCATATACTACATAAACTGGCCTATGCTAATAATTTCATGTTCCTGTGTTCAACCACAAAACTTAATTTTGATTAGTGCTTGCAGTGTCAAAAACTAGAGTCTATAGATTTATGCACACTTCTTGAAATATGTAATAGGCTCTTACTTTTGCTCTACCATGTTTGACTGTTGCCGGTGTGGTCAAGCTTGCCAGTGTTGGAATAGCACTAGATGATCTGGAAACCCCCTTGGTAAACTCCGTCTTGCTAAATTACATGTGCCTCATCAAAGTGGATTATGATTAGTACTGTTATGTGGCCCCCCCGAGTTATTGATCTCATAAAACTTCTGCATGCCGGCGTTAGAAGTAATTTGTCAGCAATCTCAGATGCATGAAAGCAATCTGGTAGTTGTACCCGACTTTGTTTGTGGTCGCTTAGCAGATAACCAGCAAGATTAGACTTCAGATTGTGAGTGTTAACAAGGAATCGGTCTCTCGTTTGTGTAATCTGGACAATAGTAATTCCACTTTTTTTGCCTTTCTTGGGGAGGATATAATCTATATGGGGTTGGTTTTTGCATCGGGGAGTTTTTGTTCTTCCTCCATCCTTACTTGCAAATCCTGTTTTCTCTATTTATACAAATAGTCGTATTATCCACTTACAGAAAAAAACAGCACCTTCCTTTTTAGGGATTAACACAGTGTGTAAAACTAAGTTCCTTTTCACCAAAAGATTCTCTTCTACTTCTCTGATCACCACAATTAGGTCATCCTTAGTCACCTATTGAAATTCTGGTAAAAAGCCGTACCAAAGACATTAGGCCCTCGCGACCTGTTCACCTCTGTCCCGAAAACTGCATCCTTGATTTTCCTTTCTGAAATGGACAAATTCACATCAGAATCTAGCCATTCACTAAGTCTGGGCAGTGTTCCTTCTAAACATTTGGGGTTTCATCTCTACTAACACCTTTTGAATTTCTTCAGTCTCTACTGTGTTGCACATCTTGATCTGATAGATGTTCAGCTCCTTTTTATCTGGCATTAGCCACAGTATGGTAAAGCAATTGTATTCTTGTCACCTTAGTTCAATACTGTTCTGTAGCTCTTTGTTTTTATCCAATCTCATATCTGTCCACCCATGCTTGATGTTCTCCTTGGATGTTCAGAAGTTCATTCTTCTATTCAGCTATCTGGTCTTGTTCCTATCTCAGCTCCCGCTCCTTTTTCTACAAAAGAATCTTTTTTCTCAAGAAGAGCATGGGTGGCGGTAACATTCTTATTGGTGCAACAAAATAAGGCCTCATGGGCTTGGCAGGTGCAGGAAGGAGGCTGGGGGGAGGTTATTGTGAATTTGAATTTTTACATGTTTTTCACATATTCCGTACATTACTTAATCGTTTAAGAAGAGCTATCATGTGAGAATATTCTTAAAATATCCCAAGGTGTTGGATGGAAGCTACTCAGATGGCAAATTTGAAATCATTCGAGGAATGCATGTGACATATAACTGCTAAGTTTCTTTTGGAAGAAGAAAGACATACCTAACTAAGAGTGACTAATATGAAATTTAGAAAATAAGAGGTACATAAAAACTATCAATTTTTAATATCTATGATATTTTTTGGGATGTAGAATAATCAATCGCAGGATTTTTAATATAAATTACTGGATCGATAACTTGCTATTAGTGCCATTATGAATACACATAATGCCATATATATGAATATGATAGGGATATCTAGATGGGGGCTTAGTGGCCTCAACCCATTTGATGGGGAGATCACTTCCGTCCCTTGGCCCATTGGGTCAGGCCCAACAACGCTAGGACTTTTTCTCTTTTTATTATGATTTTCCCTTTACTAGTATTTAGTTAAGTCTAAATTGAGTCCATTTGAGTCATGTAAGCCTTAATGGGCCAGCTAAATAAGGCCCAAAGGGCCAATTGTTGAGACTAGCTCGGTTATGGGTCACTGGTAGCTTAAATTCACCCCGGGGATAGCGTGGTCTTTTTTCCATTTGTTAGGGGCAAGTTTGGTCATTTGTAAATCCTGGCCTCTCCTATAAATAGGGGACCAAGGGCTCTCATTTGTAGTTAGTGAAATAGTGAAAGAAAAAACCAGTCTTTGAGAAATCTTGAGTCTCTCTCTTTTCCTCTCTCTTGCGCACCCATACCTCTCTCTCTCTATCTCTTCTCTCTCTCTCTCCTGGTTGAACTCCTCTCTCTCTCCTCCTCCAAGGGTTGCAGCCCTCTCTCTCCTCCCCCCAATTCCCTTGCCACATCAGCCTATCCCAAGATTCTCTCTTCTCCCCCCAATTCCCAATTCCCTTGATATGTATTTCTAAAGAGAGTTATTATTTTAGTTTTGCCTGACATCTTCTTATATAAAACTTTGTAGGGAAGTGTGAGTTCTACGAACAAAAAGTACATAACAGAGACTGTCATTTTTATAGCTTTTTTTATTTTTTTTAAAAAATGGGTCACCCACTGGGACTCAGAAAACCCAGGGCCTGGTTCCCCACGAGGTGAAGAACCAACTGGGCTACCCAGTTGGCTCGAATGTCATTGCTGATGAGACATATTCGGAGGATGGTAATGCCTTATTCTGTGTGCAAGGTGTACAAATGAAGGAAAAAAAAAAGATTTCTGCCCATGGGCTCCTTGCCCCCTATACAGAAAAAACTGCCACAGCTCTTCCCGCCGCTGTTGCAAGGATGATTGATGTGAGATGCTTTTCTATACTAATGAAAGATGGTTCCATTTTTTAATGAAAGGCACCTTGTTTACCAAAAGAGTATTGAAAAGTCATTTGTGGTGTGTTGACTGGTGAAAAGAATATGGTGGAATTGTGTTGTTGTCAGCTTCGAGGGATACACAATTCCCGAGGAATGTGAGGACAAGATTTACTCAAAAAAATAAATCCTTCATGTGAGGACAATATGGTGGCAATCTTGTATCCATGAGCGTGCCTTCGTTCTTCAGATTGTGGACCCTTTTTAACATGAAGTCATCAAGTGTCCCAGAATAGCTTAAGACATGATATGTTCAAGCAATGATACCATTCGAATAATTTTTAGCTCTATTCTTAACTAGATTTATCTCATCGTGTGTTAATCGAGTTGGTGCTCTATCTGAATTGTGGTTATTATGTTCCTGGATTGTACATGCATATAGTGTACACATTGGTAAAAGGTTCCTGTTTAATTGCAGTCCATTAATCCTTTATTTGCCTCTGTCACCATGGCTACATTATTTACCAACATGGTGCTCAAGGCACTGCAGGACCAACATGCTCTTTCAGATCGATGGTAAGAGCTTGGTCGTCCTACTCAAGATTCTGGTCCTTCCATTTAATTTAGGTGCTTTTTCAGATCGTTCCAAGTTCTCCATAAGAATTCAAGTGGTTTTGGTGGCTGTATATAATTCCTAGATGTATATAACCTAAGAAATTCAAGTGGCTTTGTACTGTTGTGTTTGGGTTGCTTACCATTTTCTTTCTTTTGCTATCTTGAACTATTGAGGCTTTGTCGGCTCTTCCTTCTCCAGAGCTTGCTACTAGGTTATACTTGCAATGTGCAGAGGAATTTTGCAGCCTATGTTAGGTCACTGTTGAGGCTGCTCTCACCAACTGTTTATTCACATTAGTTTTCTTCTGTGCAAGAACAATTTTTACAGTGAAAGAATTGCCTTATCCTTGTCAGGCTGCAAATGATTGTGATATAGAACCAGTTGCATACGAGTTTTTATGATAATTGGAACTCTCCAGAGAATGAATATTTTTGGTGCTGAAAATAGGGACACATTGATCCACAAGGCCACAGAGGAAACACTGTTTCCATCTTCTACTTGTCTGACAAGATGCTTGTTGTAACCAGAAAATAAATGTATATATACGTTTATATTTGTACGCATGTGTGCGTCAAAAGCCCATGCTTACGGTGTTGGCTCAGTCCAACCCGTTCTATCTCGCGGAAGCGAGGAGAACCCGCGATAAACCCACGGAGACTATTATAGTCATGTGGTTCCGGGTTTTAATCAATCAACCCAAGCCCTAAGGGTGTGAAGACGTGCTATGCACATTGTTTTGGTACCTCGACGGCGTGTATCACGTCTCGTAGGATCGAAAACTCCTTCTCCGACGGACGAGCGAGGCGCGGAAGACAACGAACAAGGCGTGGAGAAGGCTTTTCCTCTCCCACGTGGAGTCAAGTGCGGAAACGTCGCTGTCGGAGCCGTACGGAGAATTTTAGAAGAAGCAAAGGGGACTGTCCGGGGAGGGGGGAACCCGCCCGGGGTATAACGCCCCCGGGCGGGTCTCCCCGCGGCTGCGCGCGGGCTAGCAGACCCGCCCGGGGTCTGCCCACCCCGGACGGGTCCGCCCGGGATCGCGCGCCCCCGGGCGGGTCCGCCCGGGGTGCTGCGCCCCCGGGCCGGTCCGCCCGGGGTGTTGTGCATCCGGTTTAGTCTTTTAACTGTCCGTTTTCCAAAAAAAATTGATTTTTGGAGGGAAAGGGACCCGCCCGGGGTCGCCTGGACCCGCCCGGGTCCCACTTCCCCCGGGCCGGTTCCCTACTTTCTATAAATAGACCCCATGGGTCCCATTAAAAAAAGGGAGGAGGGAGGAGGAAAGGTGGACTTGCCTAGACCTCAAGTTCAAGTGGTTCGTTGTTTTTGGTCCGAGTGTGGTAAGTCCCCGGGCCTTGTATATATGCCCCTACGGGGTATATTTACAATTATGCCCTTCAACGGGCCGTGTTCGTAATGTGTTATACAACGGAGTGACGGACTTATGCAATTATGTCATTATGTCATTACGATGACAAATTGTAAAAATGTCCTCCCCAAGGTCATGAAAGACCTAAGTCCTGTAATTTGCAGTTTTACCCTGCGACTTTTGTAATTAGGGGTATGCCCCTACTTCCCGCCATGATGCGGATGTATGTACTGTCGATAATTCGTCGACACCCTCTGTACTCATGCAAAATTATAAGAGCACCTTATTATGCCCGGCACATTTCATTAATGCAATATTGCATATAAACCCCGACTCTCTAAGAGCTTGCATACTTACCCCTACTTCCAAGCAATTGAACCCATGAGTGTCTTCCCTAGAACCTCTCGTTGTCGGCTTGGTCTGGGAGTGTTGTTGGCTCAGTCCAGCGCTCGAGGGTCATCTTAAACCTAGGCCTAGGGTTGGTAGAGTTACCGAAATACCCCTGCGACCTAAGAAGTGATCTAAGGGCCTCAGAGCCTTAGAAGGTTAGTAACCCGGCTTTATGTCTACCCTAGCCCAGAAACTCCTAAATCCCTCTGGTCTGGTTATTTACTAAAATACCCATAGGTCTAAGACGACCACTTAAACCCCAGTGGCCCACTTCAGCGTGCTCAGTCAGGGTCCCCGTCAGCTCCCCCGTCCTGTTTTAAGCAAACATACTCTGTTGGTTAGAGCCTCGAGGAAGAACTTTAAGCCTTCATGTTGTCATTTAATCAAGGGTGTTCGGACATTAAGTCGATGTAAATCAACGCCGACTCCGGTCGGCGGGGAGAGGTCCAGCACTCGAACCTATATCGTCTGATACGACGCGCACCCACGGAACCCTCTCTACGCAGAGAAGTGTTTCTTTTCAAAAAGAACAAAAATCTACCTTTTATCTACGATAAAAGTCGATTTTAGATTTTTTCCGTGTCTCACAGACTGGCACGCCCGGTGGGACCTTTCCCGCCTTTCTTCTCTTTGACAACAGAAGGCTTGCACCTCTTTGAGGTTCTTATTGCTCTCCCTCTTACAGGACGAGGGAAGAACGCTTTGCTTGCCAATTTCAAGCGCTCTGTCACATCACGGTCACGACAATGGCAGCGGTGACGTATGGACCGCAGGTGATCGATACCCACGCCAGGTATGGCTACCTGGCGACGCCGATTGCTTTCGGCGACTTTCCCCCGGTGGTCGGTTCCCCTTTCTTCTTAGGGGTAGTTCCGATCACTGAGGATGACGCAGTGCCAACTGCTGGCCGGACTGCTCCGGCTAAGAAGACTGCTGCAGAGGGTGTCAGGCCCTCTGTTCGTGCTGTAAGCCAGGTTCACCCGGCTTCGAAGGTGTTCGCCGGGGGCGTCAGGCCCTATGTTCCTGCCTTTGGTCGGACTGTTCCGGTCGAGGCAACTACTCTGAAGGGCGTCAGGCCCTCTGTTCCTATCATTGGTCGGGCTGTTCCGGCCGAGGCAACTACTCTGAAGGGCGTCAGGCCCTCTGTTCCTATCATTGGTCGGGCTGTTCCGGCCGAGGCAACTGCTCTGAAGGGCGTCAGGCCCTCTGTTCCTGCCACCGGCCGGGTCCGCCCGGTCCGAAAGATACCTACCGGGGGTGTTAGGCCCTCTTTATCTGCTGTTGGCCGAGTCAGGTCGGTCGGACAATACAACATGGCTGGGGGTGTCAGGCCCTCGATGAAGCCCACGCCTGGAGATGTCAGGTCTTCAGTCTCTCAAGCTGGCCGAGTGTTCTCGGTCAACCATATTACTGTTGAGACGGCTCCTCCCCGGCAGGGACAGCGCCGCCCTCGTCGTCGCGGTAGCCGTACTGAGACGGTTGCCCCTGCTCAACGGGGGCAACGCCACGCGAGGAAACAACTTCGGCTTGTGGCCACTACTTCGCGTTCCGCCAAGACTATTCTCGTCGGCGACGTCCGTATCAGGCTCGATGGAGGCGAGCCGATTGTACCTCGGGACCGACACGTCCCCACTATTCCAACTTCCAACCGGTTCGAACTCCTTCGGAAGATCCGAGAGGAGGGAGCGAAGGCAAAGAATGTCACCACGCTCCGGCCCAAAGTGGCGGCCCCCAGAGTCAAGTCTGGGGGCAACCCAATTAAGGAGCGTCAGCTCCACCTAAAGGACATATGGGTCACCAAGGAGGAGGCCCAGGCGATTAAACGCGCTCGGGCTGAGAAAGGTACACGCCAGTCGGGGCCGCACTCAGGGCAGGGCCCCTCTATTCCTGAGTCGACTAAGCCCTCCTCCTCTTACAAGCCAGGCGCTCGCCAGCAGCGGGGGCAGTTCCGTGCCCCGCCAAAGCCGGTACGTCCGACTTCCCCCTGGGCTACCTCAGACAATTTAAGAGGGGGCAATGCTCGACAGTGTCCGGCCCCTCGAGCATCTGTCTTCGACCGGCTAGGGGACATATCTCCCCCGGTGCGGCATCCGCCGAGGAGGAGGCGGGTAACTCGTGTCGCAGATGACACTGTCAGGGTGTTCACCTGCTACACCTCCTCCACGGACAAGCACACAGAAGCGGCTCAGGAAGACCTCACCCAGCCATTACAAGCTATGAGGAGGTCGAAGCACGTCTCTCGGGTCGTGGCTCAGCTAGACTCTATTCCTCTAGCAGGAACTTCACAGCCTGACCCTGCACGACAGGAGGAGCGCCAGGATAATGATCATGGCGCTGTCAGGGAGGGCCTTTTCCCTCGCGAGGAAGGTACAACGGAGGGGATACAAGCTCTCACCCTGGAAGAACTCCGGCGCGAAAATCAGGAGTTGAAAGGTCTGTTGCAAGCACTCCTGCGCGATAAGGAGCCTCCTGCCCAACCTGCTGCAGCACCGGCAAGCGTTGAGCAGCAAACATCTCCAGCTCCGGCCACTATTAATGTGTCGGCTATGGCGGCCAGATCTCCTGTGGCCCTGGAAGTGGAGGTACCTCAGCAGGAGCCTAATATGAGGTTCTCTGCTACTCCTGCCGAAAGTTTGACAGCTCATCGGCAGATGATTGAGCGGATTGTAGTAGCAAAGTTCGCTCAGCATGGTGAAGGAGTGGCCACAGTCGATCTGTACAGTGTGCCCTACCCTCTCCATCACCAATTCAAGAAGCTCCCTCCGGACTGCCCCAAGGCCCCGAAGCTGCAAAAGTTCAATGGGCAGGGTTCGCCCCATGAGCACCTGGCTTACTATGTAACCGCCATGGGCGAACTGGCTTTGGACGAGTCCTACCTCTTGCGGTATTTCGCCACTTCTTTGACGGGTTCTGCTTTTCAATGGTACTCCCGTTTGAAGCCCAATTCGGTACCCGATTGGGCAGATATGCAGAAGAAGTTTGTGGACCGGTTCCAAACCGCGGAGCGTAAGGTTTCCTTAGCGGAACTTTGCGCTTTAAAACAAAGAAGAGGTGAGATGGCCATCGACTTCATCAAGAGGTGGAGGGATGTTAGCATGCACTGTGATAACCCTCCCACGCCCGAGGATGCTATTACCATATGTCGCCGAGGTCTGGCGGCCGAAGTCAGTGAAAAGCTCTTGGGTTCCAGTATCCGGGGCTTTGATCAGCTCAACTCGGTGGTCGCGGAGATCGAAATGTTCTTCGCAGACCATCCGACACACTCCTCGGCCAAAGGCAAAGCCCCCAAGGACCGCCCAGTTGGGGGAAAAGAAATCAATGCAGTGGATTTCTCCCCGACAAATGGCGAGAAAGGAGGCGCTAAGGGGAAGAGTAATGGCAAAAAGTCGGAGGTCAAGAAGGCCGCTGAAGCCTTGGCGGAGAATATGAAGAAGCCGTACTCCTTCAGGAAAGAGCACACAAAAATGCTCTTTAATTTGTGTATGCAGGAGGAGCTGTTTTCCTTGCCAGAGCTGCGGAGGCCGGCAGAAGTAGGCAAGACGGATGATCCCAACTACTGTGTGTATCACCGGAGGTTGGGGCATACTATTACAGACTGCTATGTCTTCAAAGACATAGCCGAAGATCTTATCCAGAAAGGTCTCATAAACATGTTAGGCCATGCGGTTGAGCCTCCACAGCCGCACCACTGGAGTCGATCCACTCGATCGGCCAATGTGATTTATATGGCGGCACCGGTTTCAGCATCACACGCCGCCGAGGCTGGGTCTTCAAACCAGCAACCTCAAGCCATTCCCGAGTCGTCGTACTGGCCAGGAGCGGAACACCTTGCTGTAAGAAGGCTCCTCTGGAAAGTCCGCCGGGAAATCCACCAGCTGAGACAAGAACAGCGAGAGTTGCTGCAGTTTCTCCATTATTTGGATGATCAGCTCGCTGCTCTTCCCCAAGTCCAGAGTGAACAGCTCACAAACCTTCATGGAGCAGAGGCAAACCCACTTCCACCTGTCTCACAGAGGTCAGGGTCAAATGGTTGGCTGTCCGAGGACTCATCAAGCTCATCAGAAGAGGCGGAACCTGCAAAGCCATTTTCTTTTCACCGCGAACAAACTCTACAGATTTTCTTCGCGTGTTGCCGTGCTGAGCTGGTAACCCCGTCAGTGGCAACTAATCACCAACGACCTGAAGCCCGGTTCTATCAAGATTATTGCCCTTATCATGAGGCATCGGGTCATATTATTTTCGACTGTCAACCCTTCAAGGACCTTGCGGAAGATTTCATCAGGCGAGGGAGAGTTGATATGGGTGATTCCTTAGTGCGCCCTCCACAGCCACATGCGCGTGGGGCGATGACGTTCTCAGTTAATGTCATCCATACGCCGTTGGCATTCAACCTGCCTGACCCTTCTGCTGAAGGGAATGTTTCCCGACAGCCGGGAACCGAGGCCACACTCTGGTACCCAGGACAGCGACCTTCCCATCAGTGTTCTTTTCCCAAGGAAGACACTGAGAAGATATTTGATAAGCTTCTGGAGGATGGGTGGGTGTTGGCATATGACCCTCCGTCTTATTACAACGAGACGGCCAAGAGTCATCCTCGCTATTGCAAGTATCATGCGAGGGTGTCCCACCCTACTCAGCACTGTGAAGATGTTCAAGACTTCATTGAAGCTCTCATTCAGAAAGGGGTCGTGGATACCCAAGGGAATTCTATGACGAGGCTACGCCTCGCAGAAGCCGCCAAAGAGACTCTTCAGCAGGTTCGGCGAGAGAACGAGGCCTTTGCCCGGTTGGCCTGCCCAAGCGAGCCTCGACAAAATGAGGAGTTCCCGTTGCTCGCCAAGGACAAGACTGCTCGTGAGAAGCCTAAGGCTCAGAGCCCAGGAGACTGCGCTGTACGACGAAGCCCTGGGGCTCAACTCAAACCGAGCCAGCCAGGTGTTGTCATAAGAGAATGTCCTCGGCCAGTTGATAAAGGAAAGGCCAAGATCCTGAATCCTCAGGGTGAGGCTCCGGCTGGATCAGCCAAGCTACAAAGCCTGGAGAAGCTTCAACCGGCGCAGCTCGTCAAAGGGCCGGCCAAAGCCCCCTTGCAGTCCGGTCGCCTTGAGAAGGTTGCCACTAGCTGCCCACAGAGCAATGATAAGGGCAAGCGCAAAGTTCTAGAGGTTGAGCCTAAGACTCAGCATGGAGCTAAGTTAACAAATCCTCAACCTGCGGCAAAGAAAGAGTCGGCGATTCCGCAAAAATCTTTGGGGCTCCACTTCGGCCAGATGGAGTTCCAGGAGTTGCCGCCAGAAATAGTTGCTCAAGCGATCGAGGCCACTTTCCAACCCTCCCCTGAGGCAGAAGAGTGGACCCGCGTGGGCCCAAGGAAGAGCCGCGAAAGCCAAAGTGCCAGACGGCCAGTGCAACGCGGGAGTCAGAGTGGTGGCGTTAAGCAACCTCGTTCCGCAAAGTCATCTCCTCCTTCTTTCGAAGAGGTCGCTCGCCTTAAGAAGCAAGAAAAGAACCGGAGAAAGAATCTAAAAAGAAGGCTTAACAAGCAGGCTGAGCAGGTAGTCGCCATGGAGGCCTCCAAACAACTCACTCCAGTGCAACGGTTGCAAAAGCTTATTGACCAACTGGAGGAATACGTGCCGCCTTGCCCCACTGGGACGGTCACGTTGGACAAATACATCCCCTGGGAAAAGTTTGGGCATAAGACCCGGCTTCTCAACTGGCTACGGGAGACTCTGCATCGTCTTGAAGACGGCGAGAGGATTCCAATTCCGGAAGAGCTCTTGCTGTTTTATAAGGACGAAGAGCTTACTATTGAGGCCCTTGAGCAGGCGATGCGGGAGTTGTCATGCAACATGGTGGCCATTCCACCCCCGGACAGCATAAATGCTCCTGGCAGAGAAGGCTGTGCACCCATGGCTACATATCAACGCCGATCAGGGAGGAGTCGGCGGGCTCGTGGTCGAGGTCGCGGTCGAGGGCGAGAAAGTCTTTTGACCCCCGACCGGGTTATAATGTTCAGAGGAGAAAAATCGGGCCCTATTCATGTGCCACGTGTACGGGGTGTTCCCTTCATCCCTACATCCTCGGAGAATGTTGATAGAACCCCGGAGAATCGAGGGACCGGCGGCGTCCCTTTTGTAATTCCCTCCTCAGAGAGAGAAGAAGCTCCCGCGGATGACTCTCCGTCAACTCCGGCTTCTGAGCAGGCGGGTCCTTCGAACAGTGCCTCGGGAGAAGGTCCCTCGGGTCATGCCGAGCCAGCCGAATCTCAGTCGTCCTCAGATGTGTCTTTGGCACCACTCTTTCAAGAAGCGGCGGAGATGCAATATGAAGATCAACGCCCGGCTAAAAAGGAGAAGCCCCATGGAGCTCCGAAGACTCTGGAGGAACTTATTCCCCCATTTGACAAGATCCGCGCTAGGGCGGACCGTAAAATCATTCAACACATGAGCCGGTTCCCAACTAGCATTACTGTATGGGAAGCTATCGCCTGGAGCAAGGATCTTCGAGAAGCTCTGGTAAAGGTGCTCCAAGACCCCGAGGCGTATGAGGCTCATGTGGCAGAGTTGCAAGCCCAAGCATATGAGGCTCTGGCAGCCAATATTGTTTTCACAGACAAGGATATGCTACTGGCTTCCCCTTGCCACAATCGTCCCTTATATATGAAAGGGACAATCAACGGCCATGAGGTGAATCGAATCTTGGTCGATGCAGGGGCCGCAGTAAATATCATGCCATTAAAGACGTTCAAGTCTCTTTATTTGGCACCTTACTTGCAAAAGGTCAACGCTGTCAAGATTTCGGGGTTTAATCAGGGCTCCGAGGCGGCCCTTGGACGTGTCGAGGTGAAGCTTGTGCTGGGCGACTTCACCACCAAGGCGATATTTTACATCATCAACTCTGACACATCCTACAAGATGTTGTTGGGAAGACCCTGGTTGCATGAAAATTGGGTCGTCCCATCAACATTGCACCAATGCCTTAAATATTCAAAAGGGGGAAAGCAGTATACAGTCTTTGCAGACCAGGCTCCTTTTCACCCCAATGAATGCCACCTGGCGGATGCCTCCCTGTACTTCGGGAAACCCACTATTTCAATCCCCGATAAAGTCCAAGACAAGGGGAAGCAGAAGGTCGAACCTGAACCAGAAGGAAGCCAACTCTTCACGGTCAATCGTGAGATGTTAAAGCTCCACCAGTTGAGTCTCAAGCCTGCGTCGAAGCCTACGCAAGCAGAAAGAGGCAAGATTGACTTTGAGGCCAACCTCATCAGTCAAGCTATCAACTGCAGTGTACCTCTGCCCCCAAATTGCATTCAACTTCCCTTTGTTAAGGAAGAGCACGGGGTGGAAGAATTGAAGACCTTTGTAGTTTCTTACATACGCAAAGGTCGAAGGAAAGACCATCACCTGGTTCAGCCAATCGTCTTCTACAGAGGGGACCAAATACCGCCAAGTCCGCCGGAGGACGACTTCGGGTGGGCATCGCCAGCTGACAAGGTGTCAGAGCCTATCCAGGCCATGGCTCATATGCCTGCCCGGCTCAAGCACATGTGCATGAAGCAGGGGATTCCACAACAGCAAACTTCTGCGCAGAAAACATATTTTTCTAATCTCTGGAATCCTCCACATGTCAGGGGGCAACCTCCATTTTCTCACAAAGACACCCGAGGATTGGGCTATGAGCAGGAGCCAGAATTCCGGGTCCATTATGCTATTAATGCCATAGGGCTCTTATCATCCTCTCGTGAGGAGGCCCGAAAGGAGCCTGCGGCGGAAGAACTTTATCAGGAGTCTATAGAAGCCATGGCGTCCCCTCCGTCAGTGTTCGGCGAGGATTCGCAGACAGGAGAAATCTCCTCAACTTCTACTGGCGACTTGGTGATACCAGAGGAGTTTGAGATCTGCGATATCAGTCCTGATGAAGCTGAAGACTTCGTTGACCTCCAACCAGCTCCACCTGAGCTCGAAGACGGTGGTCAAGCAACGGTTGATGAGTTGGTCGAGGTCAACCTTGGCACTCATGGCGAACATAAGCCCACCTTTGTAAGTGCCCTCCTTAGTGGGGAAGAACGACAGGCATACCAGCAACTCTTGAATGAATTCAGAGACTGCTTTGCCTGGACGTACAAAGAAATGCCGGGCCTTGATCCATCCGTGGCAGAACATGAACTGGCGATACTCCCGACAGCCAAGCCAGTTAAGCAAGCCCAGAGACGCATGCGCCATGAACTGGAGATGAAGGTGAATGCGGAGGTCGATAAAATGTTAGACGTGGACTTTATAGAGCCATGCAGATACCCTGTGTGGCTCGCCAATATAGTCCCCGTCAAAAAGAAGAACGGCCAAGTCCGGGTCTGCATCGACTTTCGGGATCTGAATAAAGCCTGTCCAAAGGACGACTTCCCAGTCCCGATCATCGAGACGATGGTGGATATGACTACTGGTCATGAGGCCCTGTCTTTTATGGACGGGTCATCCGGTTACAACCAAATCCGTATGGCTGTCAAAGACAAGGATCATACGGCTTTCAGAACCCCAAAAGGCATCTTCAGCTACAAGAGAATGCCATTTGGCTTGAAGAACGCCGGTGCCACATATCAAAGGGCAATGACCAAAATCTTTAATGAGATGCTGCACAATGTTGTTGAATGTTATGTCGACGACCTGGTCGTTAAGTCCAAAAGGCGAGCTAATCACTTAGCCGACCTACGTCGGGTCTTCGAGCGGCTTCAACAATATCAGCTCAAGATGAATCCGATGAAATGCGCCTTTGGAGTCTCTAGCGGCAAGTTCCTCGGTTTTATCGTCAGATACCGAGGGATAGAGATAGATCCTGACAAGATCAGGGCTATCAATGAGCTCCCTCCACCCAGGAACATAACGGAGCTCAGATCTCTGCAGGGAAGGCTCGCTTATATCAGGCGATTCATCTCTAACCTCTGAGGAAGGTGCATGCCCTTTGGAAAATTGATGAAAAAAGGAGCACCCTTCATCGGGGACGAGAGCTGTCAAAAGGCTTTCGAACAACTCAAGGAGTATCTCTTGACTCCACCAGTCTTAGGGGCACCTGTCAGGGGAAAGCCTCTCATTCTTTACATCGCAGCCATGGAGGCTTCCCTTGGGGCTCTCCTGGCCCAAATTAATGAGGAGGGTAAAGAGCAACCACTGTATTATCTCAGCAGGAAGCCGATTGGCCCCGAGTGTCGGTACTCGCCTATGGAGAAAATGTGCCTTGCTTTGGTGTTCGCTGTCAAAAAGTTACGGCACTATCTGTTAGCGCACCGAGTGGAGCTCATTTCTAAATGGGACCCGCTCAAGTACCTACTCAGTCAACCTATCCTCTCTGGAAGGTTAGGGAAATGGGCTCTTATTTTGATGGAGTTCGACATTACATTCGTCCCACGCAAGGCGATCAAGGGACAAGGGATGGCTGAATTTCTTGCTGCACACCCTGTGCCGGCGGAGTCGTTCCTCAACTTCGAACTACCAGACGAGGAGAAGTTGATGCAACCACCTGATGCTGAAGAGGGTGCAGATGTCTCACCCCATCTTGAACAAGAGGTGTTGTCTCTCGGCACACCATGTTGGGAGTTGTATTTTGACGGTGCATCTAGGACCGTTAAGAAGACAGGCGGCCTCGTAAGCTCTGTAGCCGGCGCCGGCATAGTCTTCGTATCCCCTCAAGGGGGTATACTTCATCATTCCTGCGCTCTCATGAAGTCATTGACTAATAATGAGGCGGAATATGAAGCATTAATCATTGGGCTACAGCTAGCGCTGGAAATGGAGCTCAAATGTATTAAAGTATACGGGGATTCTCAGCTCGTTGTCCGTCAAGTCCTCGGTGATTATGATGTACGGAAAAAGGAGTTGATCCCTTACTTTGAGGCCGTTATGAGGCTTAAAGAAAAGTTCTATCTCTTTGAGATAAGCCATGTACCGAGGAGTGGTAATTCTCAGGCAGATGCGTTGGCAAAGTTAGCAGCCGCGTTGAAGCTTCCACCTGACGGTGAATTAAATATTACAGTCAGGCACAGAAGGCTCATGCCCAGCATGCTTGATGAAGAGTCGGGCCTCACCATTTATGAGGTTCATCACCTCGAAGAGGGAAATGATCCAGAGGAAGAAGATTGGCACGAGCCAATTATACAAATCAAGAATGGGCAGTTTCCTCCGGAACGAGCTCGAAGGGTGCAGTTGCTTAGAAGAGCTGCGTCATATCGGTTGCTTGATGGTATTCTCTTCAGGCTCGCCCAGGAAAAGGACCACCCGGTGTTCTTGCGATGTCTCTCACTTAAGGAAGCCAGGACCGTCATGCGGGAGGTCCACTCTGGGTTGTGCGGGGCTCACCAGGCCGGGACGAAAATGAAGATAAATATCAAACTTAAAGGCTTCTATTGGCCTACTATGTACGAGGACTGTAACCAATACGCTCGCACCTGTCACCAGTGCCAAGCTTTTGGACCAATCCCTCGGAGGCCTCCAAGTCCTTTACACCCAACGGCTCCTACATGGCCGTTTGCAGAATGGGGCATGGATATAGTGGGACCATTCCCTCCATCCTCTCAAGGGCATAAATTCATTCTAGCAGCCACAGATTATTTTTCTCGTTGGGCTGAGGCTATTCCTCTGCGAGAGGTTACAGGTGAGGCAGTGGCTCGCTTCGTAAGATATCATATTATATACAGATTCGGAGTCCCTAGCCGAATTATTTCAGACAATGGGACGCCCTTCAGAAACAAGACAGTGTATGCACTGGCGGCTAAATTCCACATTGATTGGAGAACCTCCTCGGTTTATAACCCTCAGGCTAATGGTTTAGCGGAGGCTTTCAACAAAACACTTTGCAAGTTAATGGCAAAGATTATAAATGGCCGAAAAAAGGATTGGAGCGAAAAAGTCCACGAAGCCCTCTGGGCCTATCGGACTGTTTATAAAACCCCTACGGGGTGTTCCCCATTTTCACTGGTGTACGGGGCTGAGGCAATCACCCCTGTAGAGATTGAACTGGCTTCATATCGAGTAGCAGTTCAGGCAGGCCTACCCGGCCAGGAGCAGTCTGAAGTCGAAAGGAGGCTGGAGGAATTATCCTCTTTAGAAGGCAAAAGACTTCAAGCCTATCAGCATTTGCAGATCTACCAAGCTCGCATGGCACGCGCTTACGACAAGTTAGTCAAGCACCGAGCATTCAAGAAAGGCGATTTGGTCATGCTTAAAGAAAAAGAAGTCATTGCCGGCAAGCCAATCGGGAAACTCCAACCCAATTGGCGGGGGCCTTACATCATCCAGAAGGTCTTCGAAGGTTACACGGTGGTGGACCATAAAGGCAACAGCACGTTCCCTCCTCTCAATGGCAAGCACATGAAGCTCTACCATGCGCCACCGCAAGAGTTTCCACAGCAGTCCTCACAGGACAATACCTCTCGTCAGTGAAGGTTCAAAAAAAAAAAGGGGGGGGGGGTGAAAAATACTGATACCCCGGCGGACTCAGTCAGCCTTCAACGGTTGGCTGGGGGTAAAAAGGCCACAGACCCGGTCGAGGTGAAAACCCGAAAGGGCGTCTCGGGCAAAAATGGGCAACCCCTCGGTGTGAAAACCCGAAAGGGCACACCGGAAAAAGCTAAAGGGGGCCAACTTCGGCGAAAACCCGAAAGGGCGGTGAGGTTGGTAATGTGAAAGAAATTTTTTTTCCTCTCTCTGTCTATTCTATGGGTGGCTCTAAGTCAATGACTCCACCCCATCTCCACCAACACATCATATGGATGTTTTGGCTATACCTTACATATCATTCTATGACACCTAGTCCCACCGACGTTCTCACGTTGTCATATTCTGTCCCATCGGGCATGGCCTCAGTATGCTCTCTCGAGCCGCCAACCGATGTTATCTTTTGACTCCTTTTTGTCCCATCGGACATGGCCTCAGTATGCTCTCTCGAGCTGCCAACCGATGCTGTCTTTTGACTCCTTTTTGTCCCATCGGGCATGGCCTCAGTATGCTCTCTCGAGCTGCCAACCGATGCTGTCTTTTGACTCCTTTTTGTCCCATCGGGCATGGCCTCAGTATGCTCTCTCGAGCTGCCAACCGATGCTGTCTTTTGACTCCTTTTTGTCCCATCGGGCATGGCCTCAGTATGCTCTCTCGAGCTGCCAACCGATGCTGTCTTTTGACTCCTTTTGTTCCATCGGGCATGGCCTCAGTATGCTCTCTCGAGCCGCCAACCGATGTTGTCTTTTGACTCCTTTTTGTCCCATCGGGCATGGCCTCAGTATGCTCTCTCGAGCTGCCAACTGATGCTGTCTTTTGACTCCTTTTTGTCCCATCGGGCATGGCCTCAGTATGCTCTCTCGAGCTGCCAACCGATGCTGTCTTTTGACTCCTTTTTGTCCCATCGGGCATGGCCTCAGTATGCTCTCTCGAGCTGCCAACCGATGCTGTCTTTTGACTCCTTTTTGTCCCATCGGGCATGGCCTCAGTATGCTCTCTCGAGCTGCCAACCGATGCTGTCTTTTGACTCCTTTTTGTCCCATCGGGCATGGCCTCAGTATGCTCTCTCGAGCTGCCAACCGATGCTGTCTTTTGACTCCTTTTTGTCCCATCAAGTATGGCCTCAAGATGCTCTCTCGAGCTGCCAACCGATGTTGTCTTTTGACTCCTTTTTGTCCCATCGGGTATGGCCTCAGTATGCTCTCTCGAGCTGCCAACCGATGTCGTCTTTTGACTCTTCTTTGTCTCACCAGGTTTGGTCTCAATATGCCCTCTCGGACTACCAACCCATTCCGCCTTTCGGCTCGTGGAGTTGACTCATTCATCCCACCTGGGCTGTCAAATCTACCCATTTGTCCCGCTTGAGTGTCATATACGTCCCTACGGGAATGCCACCTTTTCCTCGCCCCCTGGGCGTTATAGGGTCAAAAAAAAAATGGGGTTAAAAATATTGAGGCCCCAGCGGACTTGATTGTTTCTGTTAGAGGGAACAATCAAGGGTAAAAAGGCTTTAACCCAGCTAGGGTGAAAACCCGAAAGGGCGCCCTAGGCAAAAATGGGTACCCCTCAGTGTGAAAACCCGCAAGGGCGCACTGGAAAAAGCTAAAGGGGGCTGGTCCTGGCGAAAACCCGAAAGGGCGGTAGGGCCGGTAAAGTGAAAAAAAAATGTATGTAAAAAAAAAAAAAGTGGTGAAGACATACATACAGAAGGATGGGAGCAAAATCAGCTACGCTAAAGCTCTGTCTTTCATTTGCCAATGTCAATAATGAAACCCGAGATAAGCCCTCGGGGAAGATGTACATGGCTGGGGTCTGAATGCAGCCCCACACAAAAAAAAAAAGGAGGAACAAGAAGCCATCAAGGCCCGAGCTCAGCCCGCAGGCCGGCAAGAAAAGTCTCCTGCTGTGTCAACGCCTCCCTGACTCCTCCGAGCTCGTGCTGGAACTCCTCTTCCTTCACTCTCAGGAGGTCTTGAGCATCCCGGGCCTCTCGGAGCCGTCGCTGCAGAGCCTCCAACTCCTGCTCCAGCCCGCCCACGTGCGAAGAAGCCACCCGAGACTGCTCCTGAGCTGCCGTCGCCTGCACGGATAGGTGTTCCTGTCTGCTGCGAAGCTCAGATGCTGTAACCTCTGCCTGCCGAATCAGAGCCTGTAGCTGTAGCCGTCTCGCCTCAGTTGCGTGGCGGCGGGCAAACTCAGCCCATGCATGCTCTAGCCGGGGCATCCACGTATCTCGGGAAAATCCAAATGCGTGATATCCTCGGGTGGAGTTGGCTAAATGCTCCCTCATGACCTCAACTGAGGGAAGCGGGGTCGTCTGCAAGAGGAGCTCGAGGTTTTCAATCAGCCCCGCTTCTAAAGCACTGCCTTGGGGAGCCACCAAAAGCTGAGGTCCCTCTGGCCAGTCTATGCCCAAAGCTGGGAAATCTGCTGGCAAAGACGGGGCATCCTCCCCAGCACCTGAAAAGACATTTAAGAGGGAACAATGCATTAGCCTCCAAAAAAAAAAAAGAGGAACAATGAAGGGCCCCTCAGGAAGGCCAAGCAAATAGCTAACCTGAGGAAACCTCCGGGGCCGTGTCTGAGACGACCGCTGGTGTAACATGATCATTAGAGGTCAGCATACTCCCTGCCCCCAGAGGTAGATCGCCGGTCACAGGCATGGACGGCCTTGCCTCCTGCGAAGGCACAACTGAGTCCTCAGAAGCCGCCTCAAGGCTCTTCTCCCCTACTGAGGAAGTCAGTGCAGCATCACCTGTATCTGTGTGGCATAAGGGGCAGAAAGGTCATCAATAAGACACCAACATGAAAATACACAGGGAGGCTGAAGCTTCAATGTTGATTATACCTGACAATAGGGGTGTCACGTCATCTGGCCCCACTGTCTGATCACCCTCCTGGACAGTGGCCGGCGAACTCTCTTGTAAGGGAACCGTCTCCGGAGCAAGCAGGGGAGTGGAGGCAACCACAGAAGTGCCAGCTGTTATTTAGGCAAAAGTGTGGTTAGCTCTATGACTGAGTCTAACCAAACAAAAGGCAAATACGAGGCAGACCGAAGACACACCAGTAATGTCTCTGCCTGCGTCCTCGGCCCGTCCACCAGTGGAAGATAGCAGGCTTGGAGCGAAATCAGGAACCCCAGCATGGTAAACCCCGACGGCTGAGACTGGGACGCTTGGGGCCTCAATAGAAACTTCTGGGTCAACATCATAGGCCGGAAGCTCAGGGCCAGCCCCAGAGGAGGAGATCAACTTAGCCAGCTCGGCTGTAGAGTTGGCTAACTCAGTGGCTGCACAGAAAGACTGTCAGAGGTTGCAGTGACAAAAATAATTGTCAACCTCAAAGAGGGTCAATTGAGTTTCTTGGTATACCAGAAACAATGCCCATGTCGCCTCCCTCAGAGGAGCTCAAGGACGAAAGGGAAGGAGTTGTCTCCGTCTCAGAACCAGTGCTGGAGCTGCTATTACTCAAAGAGGTGCTGGAATCCGAAGATGGGTCAGTCCCTTCTTTCGCTCTGGGAGCATAGTGCTCCCTCGGAGGCTCTGTGTAAAAGAGAAAACAGAGTCAGATAAAAAATAAATATATAACACCTCACTTGATTCAATGGGTAAACAAGGAGGAACTATGAATTTCAAATTCACCTGGAATGGGAGAAGGTCTGCTCTCTCCAGTCTGGCCAGCCATACCAGCAGAAGGACAATCCCCTAAGGGGTGGTCCAAGTCCTCCAGCTCCAATGTCAGGTCCTCTGGGACATCTGCATCTGGTATAATTGGCGGAGTCTTATTCGCAGGCCCTGGCGAAAACTGCCCTAGTAGCCTCATCTCTGGGGGAGCTACATACAAGACACTCCTTCAGTAAAACAGAGGCACAATTATAAAACCATACATAAAGGGGTTCATAGTTGCCAACTCACTCAAAGGAGCTCCGTCCCTGGCAGGGGCGGCATCCACCCGAAGGCGTGATGACGGCTGAATCTCAGCTCCTAAGCCCCCACTATGCCGCCGTTTCGCCGCCGGACTATTATCCACGGGAGGGTGAGCGGGGAGAACATCCTCTGAAGGTGGAGCGTCGGCAACCTCAGCAATTCCTACAATGGAAATATGGCAATCAGCAGTTGACAGCTCTAGAACATTTATATCTTATTATAGTGATAATAAATGCAGACGGAGAATCGGAAGGTTCATACCTACCGCCCCTGCATCAAGACTAGGGCGGGTAATCAGCTGATTTGGGTCAATCCGGAGAGCTCTAGCGGCCTGCTCCACGGCGTCCCTCAGTGCCTGAGGCGTAGAAGCCACCTCCAAAGCCGGAATATAGGCTAGCAAGCCTGCACAGCCCACGGCATTGATCACATGGGCCTTCCAGAAAGTGAAGGCCGTGCCCACCAGTGCTCCCTCCGGGATGGACTCCGACAGCTGGGAGTCGTGGGTCAGACCACAAGAGGCCCTCAAGTCTCTCCACCAGGAATAGCCCGGAGTAGAGCCAGAAGCACCTTTGCGGCGCGAACTCAAAGTAGAGGCCTCCTCAGACGTCGACCTCAGGGGCCGCAACGCCCCCGTATACTGACTCCTGTCAATGGGCAATGAATGCCCCTGCTCCCGCCATCGACTCTCGATGTCTCGGACCGCTGCAGCCAAGCTAGAAAAATGAGCCCTGACGAAGCCGGGATCAAGAAAAAGAGGATGCAGGTCCTCCCTCTTCAGGCGCTTCTCCTCTGCTGCCCTGATAGTGTCTGCCCGCTCTCTAAAGATGTTGCTGGCTTTAAACCACCAGCGGGCATAATGAATGTCAAAATGTCCCACCCGGGCCTGGGCCGGAAGAGGGATATGCTCCCTCACGCTGCGGTAAAGAAAGTCCTGCCAGCATGCGGCAACCAAATGCACGTCCTTCTGCTTGTATTGCCTCGATGTCAGAGGTAAATCAACATTGGGTGGAACCGCCTGGTCATAGCCAAAGTTGCGGGCAAATCTGTGCGGGTAGTACGGCTCCAGAACCACTGTGTAAGAGCGCCGGTAAACCAGCACGCTAGGTCGTATACACACGACCCACTCCCCAAAGGCATGTGGGGAAACAATGCCCTTTGAGGACACTTTGCAGACCACTGAGTCTCCATGTCCCTCCAGATACGGGCGATAAGAACGGGAGCTGTGGTCAAACTCCAAGCTCTCTCCCCTCCTCGTATGAAGGAAGGAAAGTGCTCGCCGGGCACCTGTAAGCTGTGTCACGATGTCCTGATCCTGGTGACCAGCAAAAGCAAAGATAAGCGGAGCCTTTATATTCGGAATGGAGGACCGCTGGGACAGCTCTGGAAGAAGTAGTCCTGCCCAAGCACTCAAATAATGAGTGGGCAGCAAAAGCTTCTTATCTCGCGGGCTGGCATGCGAACTCAAGGCACCCAAGCAGTGGTAGATGTTCGCCAAGGCAGCAGGGGCAAGGGCCAGCCGACGTCCACATGCAAGCAGGCACGCAGGATAGATCACCTCGACCCGGAGCAGCTCCTCTTCCCCATGTGGGAAGACAAAGGTAGACAGCCAGTAAGCTAAATATGCGGCCAAGTACGTCAGTGTAGGTAGCTTCCTGGAATTCCAACCTTGTGCTGGAGCTGGCAAATGTCGAGGGTTGGATGCAAACTTTATGAGGACCTCTTTACATTGGTCCCAAGTGGCGCCGAACGAAGGGAATTCCTCGTAAAAACAGTACGGCCCGCTGTAGAAGTACATAATCTAGGCATTAAGTGTAACCCTGGGTGTCCTGGCAGTCTTCTCCTTGCCCACCAGGGCCAAATCTCTCCAAGTCTTCATCAGATAACGGAGACAGTAAGGTAGAAGATAGTGGCCCGCCCCATCTGAACTGTAAAGGTGGGCGTCATCGAGGCAAAGCTCCTCGTAAGCCTGTCCGCTGATCGGCAGGCCCGAAATCCGGTGAAAAGACCACAAATCCAGAGAGGTCTCTCCCTCAGCGGTGACCAGTGTGTTCCAGCGCCTATTCCACCTCTCCACCACAGCCTGGAGCAATCCCGCGTGACAAGGGTACGAATACAAGGCTGCAGTAACCGCGTGACGAATCCCGACTCTATCCAGAGTGTCACTGTGCACAGTCAATATCCCCCACAGCCACTCACCTGCACCTCTGTGGAAGCAATGGGAGGGGACGACGGACCAACTCCCGTACCAGCTAGGAACCCTCAGTGAAAGGATTCCTTCCAACATGCAAAGATGGTCATAGCCGTCATGGGCAAAACGGCTTTCGGAGGGAGCCAGATATAGCCCGTCAATCACTACATCGACGGCCTTATGATGCCCCGCCAAGTGCCACACTGCAGGGGAAGAAGGTGTCGACCTGACCGCAGCAGCATCCAGGTCCTGGTAGAATCCGAGCCATTTGCTGTCGGGAAACTGGGGTTGCCGCGTAAATCCCCCGGGAAAGCTGGCATATGAATATGTGCAGGTACCTCTCATGCTGTCCCTGCCAGCTAAAATAGCCCCTTCTAGTCGTCGCCGCTGTTCTGGGAGAGAAGGGTCGTCACCATCAAGCCCCGGTGGAATGTAGCTCTGCACGAAGGCAATCAGATGCCGGTCCACCGGGTAGTGGGATGAGTATCCCCCAGAACGGTCGTATGCATAAAGTCCGCCTCGGTAGCTGATCCGAGAAGCCTCGACTAAGCCCTCACCGACAGGGATATCCTCCGTTGGGCCTTCAGCGATCCAGGATGTGCCTTGATCAAGTGCGTCGGAACTGTCAGAGACGACGCGGCGAGGAGGCAAAGGTGGCATGGACTTGTCAGTCCGTTGCACGTAATGCTCATTATGCCCAGCCGCCCTCGACCCCCGTGCGGCAGCACGACTCCTGCTTGGACGAGCCATGTCTGTGGAGTTTCCAAAAAAAAAAAATGCATTAGAGATCATGCTGAAAAAATATCTCGATGCAGGAGCTATGCTCCAAGCCCAAGTCCCTCAGCGGACGTGTTACAACATTTATGTAAGTGCACGGGCCATCCGCCCCTGCCTCCGGCTGTCTCGGATGTCCCGTGGGGGGCACTTGTTGTAACCAAAAAATAAATGTATATATACGTTTATATTTGTACGCATGTGTGCGTCAAAAGCCCATGCTTACGGTGTTGGCTCAGTCCAACCCGTTCTATCTCGCGGAAGCGAGGAGAACCCGCGATAAACCCACGGAGACTATTATAGTCATGTGGTTCCGGGTTTTAATCAATCAACCCAAGCCCTAAGGGTGTGAAGACGTGCTATGCACATTGTTTTGGTACCTCGACGGCGTGTATCACGTCTCGTAGGATCGAAAACTCCTTCCCCGACGGACGAGCGAGACGCGGAAGACAACGAACAAGGCGTGGAGAAGGCTTTTCCTCTCCCACGTGGAGTCAAGTGCGGAAACATCGCTGTCGGAGCCGTACGGAGAATTTTAGAAGAAGCAAAGGGGACTGCCCGGGGAGGGGGGAACCTGCCCGGGGTATAAGGCCCCCGGGCGGGTCTCCCCGCGGCTGCGCGCGGGCTAGCAGACCCGCCCGGGGTCTGCCCACCCCGGACGGGTCTGCCCGGGACCGCGCGCCCCCGGGCGGGACCGCCCGGGGGCGCGCCCGGGGTGCCGCCCGGGACTGCGCGCCCCCGGGCCGGTCCGCCCGGGGTGCTGCGCCCCCGGGCCGGTCCGCCCGGGGTGTTGTGCATCCGGTTTAGTCTTTTAACTGCCCGTTTTCCAAAAAAATTTGATTTTTGGAGGGAAAGGGACCCGCCCGGGGTCGCCTAGACCCGCCCGGGTCCCACTTCCCCCGGGCCGGTTCCCTACTTTCTATAAATAGACCCCATGGGTCCCATTAAAAAAAGGGAGGAGGGAGGAGGAAAGGTGGACTTGCCTAGACCTCAAGTTCAAGTGGTTCGTTGTTTTTGGTCCGAGTGGGGTAAGTCCCCGGGCCTTGTGTATATGCCCCTACGGGGTATATTTACAATTATGCCCTTCAACGGGCCGTGTTCGTAATGTGTTATACAACGGAGTGACGGACTTATGCAATTATGTCATTATGTCATTACGATGACAAATTGTAAAAATGTCCTCCCCAAGGTCATGAAAGACCTAAGTCCTGTAATTTACAGTTTTACCCTGCGACTTTTGTAATTAGGGGTATGCCCCTACTTTCCGCCATGATGCGGATGTATGTATTGTCGATAATTCGTCGACACCCTCTGTACTCATGCAAAATTATAAGAGCACCTTATTATGCCCGGCACATTTCATTAATGCAATATTGCATATAAACCCCGACTCTCTAAGAGCTTGCATACTTACCCCTACTTCCAAGCAATTGAACCCATGAGTGTCTTCCCTAGAACCTCTCGTTGTCGGCTTGGTCTGGGAGTGTTGTTGGCTCAGTCCAGCGCTCGAGGGTCATCTTAAACCTAGGCCTAGGGTTGGTAGAGTTATCGAAATACCCCTGCGACCTAAGAAGTGATCTAAGGGCCTCAGAGCCTTAGAAGGTTAGTAACCCGGCTTTATGTCTACCCTAGCCCAGAAACTCCTAAATCCCTCTGGTCTGGTTATTTACTAAAATACCCATAGGTCTAAGACGACCACTTAAACCCCAGTGGCCCACTTCAGCGTGCTCAGTCAGGGTCCCCGTCAGCTCCCCCGTCCTGTTTTAAGCAAACCTACTCTGTTGGTTAGAGCCTCGAGGAAGAACTTTAAGCCTTCATGTTGTCATTTAATCAAGGGTGTTCGGACATTAAGCCGATGTAAATCAACGCCGACTCCGGTCGACGGGGAGAGGTCCAGCACTCGAACCTATATCGTCTGATACGACGCGCACCCACGTTCCCCTCTCTACGCAGAGGAGTGTTTCTTTTCAAAAAGAACGAAAATCTACCTTTTATCTACGATAAAAATCGATTTTAGATTTTTTCCGTGTCTCACAATGCTAAAATTATCCTTTATTCTTTTTTTAATAGTATTCTTCAAAGCTTTTGAAGAAACTTGACCAATGAAGAGCAGTCTATGCATGTTCACATCTTTTCTGGGTTGATGATCAAGATGGCATAAAAGATGGGGAAAGGCTTGAATTTTGGAGTTAATATTCCATTATTTGTTTTTTTTGTTGTTAATATGTTCACGATGTTTTTGATGTTTCTGTGCATGAAACTCTGCTGGACACAGTTGTACTCAACTTTGATGCAAAAATGGCAAGCAAAAGATATTATCAGTCGGATGAGTTAGAATAACCTTTTCAACTATTGTTGCTAAAAATCTGATTTGTTTGGATATTTAGATGTGATACATTGAAAAAGTGGGTCCATTTTTTCATACATGGTTAAAAAAGAAATAAAAATAAAATATTTTAATCTTCATTCCCTCTTTTTTCATGCATATTCTATTATTCAGTGAAGTTGGCAAGTTGATCCTCTCAAACACTAAGAAGTCTCTTTCTGTCTACCATCCACATTTCTCCATTGTCCGTACTAGCAATCAGCATTTTATGTAACTTGTATTGGTACCCACATTTGCTACATGACGTGATAGTCTTATCTAACTAATCCTTATCAATCGAAAAGGAAATCACTGGCCTCATGCATAACAAGCATGCCTCCATAATCCAAATTGGATGTCAACAATGTGAATAATTGCGAGATTTCAACCCGGTGCTTCAATAGTTCATCTGTGAGTCGTATAGTTGTTTGTGCCGCTTATTGAGATTGCTCAAAAATGGTGGCATCTGTTTTTCTATAATTTATTGTAAACTGCTGACTAGAATGCCCATGTTTTGAGAAGTTGATATTCCATGTTGTAGTATGGTTGAGCTCATTATTGTTAATTCTAAGTTGCTTCCGTCAGTTGTTCCAGCTAAATGAATAGTAAATAATTTATCGTTATCACCTGTTATGTGGGATTGTAAGGATGAGGATTGAACCATTTTTCTCCTGTGCTATTTACCAAATCTTTCTTGTTTCCACGTTCCTCCAATGCTGAGTCTAAGTTATGACTATTTGTTATATGCAGGGTCCTCATATCCTTTGCCTTAAACAGTTAAACTTGCCTTGAGAATCGCAAATGCTGCCTGACAGATGTCTAATGCAACACGCGGTAGCAGTGGACCTATCACGGTGTTCGTTGAGATACTAAACAAGTAAATTCCTCAGTGTGGGACACTTGTTTATTCTGGAGTTTCAGTTGATCAACAGAATACAAGATCTGTTCTTGCATGCTTCAGGTATCTATACTTCTTTGAGAAGGGAAATCCCCAGATCACGGGTTCTGTAATACAGGATCTTATTGAATTGATTACGACGGAGACGCGAAGTGACAGTACAACAACAGACCCCTCAGCTGATGCCTTCTTTAATAGCACAGTACCATACATCCAGTTTCAGAAACAGAAAGGTGGTGCAACGGGTGAGAAGTATGGGTCCATCGAAGTCTAAGATCACCTGGGTTTGTACAATAAGGATTGGAAGCTCCTTTAGCTGCAAGGTTGTAGAAGAGCTTCAGTGCTTGTCTATGGTAGACTAGGCACCCCCATGCTTGCTGAGAAAATGGAAGTGTTGTTTTTATTTGAACAAGTTTTATCCACCGCATGGTTCATTTACTACGAGTTTCCCCCATCTCATGTATTCTTCTTGGGGCTCCTTTAATTATGTCCAGAATGTGTTATTTATCTTATTCCTAAGGCACAAGTTACCAAGTGTATATGTACATATGGAGCATTGCTCCCCAAAAAAAGGAATACTTTTTGAACCTGTTTTTTCCTCCGACATGGTATCAGAACGGGGCGGGTAACAACCCGCGCTCCGTTCGTCTTCCTCTCGCAGCCGCCGCCCCTCTTCCCCACCACACCGCGGCCACCCACTGCCCTCTCCCTTCCTCTTCCTCCCTCTGCCGCTGCCTTTCCTTCCGGCATCGTCGTGGGACCCCCCCTTCGGCCGGCCTCGCCAAAGGGAGCGCAAAGGGAGGAGCTTGTGGACGCACTTTTCGTTGGATAATTGGTTCTTCGTTTATTGCGTTTATTGAGTGCGTGGGCGTGCCAGTCACCGGAGTGACAATTTATTCGAATTCCGAAGAGCCCATGGTGCGCTCGATCTGACTTCGTCAGACGATTGTGTGGTTCGTGTCGGGACCAAAATCCGCCGCGCCATAAAGGTCACGACGTCATTTACATCCCCCGTACGAGGGAACACTCTTGATTAATCGCCGAGATTCAGGGTCTCATGGCCAGGAAATTAATTACATGAAAGGTCTATTAGGATATATTGAAACCCCCGTACGAGGGCGAGAGGAAAGCATTCGAGGTCATGTCGGCCGTATACTGACCATTTAATATTCGGACGAGTGTCCGTCTCGGGAAAAGCGCGATCGTCGCGGGAAGACCGGGGCACATGTATGCCAGGATATGGCAATTTATTGTTCAGAAGAACGGAAAACGTTCGGCTAAATCTCGCTTAGAGCTGTCGGAAACCGGTAAATCTGTTGGCCCGGTGCAAGAGCAAGCTGCAACCATACTGCGGTGGGCCCCCCCGCGGTCGAAACAAGACTTGCATGAGCGTCATTGATGTTTCCGGCGCCGGGGGGCAATAGGGAAATATTCCTTGAATCGGCTGAAAAGCCATGTGCCCGGAGAAGCGGGCATTCGAAACATGTCGGTCATTCGGGAGGCCGTTTAATATTCGGACGGGAGTCCGGCTTGAGAATATTGTAATCGTCGCAGGAGGACCTGAAACATACGTACGCCGGGGTACGGCAAATACATTATTCCGAGATACTGAAAATATTCGGTTAAATCTCAGTTAGTGTAGCAGGAAACCAGCGAGTTTATTGGCCCGGTGCGAGATCGAGTCAAGACCATATCGGGGGCGCCTCCCGTGGTCCAAACGGGGCTCGCGTGGGCAACGTTAATATTTTCGATGCCGGAGAGCAATGGGGAAAGTCTCGGGACTAGACTCCAGAACCGAAAACGTGTTCGAAAGGAGCGGGCTGTAGACCGAGGATATGAGCCAACCGATGACCATGATCGAAACAGGCCCGAGGTCTAAGTATGGCCCATGGAGGTCTTATTGACATTCCCATGGAAGGAGTCCGGGGGCGGCGAGAGCCGTCTCGTTCTATTCCGATTCCGTCGGCCACTTGCAGACCTTTTCATGTTCGGGCAAGGGCCCATATTGAAAGTGTGACGTGGGTGGAAACGACCCCGTACAAATGTATGCCGAGTCTACGGCAGTTTCAATGAAAGGGCGGGAACGAATCCCATTAGAATGAATCCAACTTGACGGGCTATCGGCCCAGAGTAATGCCGGCTCACGACCATGTCGGGGAGGGAGCCGTCGGCCATATTGATTGCTCACGGGTCTTTTCATGTTCGGACGTAGGTCCGTAATAAGAACGCGGCGGGAATCGAGGTGAATCCGTTCAAATGTCTGCCGAACGTGCAGTAATTTTAGTAGCGGCTCAGAAGGGATCCGGCCGGAGAAATGAGTCCGGTTTAATCGGAATGTCAGCCCGAGGCGAGGTCAGGCCATGGCCATTTCGGGATAATTCCCTAGACTGAGGCCCAACTCGCAAGGGCGGTATTGTTGTTCTTTCGGCACCGGGTCACGGGAGAGACGGGGCTGCGAAACGGATCCCATTGTTCTATTATTATTTAAGAAATGTTATCATTATCATCTGTTAATTTATATATATCTTTGAGTGAATTCTTTATTACTATTTATTCATTTTTCTTGTGATTTTTATTCATTTATTATTGTTATTATTATGGCCTCAAGCAAAGTATATCCTCTGTTCGTGTACTTTTTTCTGTGGCTGCCAATCTAGGTTGGCGCATGTTTCAGATGGATGTCAAAAATGCCTTCCTCTATGGTGATCTGCACGAGGAAGTTTATATGGAGCAACCTCCGGGGTATGTTGCTCGGGGGGAGACACAAGTATGTAGACTTCGAAAGGCGATTTATGGCCTCAAGCAAAGTCCACGGGCCTGGTTTGAAAAATTCAGCAAGATAGTCTCAGCCATTGGTCTTGTTCGTAGTCAAGCCGACCATTCGGTGTTCATCCGGAAAAGTTCTACAAGGATTGTTGTCCTTGCTGTTGATGTTGATGATATGATTTTGACTGGCAGTGATGAAGAAGGTATTACAGCTATAAAGGAATACCTACAAAAACAGGTTGTTACGAAAGATCTTGGTCGGCCATGATATTTCCTGGGCATAGAGGTGGCATACAACAAAGATGGAATCTCTCTTTCTCAAAGAAAATATGCATTGGATCTACTTCAAGAAACAGGTCTCATTGATTGCAAACCTGTAGATACTCCTATGGTTACTCGACCTGAATTCTGGGACCAATCTGGGGATGATTATCCTGATGCTGGCCGCTATAGACGCCTGGTTGGTAAGCTCATTTATTTAACTAACACCAGACCAGACATCACCTTTGCAGTTGGTCTGGTTAGTCAGTTCATGCAGAATCCAAAACAATGTCACTGGGAGGCTATCTTGAGAATTCTAAAATATGTAAAAGGGGCTCTCGGGAAAGGCATGCGGTACAAAAGACATGGTCACGCACGTGTCAAGGCGTATTCTGATGCAGACTATGCAGGCTCTATTTCCGATAGGAAATCCACCTCTGGATATTGTGCTTATGTTGGTGGTAACCTTGTTTCTTGGCGAAGTAAGAAGCAGGGCGTGGTTGCTCGTTCTAGTGCAGAAGCTGAGTATCGGGCAATGGCTCACACGGCCTGTGAGATGTTGTGACTCCAATCTCTTCTTCGATACCTTGGTCTCTCATATTCTGAGCCAATGTTGATGCATTGTGACAACCAAGCAGCAATATATATTGCTAGTAATCCAGTTTTCCATGAACGAACCAAACATATTGAGGTGGACTGTCATTTTGTTCGGGAAGCGGTAATGTCAAAGAAGATCGCCACTCCATTCACCTCCTCGGAGGAACAATTAGCTGATTTGTTTACTAAAGCCCTTACCTCTCCTAGGTTCTCTACTTTGTGTAATAAGCTAGACATATTAGATATATATGCTCCAGCTTGAGGGGGAGTGTCAAGAATGTGTTATTTATCTTATTCCTAAGGCACAAGTTACCAAGTGTATATGTACATATGGAGCATTGCTCTCCAAAAAAAGGAATACTTTTTGAACCTGTTTTTTCCTCCGACAAATTACATCCCTTCTCCACCCAGCCACCAGTGTAGCAAAGATAGGACTGTTCATAATTCGGTTCGAATCGAAAAATATTTGATTTGAAGTCGAATTCAGTTCGGTTTGATTTCGTAACGTTTGAAACCGAATCAAATTAAATTTATTATTTACATTTTGTATTAATATTATATAAATATTTTAACATTTTATTTATATACAAATAAAATGTATAAAATATAAATATTCTTATATACATATAAGTTTTTAAAATATATATATTATAATAAAATATGAAAATTAAGTTTGAAATCAAATCAAACTGGTTTGGTTCGGTTAGATTTGATCAGTAAATTCGGTTTGGATCGATTTGAAAAAAAATGATCTCAAATCGAGCTAAATCGAATCATGTTCACCTGTGGACGCACTAAAATTTGAGGATATTTATTTGGTTATTTATTTGGTTAATTTGTTTATTTAGTGCGAGGGCGTGCCAGTCACTGAAGTGACAGTTTGTTCGGACTTTGAGACTAGAGTGGTCCGAAGTCCGTAGTGCGCTCCGTCTGGCTAATTAGATGATGGTGGGTATCGGGTCGGGATTGGAGATCCGTCGCGTCATAAAGATCACGGTGTTAATTACATCTCCTCGGAGAGGGAAAAATCTTTGATTAATCGTAAAGATGTGGGGCCTCGAGGCCTAAATGTCAATTCTAATGAAAGAAGCAAGTAACATATTGAAAAGCATCGGAATTCCCCCACACTAGGGTGTAGAAGACATCTGGAGTCGTATTGGTCGTAAATCGACCATTTAATATTCGGACAAATGTCCGGTTTGAAAACGTCATAATCATCGCGGTAGAACCAGAACATATGTATGTCGGGACGCGACAAATTTACTGTTTGAAGAAAACGAGGACGTTCGGTTAAATCCCGGTCAAGATGATTCAGAATCAACGAGATATCGATAGGGGTGCAAAGTGGAGCTATGGCCATGACGGGGTAACCCCTGACGGCCAAGCATGCCTTTGCAAGGGTGCATTCATTGTTCCCCCTCATACGGGGTCAAAGGGAAGATAACCCGGATAAATGTGTTGAGGTTCTTTTTATTTATCTTGCTTGTGTATTTTACCTTTTTATCTTTTTTTTAGATGAATGATCTTATTTTAATGAATTCGGGTCTACTGACCCGGGCAAGGGCAGCTCGAAGGGTTCAATGACCCCTTTGGGGTGATGAATTCTCTTTTGTTTTATTTCTTATGGTTCTTATGGTCCCATCATAGCAGATTTCAACAAATCCCAAACTTGCTTCACAGTCACTTCATGTGAGCTTTGCTTATATTGAAAGTTTGTTCTTGCGATCAAACGTGTAAGAAAACACACCTGCCAGTTCAAAAGAATTCACGCATATGTATGCGATTTTTTAGCACATGCATATGAGTGTGAGAATTCGGCACAAAGGATATGTATATGGATATAATGGTCAAGCCGACCTTGAGCAACAGACAGGTCTACCTGCCCAAGGGACAAGTCGACCTGCCCAAGGCTGGACAGGCATTGAAAATGCAAACCAGGTTGAAGACAGGTCGACCTGTCCAAGGTTGGACAGGGCTTTGAAAATGCAGGTGACCGAAGAAGAGGACAGGTCGACCTATCCAAAGTTGGATAGGGACTTAGAGTTGCAGATGGGCTGAAGCCAGGTCAACTTGTCCAAAGTTGGACAAGGACTTGGAGCTGCAGATGGGCTGGACAAGTCGAACTGTCCAGGATTGGACAGGGACTCTTAAAAAAGTGCAGTTGGCTGGGTACAGGTCGACCTGTCCAAGGATGGGCAAGGCTTTCTTTCCTGTTCCCCTTTTTGGGTGTTATATATGCAATGTCACAAACGGTGCAAAACATATGATTTCTATCCAGTAAGGCTGCCACGCCCCAGGAGGTGTACGCAGAGCAGTAGATGGGTAGCCGTGCCGGCCAGCCGGAGCGGCGCAAAGGTGAATTGGGTTCACACTGTATGGTCTTTGTCATGGAATGTGTGAGGGCCTGGCCTATTCATGGAATATGTGTACATGAGGCGTTGAGGCAAGATCATGTGCGACTTCAGAGAGCGTTGCTGAGTGCATATGAACTTAGTCTGCATTGTGTAGATCTGAATTCACGTATGCAAGGATGCATCTGAATGTTATTTGGACATAATGGGCAATGCCTTTTTCTTTTGGAATACACTCACATCATGAGCTTCATGGGTGGATGCATAAAGACGCAAATATAACATATACATCGTGCGGTAGAAGAGAGAGAGAGGACCCGCCCGGAACCTGGACAAATTCGTGGCGTATGTGCAATGTGTAGTTCTCAAGAGGTGATTTGGTGAAAGAATTGTGCCCCCCCTTTTTCCTTTGCTTGTTCAATGCTTTCTCCTTTTTAGATGCTTCTTTTTTCCTTTCTCTTTTTTTTTCTTGACATCATTTGATTCATTCATGCTCTTCTTTTGGGTTTTTCTTTTCTTTTTTTAATTGTCATTTTTTGTTGGGCTTTTGTCATTTCTATAATTATTTTATTATTATTATATTTATTGATAATCATTTTTATAGTTTTTTGTTATTTTCATGATTATTTTATCATTATTACATTTTGTTATTTTCATAATTATCTTATCATTATCGTATTTATCGATTATCATTTTTATGATTTTTTGTTATTTTCATAATTATTTTATCATTATTATATTTATTGATTGTAATTTTTATGATTTTTCTTATTATTTTCATAAGTATTTTATCATTATTGTATTTATTGATTCTCATTTTATGATTTTTCTTGTTATTTTTGTAATTATTTTATCATTATTATATTTTGTTAGTTTCATAATTACCTTATCATTATTGTATTTATCGATTATCATTTTTATGATTTTTTTATCATTTTCATAATTATTGTATCATTATTGTATTTATTGTTTGCCATTTTTATGGTTTTTTATTATTTTATAATTATTTTATCATTATTGTAATTATTGATTATCATTTTTATGATTTTTATTGTTCTTTTCGTAATTATTTTATCATTATTGTATTTTGTTATTTTCATAATTATTTTATCATTATTGTAATTATTGATTATCATTTTTATGATTTTTATTGTTATTTTCGTAATTATTTTATCATTATTGTATTTTGTTATTTTCATAATTATTTTATCATTACTATATTTATTGTTTGTCATTTTTATGATTTTTTATTATTTTTATAATTATTATATTTATTGATTGACACTTTTATGATTTATTTGTTTTTTGTAATTATTTTATCATTATTTTATTATTTTCATAATTATCTTATCATTATTGTATTTATTGTTTGTCATTTTTATGATTTTTTATTATTTTCATAATTATTTATCATTATTGTAATTGTTGATTGCCATTTTTATAATTTTTTTGTTATTTTCGTAATTATTTTATCATTATTATATTTTGTTAATATCATAATTATTTTATCATTATTGTATTTATCGATTATTATTTTTATATTTTTTTCTTATTTTCATAATTATTTTATCATTATTAATTTATTGTTCATCATTCTTACGGATTTTTTTTAGTTCATACTCCGCATGTGAGAGCAACAGGGTGAAATGAATCAATAAGAGTGATGAATGTGTGATAGGAATGACAAACAGAGACTTTGGGTGACAAATAGATGCTTAGTGGTAACAAATAGATTGCAGGGATAACAAAAGACTCGTGAGGGTGACAACTATATGTCAAGGGTAACAAACAGACACTTAGTGATGACAAATAGATGTGTAAAGGTAAAAAATAGAAGATTTTGGTGAAGAATAGTTGCTAGGGGTGACAAACAGGTAAGGGTGAAAAATAGATGCTAGTGATGACAAATAGATGGGTAAATGTGAAAAATAAATGATTTGGGTGAAGAATAGTTGCTAGGGGTGATAGATAGAAATGTAAAAGTGAAAAATAGATTCTAGTGGTAACAAATAGATGGATAAGGATGAAAAATAGATAGTTTGAGTGAAAAATAATTACTAGGGGTGACAAATAGATGGGTAAATGTGAAAAATAGATTCTAGTGGTGATAAATAGATTATAAGGGTGAAAAATAGATTCTAGTTATGATAAATAGATTATAAGGGTGACAAAAGACTGCAAAGTGGAGGAAGGGAAGGGGCTGGGTCGAACCAGCCTTGGCAGCGACCCTTTTTTATTTTATTTTTTTGTTTATGTTATTTTTTTTTTAAAGTTTCATTGGAACTATTAAATGCACATAAAATTTTGTTTTTTTGAAATTCAGTGATGCAAGATTATGCATATGGCAGTGCACACGAAAGCGCGCTCTCTCTCTTTTTCTTTTTTTTTGGGGTGGGTGGGGGAGGGGGGGGGGTAGGCGGTTTCAATTAAATGCACAATGTGTGCAGAAGTCACTCATTTGATATAGGGATGTTCATTATGTTGGAGGAGTGTGGAGTCTGATTCGGATATTGGTGGTATTATTGTAATTTCACCCAGGATGGTTGCCCTAGGCTCCTTATATATAAAGGCAGCATCCCTTATAATCAATAGTGTGTGCGAAATAAGAGATCTCAGTGCGGCCGTAGATGTAGGAAGGCACATCGCCTCCGAACCACGTAAATCTCTGTGTTCTTGTGGTTTGATCTTCTCTTCCCCCTTCTTTCTTCCTCCTCTATTGTTTGTCCATCCCTACAAGTACTCCGATTTCTAACACATTCCTCACCTCTCCTTTCATTACTTCCATCCATCATCATCCATTTCTTTTACCTGTTTTAGCATTCCCTCAAGTCACACCCGTTCTTGCATGCATTTTTTTTTATCATTGCCGATCAACTTAGCAGTTTTTTTTTGAAACCTTCGTACTGTCCAAGAGATCACGATGGTGAATTTATGGGCACGAGGTTCAATGATTCAACTCATTTATCAGCTCCATTGTTCTTCCTCCCCTCCCCTTTTAGTATTAGGATGGTCCACAAAAATTCGATAACATCTCCCTTAGACCCGAAATGTCGGGAGATGTAAATAGGAACACGTCCACGGAGAGAACTCCGGAACGGCCGCAAAACAAAAGGGATACGTGCGAAGCGACGTCATCGCAGGGTGCACGCGGAAACGATAATACCCAAAAACCCGATTTGGGTGCGGAGGGTTAGTCTACAAAGGATCCCGACAACCCACCGGTTGCCACGAGCGTGCCAAACCCATTTTGTGGGTGCGAAAGTCCCGAGGACTAGTCTACAAAGGACCCCGACAACCCATGAATCGACACGAACTTGTCATCAAGACATTGGCCCCTTTTTGAGATACCGCCGGATGCGGCTCTTAATATTCTCTCTCCAAAGGGACGCTCGGAAGCCATGCTATGAGCAACAGGTGATGTGACACGACCTTGGACTTAAGCAAGCAAGCACATTCGCAATCTAAATGGGCCAATTTGGGCCGCCGCTCTCTCGTCGCTCACCCAAGCCCGGGGTAACATGGCAATGTCAAGGTGAGGTTGAGGGGTTGGGCCCTTGCTGGTAGAGGGCCAGCAAGGCCAAGACTTGATTCCCAATGGATGTGGAAGCCCAAGACAATGGGGCCGACCAAGTGCCAAAGGCACCGGTTTCTCTCTTTTCCCACGGTGATCACTTATAGCACCAGAGCTTAAGGATCGGGCTCTCATTCACGGCCAGCGGAGTTTATGAACTAATATTGAAAGAACAAGCACAAATTAGAGTAAAGTTTGGAGCACTTACTCGACCGGTTTGAAGAAACCGGTCCCGCTCGGAGACGAGGGCGAGCGGGGAAGCGTGGGTTCCCCACACGCCGCGCCGGGGTAGCTTGACCTGTTTAAGCTATTACAACACTACACCCCATGCAAGGGGGGATCGTGGGGAAGGGAAGATGATAGTTACAATCAAAACTACCTCCACGCAGGGAGGGGCCTTCAGCCGGCCAAGCGGGGTGGGGAAAACTAGGGCTAAAACGATGATGAAGTGAATATGCTGAATCTGCCTTCTCTCGGCAATTATGGATAGACAGTCGGTACTGTGGCTGCAGAACGTGATCAGGAATTTTTCCGAGGGCGAGACCAGTGGGAAAATCTTTGTTACTGGAACTGGAGTGCCTCTGAATTTTTCCGAATTCTTCTGGGGTCGCTGCTGGCCTGAGCAGGAGCTCGAACAGGGACGCTGATTCTCGGACTGACAGCAACTGGTTACTAACAGCAGGAAGAAGAGGTTTCCTCGGCCGCTCCCGAACTCCGAATCAGGTGCCGCTAGAGCTGCTGGAACCGTGGACGAGTCTTCCTTACAACAGAACTGACGGGGAAGCCGAAAGATGCCAGCGAAGATCAGGTGACCCAGAACAGTGAGTGTGGGTCGGTGCAGACTGTGGGAAGCAGAGTCGCACGCCTGAGGAAGAAAATTCGTAACTTCTGCTGCCGGATGCCGAACGGAGTTCCGCTTCTTGGTTCTGAACGTAGACAGGGAGAGGAAGAACTTTGTAGAAGAGCTCATGGTCTGATTCCTCCGGGGATTGTCGTGGTGAAGCTTTCTCTCCGGATCAGGATCTCTGCAGAGCTAGCTCCTAGTTTCCAACAGCAGGTTGCAGAGGATGCCCCGGCAGCTCCCGACCTCGGAATCAAGCGCCGCCAGAGTCGTTGGAATCGTGGACGAGTCCTCTTCGCAGAAAAACTAACGAGGAAGCCAACCGATGTCGGAGAAGACTAGGGGATGCAGAACAATGGCAACTAGTCGGTGCAGACTGTGGGTAGCAGATCTGCATAGCTGAGGGAGAAAAATGAGAACTCTGGATCACGAACGCCGAATGAAGTTCTGTTTCTTGATTCTGGAAGTAGACGGGGCGATGAAGAATTTTGAAGAAGAACTCATGGGCTGATTCCTCCGGGGTTCGTCGTGGCAGAGCTTCTCATCTGGATCAGGTTCTCAGCCGAGGTAGAACTGCGCAGTTGTGGGAGAATGGACCTCCTGGACGGCTCGGAGATCGGAAGAAGATGAAACCACTTCTGTTCCGAAGGAGACTGGTAGATGCTTCCGACGATGGCTCTTGGGTCTTCAAACTCGTCCGGAGGAAGTCGTGGTGGCCGCTGCAAGTTGCTGGTTCATCTGCAACCTCTGGACAGCAAACTGCAACTTCGAAGTAGCTTCCAATGACCAAGAAAGAAGAAGGGGAAGGGGGTAGATGAGTGTGGGAGTGACCCCTGGTTGTAAGGGGGTCTTGGAGGGGGTGTTCTAAGGTGTGGGAGGTGGAGAATAAGGCTTGGAAGAGGGTCCAACAGATGGTGGTAGTGGGGGCTGCGAATTTGGGAAGGTGGGTGAGAGGGAAAGGGTATTTGAAAATGGGTTTAAGGGTGGGGTTAATTTGTTTATCTTGGGAATGGGGAGGGTTGTGTTGGGGAAGGGAATGGGTGCTTGGGGTAGTGGGAAGGGTGCTTGAAAAAGTGGGAAGGGTGCTTGGGAAAGTGGGAGGGGTAGTTGGGGGTTGGATGGTGAGGAGAGGATTGGTGGAGGGGGTCTTGGGAAGGGATGGAGTATTGATGAGGGTTGTGGGGAATGGGAAGAGGCTTAAATGGGGTAGGTGGGGAGTGGAGGTGGTTGGGAAGGGAGGAGAGAGAAGAAAATTCGAATTTGGGTGTTGAGGAGAGAGAAAGTGGAGTGAAAAAGAGAGATTAAGAGAGGGAAGGGTGGGGAATCTCTCCCCTAGGGTTTCTCACCCAAAAAATAGAATCTCTCCACTAGATAAGAAGTGTAAACTCTCAAAATGGTAAGTTTTTCATTCATTGACTCATTAAGTTGAAATGGGGGGGAATGGGGTCCTATATATAGGAAACCCACATTTCTACAAAAGTCCCTGACAATTGACTCAATGACAAATAACCGAGGGGGTAGGGGAGAGCCCTTGGGCCAAGCCCAATGAATTGGGCCCAATAGCTAACTAGACAACCTAATGACACTCAAACTTAGGGAAATGAACACAAGACCTAGGAACATGACTCAAATAAAAGGGAAAATACATCAAATGACTCAAATAAAAATTACATAGGACTCAAAATTAAATGACTAGACCATGCCAGATGCAACCGGGGCGAGGAGACGAGCTGTGAACGTTGGCATGGGAGGTGATGTCCCCATCATACTCCCGGGGTGCGGAGAACTCGACTCCGTCGAGTAAGTGTCCTTCCCTCCTTGGAGGGTGTAGAAGTGGTACTGCCCTCAAGTCTTCCAAACGAGACCGATCCATCCACCTGCCGAGATAGCGCTCGTATACCTTGCTCCTGGTGGTAGTGACCTGTTCATCCAATATTCGTTCAATGCGCTCACGCTAGGCTCTCTTGGCTGGTGGACTCTCCTCACGGGTGGGTGCTCTCTCAACGGAGGGAATATGCTCAATATCCTCACTAGGTACCACCGTGGGTCCCTTGTATGGCACTAGGTCGGCGACACTGATTGTGGGACTTACCCCATATTCCTCGGGGAGATCTAACTCATAGGTATTTGCACCAATGCGCCTCAGGACCTGGAAGGGACCAGCCCCACGTGACCTCAATTTGGAGATGGCTCCCGGGGAGAGCCTCTCCGTCCTTACCATCACAAGGTCACCCTCATGGAATTCTTGGTGACGTCGATGAGAGTCGGCTCGCCTTTTATAAGTCACATTCTTCTTGCTAATGTGCTTGCGGATCTCTTTATGCAATGTTGTGAATGCAGACATTCTAGGGGTGATGGGTGGACCTGGGCAACCAAAAGTAGACCTATCGTGTAATGATGCAGTGTAGACTTTGGTTAGCCTAGGTGGGCCGGGGCACCCGTAGGTGGCCCTATCATGCAAATTGGTGATAAATATTGGGGGACCCGGACATCCGTAGATGGCTTTGACATGCTTAAGACCCATGATGAATGAAGGTGGACCATGACATCTGAATATGGACCACTCATACTTTCTACTTGACATGTGGGTGATATGAATGAATGGACCCAACATAGTGTTCATGCCAAGGGATATGGTAAGCCTAGACACATGCATGCTTTTTCCAAAGGTGACTTCCATGTGTATAGGTGTGGGATAACCTTTGAACTCCCATTGGAAAGGATCGAATGGATCTAAGAAGGTGGTCATCATGGGGTGGGGCAATTCATCAATCCCTAGGTGAATGTTACCTAAGGTCAAGGTTCTCATCGTATAGCCTGGGTCATGGTTGAGGTGGGCTTGGCTCAACATGGTGGGTATGGGTAGGAATGGGTGGGTGGTGGGTGATGTCGGTGGGTCACATGGGGATCTAGGCTCCCATAGGAAAGGGTCAAAGGGGTCATGGAAAGGGCTACTTAGAGGGAGGGACTCTATGTCTTCAAAGTTCCCAAATGGTGAGTCAACCTCTTCCAAGAAAATTGGGCCAAGGTCTCTAGTGAGTTGACCGTTTAAGGCATTTAGGATCTCAATGGGTGGGGGGTAGGTCGGAGTAGGTCGGTCGGTCTTTACTTCCAAGGGATCGGGTGTTTGGATCATAGGCTCCTCCTCCAAGGGGAGGAATGGGTCTTTTGGTGGTGGAGTGGAGATAGCCGGCTCATGGTACTCCCGGGGTGGTGAACATGGACGGGCTTGGGTTGGGCTTGATAGGGGAAGTACTTGGGTTGGAGTTGGGGTTGGGGGTGGAAGAGTGGTTGGTTGAGAAGGTCCGGATTGGGGTGCATAGATCTTTCTAAGATCATCCCTCATTTCAACCCAAGATTCAATGGGTGCTTCCCCTTTGGCTTCTCTCAAACCTACAATGCACTCCCATTCTTTCCTAGCTTGGCGCCAGAGCAAACTCTTGGCATAGTTGACTTGGATAGGCCCCGATAAGGTGAACCTCCCAAAGTGTCGGTCTATGGAATTTTCCCATTCTTGATATATGCTAGGGCGGGATCCATCAAACACAAAAGCTTTTAATGGGCCTAAGAGTGGTGAGTATGCCAAGTATGAGGTAGTCATGATGGTGGACAAGGGTGATGCACAAGTGAATAATGCAATTGCCCTAGGACAAGATTTAGTAGAGACAAGTCTAGAACTTGCTCTGATACCAATTGATGTGACACGACCTTGGACTTAAGCAAGCAAGCACATTCGCAATCTAAATGGGCCAATTTGGGCCGCCGCTCTCTCGTCGCTCACCCAAGCCCGGGGTAACTTGGCAATGCCAAGGTGAGGTTGAGGGGTTGGGCCCTTGCTGGTAGAGGACCAGCAAGGCCAAAACTTGATTCCCAATGGATGTGGAAGCCCAAGACAATGGGGCCGACCAAGTGCCAAAGGCACCGGTTTCTCTCTTTTCCCACGGTGATCACTTATAGCACCAGAGCTTAAGGATCGGGCTCTCATTCACGGCCAGCGGAGTTTATGAACTAATATTGAAAGAACAAACATAAATTAGAGCAAAGTTTGGAGCACTTACTCGACCGGTTTGAAGAAATCGGTCCCGCTCGGAGACGAGGGCGAGCGGGGAAGCGTGGGTTCCCCACACGCCGCGCCGGGGTAGCTTGACCTGTTTAAGCTATTACAACACTACACCCCATGCAAGGGGGGGATCGTGGGGAAGGGAAGATGATAGTTACAATCAAAACTACCTCCACGCAGGGAGGGGCCTTCAGCCGGCCAAGCGGGGTGGGGAAAACTAGGGCTAAAACGATGATGAAGTGAATATGCTGAATCTGCCTTCTCTCGGCAATTGTGGACAGACAGTCGGTACTGTGGCTGCAGAACGTGATTAGGCATTTTTCCGAGGGCGAGACCAGTGGGAAAATCTTTGTTACTGGAACTGGAGTGCCTCTGAATTTTGCCGAATTCTTCTGGGGTCGCTGCTGGCCTGAGCAGGAGCTCGAACAGGGACGCTGATTCTCGGACTGACAGCAACTGGTTACTAACAGCAGGAAGAAGAGGTTGCCTCGGCCGCTCCCGAACTCCGAATCAGGTGCCGCTAGAGCTGCTGGAACCGTGGACGAGTCTTCCTTACAACAGAACTGACGGGGAAGCCGAAAGATGCCAGCGAAGATCAGGTGACCCAGAACAGTGAGTGTGGGTCGGTGCAGACTGTGGGAAGCAGAGTCGCACGCCTGAGGAAGAAAATTCGTAACTTCTGCTGCCGGATGCCGAACGGAGTTCCGCTTCTTGGTTCTGAACGTAGACAGGGAGAGGAAGAACTTTGTAGAAGAGCTCGTGGTCTGATTCCTCCGGGGATTGTCGTGGTGAAGCTTTCTCTCCGGATCAGGATCTCTGCAGAGCTAGCTCCTGGTTTCCAACAGCAGGTTGCAGAGGATGCCCCGGCAGCTCCCGACCTCGGAATCAAGCGCCGCCAGAGTCGTTGGAATCGTGGACGAGTCCTCTTCGTAGAAAAACTGACGGGGAAGCCAACCGATGTCGGAGAAGACTAGGGGATGCAAAACAATGGCAACTAGTCGGTGCAGACTGTGGGTAGCAGATCTGCATAGCTGAGGGAGAAAAATGAGAACTCTGGATCACGAACGCCGAATGAAGTTCTGTTTCTTGATTCTGGAAGTAGACGGGGCGATGAAGAATTTTGAAGAAGAACTCGTGGGCTGATTCCTCCGGGGTTCGTCGTGGCAGAGCTTCTCATCTGGATCAGGTTCTCAGCCGAGATAGAACTGCGCAGTTGTGGGAGAATGGACCTCCTGGACGGCTCGGAGATCGGAAGAAGATGAAACCACTTCTGTTCCGAAGGAGACTGGTAGACGCTTCCGACGATGGCTCTTGGGTCTTCAAACTCGTCCGAAGGAAGTCGTGGTGGCCGCTGCAAGTTGTTGGTTCATCTGCAACCTCTGGACATCAAACTGCAACTTCGAAGTAGCTTCCAATGACCAAGAAAGAAGAAGGGGAAGGGGGTAGATGAGTGTGGGAGTGACCCCTGGTTGTAAGGGGGTCTTGGAGGGGGTGTTCTAAGGTGTGGGAGGTGGAGAATAAGGCTTGGAAGAGGGTCCAACAGATGGTGGTAGTGGGGGCTGCGAATTTGGGAAGGTGGGTGAGAGGGAAAGGGTATTTGAAAATGGGTTTAAGGGTGAGGTTAATTTGTTTATCTTGGGAATGGGGAGGGTTGTGTTGGGGAAGGGAATGGGTGCTTGGGGTAGTGGGAAGGGTGCTTGGAAGAGTGGGAAGGGTGCTTGGGAAAGTGGGAGGGGTAGTTGGGGGTTGGATGGTGAGGAGAGGATTGGTGGAGGGGGTCTTGGGAAGGGATGGAGTATTGATGAGCGTTGTGGGGAATGGGAAGAGGCTTAAATGGGGTAGGTGGGGAGTGGAGGTGGTTGGGAAGGGAGGAGAGAGAAGAAAATTCGAATTTGGGTGTTGAGGAGAGAGAAAGTGGAGTGAAAAAGAGAGATTAAGAGAGGGAAGGGTGGGGAGTCTCTCCCCTAGGGTTTCTCACCCAAAAAATAGAATCTCTCCACTAGATAAGAAGTGTAAACTCTCAAAATGGTAAGTTTTTCATTCATTGACTCATTAAGTTGAAATGGGGGGGAATGGGGTCCTATATATAGGAAACCCACATTTCTACAAAAGTCCCTGACAATTGACTCAATGACAAATAACCGAGGGGGTAGGGGAGAGCCCTTGGGCCAAGCCCAATGAATTGGGCCCAATAGCTAACTAGACAACCTAATGACACTCAAATTTAGGGAAATGAACACAAGACCTAGGAACATGACTCAAATAAAAGGGAAAATACATCAAATGACTCAAATAAAAATTACATAGGACTCAAAATTAAATGACTAGACCATGCCAGATGCAACCGGGGCGAGGAGACGAGCTGTGAACGTGGGCATGGGAGGTGATGTCCCCATCAACAGGTCCTCGGGGATCCGAGAGCGATCGAGAATCCAGAAGCTGGACAATGGAAGACAGAGGAAGGAGGTTTCATAAATCACCGACAGTTGGCAATCCTGAAGACATATCTATAGATTAAGATGGACCCTGGGTCAGTGGCCGTCGAGCTAAGACACACGTGTTTGTATACTGGGGAGAAGGCAACGTAGAAAGTAGAACAAAGCAAAGAAAATATACCACACACATATGTATGGTAGGGAAGAGGGCAACATAGCAGAGTGCATATCACATATAGATATGTGTACTAGTCAAAGAAACGCGCTTCGCACGTGGGTTTACTTTGTAAATTTTTTATGTTAAATAACGAAGGTTTAGACATTAAAATATGATTCACATTAATTAAGGAGTGACTCTACAATTTGACAAGCAAAGAAGAGCATACCTCGACATGTTATAGAAAACCGTTCGTCGGTTCAATATGCTTTTGACATTTCTGCATAATCCTGAATGAGCAAACAAAGGAAAGGCTTCACAACATGTACAGATTTATAGTTACAAGTCAAGTTCTTGTAATTTGACAAGCAATTGAATATGCAATAACCTTAACAATAAATCCAGGTTTTGAAAGGATTGTGGGCAAAACCATGTTTCCCCATCCCCAAGCAAACACCCTAACCCTGCCCAAAATAACGGACACCAAGCTTACAATGATTGGATAGTTGCATATTGCATTGTTAAATTTACTATCTCACATAAAACATGGATGATGTATAAATGCGTGCTGCATGCCTGATAATAATGACAGGAGGGACACATGGTTGGCTTTGTGTCATCCTGAAATTTGCCAACTACCACCTGCTGCTTCCTGTGACAACAAAAGAAGGCAACTCAGAGTTGGATAACAGAGCAATAAAGCTCAAGGACGAAGATATCAGAGTTGAGCAATTAAGTGTTCAAACTAATGAAGGTTAAAATCTAGTAACGTAGGAGAAATGAAATTTTGTGAATCCGCTTCCACCTTTCGAAACATTGGTCCCACTTCCTCGTAGAGGGAGCTTCAATTTTGTGAGAAACAAATACAGATCAGATATGCTGTCTGGAAATAAGGTGTCTCTTCGCCCAATTGTGAATCTACATCTTTTGACCAAAATACATCAATGGCTAAGAAATATAGGGAGTAAGAAATCACTGTGGGCCATTTTTGTGTATTCAATGAGAATACTTTAGGTTTTGTAAAACCTTTATGTTTAATTTGATCTCATCTAATTGGGGGTTCAAAAAGGTTAAACCGTACTAAAACCCTTAGTTGGAGTCAATTACATCATTCTAACAAGCAAAAATCATTAGTTAACTACTCGTGGTGATATCCTGAATAAAACCAACCACTCGAGCATCAATTGTAGTTATTGAAAGACCACCAAAGACACCTTATTAACTGGCATGGTGAGTTATTCTTTGTGGCATCGGAGAGCAGACATGGAAGACTATTCCGCAGAACCAACCTGTAAATTGATTACACGAGAAACAAAAGCTATAATTTCTGACCTCATTACAGCAATCGAGTACACATTCAAGGTTGTTGCATTCAGCCACTTGCGTGAGTTGAGGAAGTGGTAAGTTGGAGTGACCACCAACAGCATTACGAAGGACGTCACAATGAGTGAAACAGAATCTAAGGACTCTCTGAAACCAAACTGTGAAAGTCTCGAAGCAAACAACATTGACTTGTCTAATCCTTCTGAGGGCAATGAATCAACAACACTGCCACATATGAGTACCTGGACAAGTTGCCTGAAACCTACTGTGGTTACTGTGAGAAGCTGCAAACCCCTCATACCGTCTTTTATAGAATATATGGCTAAGTGGTGATGTTCTCATGTTTCCTTCAATCCATAGAATAATCATACCATATTTTATTCTGGATTTTGCAATTCATCTGTTTCTCTCAAATTATGCTTTCATAAAAAAGAAGCATAAAAAATATAAAATTATTATTCACATATCTAGCATGGGTAAACTATTACATATCTAGCATGTTTTTACAGGAAAGGCGACATATATTTGTTGTGGTGACTTCAAAACCTTTGATCACATGGAGGAAATGAACCGGTTGCTAAAATTTATATTTCAAGGGAAAAAGGAGAAAGCACGTAGACTTACAAATTGATAAGGCGAGTATTCAGGGCCTTAACTCGACTCTGCGGTGTTGGCCATGATGCCTCTAGTGATCAAAAGGGTATCTTAAGTACTCAAGGCCATGGCTGCAGGCCGTTGGATTGGGCTGTGTTGGGGAACGGGTAGAAGCCGAAGGGTGCTTGTAGGGTTGGAGTTATCCCCGGAGGAAGATGTCCTCGGCGGTGCACATCTCAGAGACGATGATGTGGACAAACTCGAACGTGCCCAGAGAGGAGTTGGGAGAGGCCGCTATGACTCCGCGGGGAGGAGGAGCCCCCGAGAAAGGGGTTTTTCGATGTCGCCGCAGAGCCTCGTCATGGTAGCAAAGAAGGGGAGGGAGGCGTCGCGGGGCGGGCTAGTTTCGACTGGGAAGGGGAAAACCGTAGAGGATGTGGGGAACCGATGGAACTGGCTAGGTGGGGAGCCAATGGAACGGGCGAAAACACGAACCGGCGAAAACACTTTTACTGAACCGACGACGGGAGAAGAAATGGCTATTGAGCCGGATCCGGTTAAAAATTAAATATTACGATTGAACCGGCGGAAAAAAACCGCTAAATTCACTTAGGTCCGCTTTGATAGCGGAGTGGTCGGTCTATTGTCGAGAACTAAGGAGAGAGAAACTCGCAAGATCTATCTCCCCCTCACACAAAAAGAGTTAATCGAGGATAATTACTGTGCTAGACCCGCCGGAGTCAAACACGGTAACCGTGCTCAGTTAACAAACACGGCCTTATAGTATATAGTATAGATTATTGGGAAGCAGATGAGCCCGCAAAGAAAAGATGAAAACCAGGGTCCGGGTACTCGTGCTTCATTGATATGGGATATGGATGTTTACATGTTGGCTAACGAAAAAGCTTACAAATCACAAAGAGATAATAACAGAGAAGGGGATACAAAGGAGCCCACCCACCTACAAATGGCTCTCAAACCCTCCTACTCTCTCCCCGCTACCCTCTTCTCTTTCAGCTTTGGATGCTCTGGACAGGAGCCTCTCAACAGAGCTTCTTTTCTCCGACCTCCTAACCTTTTTTTTCTTCAGCCAAGAGGCTCAGATATATAGGCAGAGCAGGGCCGGGGAGGGCGCCTCTGCTCTCCTTATTTTTTTTTGTTCTTCTGCGCAGGTACTGCCACGCTAGCACTGCCGCTGCTGCCGTTGCTTCAACTGCCGCGGCTGCTGCCCATGCTGCCGCTCCTGCTCCGGTTGTTGCCACTGCGCCCACGCTGCCGTCGCCACCGTTGCTGCTGCTGGCGTGCCATTGCTGTCGCCACGTTGCAAGGGGGATGGCGGGATGGATGGCCGGCGGAGTGGTGGAGCGGTGAGCATGGCGTGGAAGGGGCTTCGACCATGCGTGGCGGGGCTTCGAGCATTGAATGCTCTCGCGGGAGAAGCAAGGGGAGAAAGGAGAGGGGGAGGTGAACAGCGTCCCCCACACGCTAGCTGACGTGGGTGAACAGTGCGCCGATTTTCCTTCTATTTTCAATTTTTTTTGGGTAAATCTTTCTTCTTTCTTTTGCCCCGTTTCTTTCTTCCATTTGTGCATATGCCCTTGTGCGCCCCCCTCCTTTCCATTGTGTTGGGCTTGACCCAATCATGATTGGCCCATCTACCCTTCTCTTCCTCTACTCCTTTTGAAATTGTGTTTGGCCCACTATTTTCTTTTCTTCTCTCTTTTTTTTTCTTTTTCTTATATCATCGACATCACCCCCGAGCAAAGAGCATCCAATTGCCGCGCCATATTCCTTCTTGGAACCTTTAAAGCTTAGAAGATATATATCACAATACATGTGCTAATTTCTTTTGTCGAGTTTTCTCTTTATATTTTTGAAGATGAGAAAACTTAAATTTTTTGTGATTTAATAAAATTGTTGAGTGTGTTTAACAAGTAGAATTCACATCCCCAAAAGTTTAAGTTTGAAGGAAGTTGTGAAAACGGATAACAGGAATCAATGTCCAAGACGATTAGACACCAACGTAAACACTAAGTTTTGAGATTTTAGATAGAATTTTCTAATCCAATCAGATCCATTCCAAATTATGTCAGAATCTTAATTAAGAGGATGCTTGTTGGGTATAAAAGGAAGGTTTTGAGACCCTCTAAGGTTGCTAAAGCCGCCACCAAAGGAGGGGAACTAATTTTGCACAAGCCACCATAAGGAGAGAGTAATTTATTCACGTTGGGAAGTTTTCTGAGTGTTCTTATTACAGTAATACGAAAGAAGCTTCGTTACCACGACTCTATAGCTTTGTTTTCTTGAAACTCATCTTTCTCTTGTGTTCTCTCGTGTTCTAAAGTCTGAGTTTCAGGGTGATTCATTGAGAACTTCTTCCACGAGAAAGAACATGTTGTTTTTTCTTTCCAGTTTGAATGCGAGCTAGCGTTTTAGTGTCTAGTGTATTAATGCGAGCTAACGCCCCTATACCTAGTGCGATTTGTGATGGGTTAGTGTCCTTGTGTCTAGTGTGGCTTGTGATAGCACCCTAGTGTCTAGAGTGGTGTACGGCGAACTAGTGCTCTTATGTCTAGCGAGTTTAAAGGTGTGCTTGCATCTTGATATTAAGTGATTTGTATTGATGAGTTAATATCCTTATGTCTAACGGTTCTCAGTGGAAATCTATATGTTTACTTTGTGTGATTGACTCATTGTCTCTCATCTCCCATTCTTCTTGAGATTATATGTGATAAATATTTGATTTATTAGATTGATCAGTGTGCTACAAATTGATTCAATAATTTAATTCACCTCTCATCTCTTGAATTATTCGATCTGAATTTTCTTCCATCTTTTATTCACACGATCTTGTCATTTTTCTATCATGAGAATGCCCATTGTCTTTGATGAATGCTTCGAATTAATATGACATTGATGAGCTCCATGTCGACTGCGCTTAGCAATGTTATCCCTCTCTGCATTGGCTACATCCGATTGTTGAGAAGAAGCAGATGATGGATTCCTTGTTCATAAATGTTTTAAGTGCTGTTTGTTTTGACGCAAAGCGTTGTCAAATGTTGTAAAATACCGTATTTGCGTGACACACGAAATGCAGTATTTTGCAGTGTTTTGGTCGACAAATCTAGTGACCTTTAGTGATCACGTTGTCACTTACAGTAGAAATTTCTGCGTGGTGTAATATGAGGGCTTCAATAGAACGTCTTTTATGTCAATGTATATATATATATATATATATATATATATATCACGAGAATTTAACTTCTTTTGACGTTGACAATTCATGTCATCTTTGGTATCACGCTGTCATTTTGCACAGTAGAGAGTTTAATTCTCAACATTTGGTGCTAATAAGGTTGACACATGCCAGCACTCAAGAATGGGTGGCAATTATATATGCTGGCGCCCCCACGTCAGTGTAGTAATTTTTTTAAATTTTTTTGAGAGAAGACTCGCATCACTCTATCTTGAGACGTGTCTCACTCTACCAAAAATTTATTTAAAGGATAATAAAAAAGTGAGACCCCGTTGATAGTGCAAAATTCACACGATTCATAGGGTCCATTTTTTTTTTTTTGGATTTATTGGGGAGGAGGTTGGGGATGTGGGCCCACCTCAAGTTTTCTTGACGTGAGGGACCACTCTAAAAATTATTTTAAAAATAAAAAAAATTACACTACTCGACGAGGTAATTAATAACTAGACCGCAGGATGGTGTAGGAAGTGTTACTCAAAATGATAAAGAGCTTTGGTGACTTAAAAAGACGTGGTGACCCGACAGTTTCTGAACCTGGTGAAAGTTGTCAATAGTCATTATAGCTGTTGCAGTTGGAATGTGAGTTCTATTTGGTTCTTCACAAACTGGGCACAAGGATATTATTAGAACATGGCCTTAATCATCATGGTCTCAAACGCATAATCGTTAATAAGATAAGGAAACGTAGATCATAATCAGACGGGGACAAGCTTAAAGGTCCATGCATGACTCGTGGTTAGGACTCTTACCTCTATAAGAACCTTAGTATCACGTGCCTTCGTATCTCCACTTCCACGCTTTCAAATCCACCTTCCTTGAGTCTCGAAGATCACCTTATGAGTTCCGATCCTCCCTCCAAATTCCCTTTCTAAAGATGAACATAATAGAACATGAAAGAATCACAAAACTGATGTTAGATCATAGAGAAAACAACTGAAGATAAAGATTTAAAACTTGGCTTGAGGATCTACAAAATGTTTACCAAACCTAAACGAGAAACCTTAGCTAGGTGTATTCCAAAGACTAAATTGGAGAAAAGAGCAGTACGAGTGAAGATAAAACTTGAAAGAGCTCGAGAGAGTTACGAGAACGAGAAGAGAAGAATGATATAAAAGAAAAGAAAAGGGACTTATTTAGACCCAACTCACCCCTACAATAGTGGGATAATATTTCAATATGAAGCCTTCCACTAAACCCCTTGAATCCTCGTAGTAGTAGTAGTAGTAGTAGTAGTGCTCATCATGCCATCAACATAGGCACCCTTCACTTGTCACCCGTATGACAACCACATGCGAAAAAATGATATTTTTCTCTTTCAGTTTATGACAATTTTCCTGGGTTAGTCGTCGACAACTCTATCACCCCATCTAAAACTCTGCCATTTCACCGGATCTTCAGTAGATAGCGTATCATCTAATTTCTAAAGCCTAGAATCTGGCATCTAAGACCGTATATTTTTTGTATGTTTATGTTGTATCATCAAATATCGGCTACTATTCATCGTCTATCCTTCGCTTAGACGTTGCATCGTCCAAGTCCTATCGTCTAATCCTGTGAGACTCAAGTCTGCTATCATTTCTGCTTCGTCTAAGTTCATCACCTTACTTTAACATCGTCTACCTCTATCGTCCATCTTTCCACGTCATCTAATATTCATTATCTAAGTCTCTGGTATTGTCTAAATTTCTCTCCTTCCGTCTATCATTTATTGTTTCGTGTTCATCATCCAATTTTATCATTTAACCACTTACCATTCATCATCTAACTTTATTATCTACTCCCTTCCATCTCACTCCAACTCTCATTGTCTACTTTTATCGATTAAGTGTTATACCATCTAACATCTCCATCCACGTCATCATCTAACTACCACACCTACCGTCAACTTCAACTTGGGCGAAACAACATCTAATTCTTCTTCACAGAGTCGCTACTTCATCTAACTCCTTACACTTACACTTAAACATCGTCTAAATTCACCCTTCCCATCTAACTTTCTACCTTTCATCCCCATGTCTACTTTTTGTCCTGTCTACTAAAACCTTCCACCGCAGTGTAAGGTAGCCATAAAGATGCTCATCTTCAAGGCAGACTAGTGGGTCTATGTGTAATCTATGAATATGTTAAACAGTAAATCGTCTTTACACCTGTTTGGAAAAGGAAGCATACTAGTTATGTCTTAACATTATATCCAATTGTGACTTGAACGATATATCCTAGACAAGTGTTTTTCTCCTCAAACTTCTAATTAATGGAATATATATATATATAATACGTTACTTGCTTTGCATATAAAGGATTATTGCGACATCGGTACATAAAACTCAAAGACAAAATCACAATGAGTGCATTTGGGGAGTTTCTATATATATCATTCTAAGAAACAAAAATCACAATCAAATTTAAACTTAAAGATGATCAAGATGGTTGCTACAGTTAGTTATTGCCATATATACTTGTACATGAACTACATATTAAGCAAAGAGGGGTTTTGCATATATATATATATATTCTTGTAAATTTAAGTTATTTGATGTCATACACTTAAAACCGTACGTTGTATATTATAATGCATCAGATTGTATTCCCACGCCCTACCTGGCAACTGTCCTTTAACTCAAAATGTTGTTGAACTAATACTTCCTTCAGTTGTGAAATGATAATGATACCCCTAATTAAAAAGAGAGAGAGGAGAGGAGAGGAAGATGACCACTCTCTTTTTTTCACATTTAAAATGGTAAATTCATAATTTAACAATGTTTGGCAATATTCTTATATATAATATTCTCAAAACAATTGATTAGAAGGACAAGATTATCATTTTTCCATGAATTAATCAATCAAGGGTATAATAATAATTTTGGAGGTATAATGTCATCCAAGGGTTTACTAGGGGAAGTTGTGGTCCCAAATCTTTTGCGGGCATTAATGTGAAAGGTCCTCATCTATGTACACCCATTTGGCTAAGGCTCGATCCCTGTACGTATAGGGGGGAGCTAGGTTTAATTAAGAAGGATTTACGGAAAAGACTGTAATAAAAGCAGGTTAATTAGTAGAATAGGACTTCCAAAAATACAGATGAGTGCGTGTGGGGAGTGTTATTAGTGTCAACCAAAAAAAAAACAGAAAAGAAAAGAAAAAACCAAGTTTGATGTGGGCTGGATCAACTTAAACTTAAGCTGGGCCTGCATGCCACTTCAAAGTTTGGTGTAGGCCCGCGATGCGTGGTGTCGTACTCCCATCCCCATGGCGATGCAACAGATTCTTACTCTTTTTAAAAGAAATGCCGAGTACCTTAATTAATGTGACCCATGTGAGGTATATCATGCCTATACAATCCGTAAAATGATGTAATGACTCAAAAAAACATTAAAAGATAAAAAATATACTGAAAAGTGATTAATCTACTATATTATTCATTATTTTTTTAATCATGCTTTAGGTCATCCCATCACCGTATAGACTTTACAACGGTAGGATACCTTGAAAGAGTGATAAGATATCCATTTTTTTAAGAAAAACAAAAAACAAAAACCCATTGAACTTTGGTGTTACCGGAAGTCATTAAACATACTCATAAATAACCGCAGTTGTTTTCTTCTACCAAAGTTTGTCGAACAGGTCCGGCACGAGATGAATCGTCCGTATCAGATCATATCAGTCAGATTTCGATACGACTGATCTATGATATATTATCGATACGTAATATATAATTTTTAAATATTAAAAAATTATAACAAATTTATTTTATAGACCGGTTGATTGAAAATCTCACTTTTGAACGTCAGATTCTGTGTTCGAAATGCTTTTAGAAACTTAATTTAATTTTAAGTTAAAAAATACTTAAAAATATGACAGAGGTAAGATTTAAATAAAGAATACTCGATTTAAACCGCATACTAACTAATCAATCAAGATAAAAGATTATTTAAGTTTTTTTATTTTATAATATATATAATATTTTTTTATCTTAATATATAACGATACTGATCCACACCGTGTCGTACTAATAAAAAATATCAATGCAGCGGATAAGAACGAGACTTCAAACCTTGGATGTTACTACTACTACTAGTCGTGATAAACGAATGGGAACCGTCCCTGCACTTTCCTGCTCTCCCTTCCAAGGCTCCAACTCTTCCACAGCTTTAATTGTTTGTAGGGAAGCAGACAAGAGTACCTTGGCTGAGAGCAACAAATTAAGATGGCATGCCATGACTGGGTCCTTGCTAATTAAGGGGTCCTCATTCGTCCGTCCAGTTCCCATCCTATTAATTGAGAGGACAGTCAAATCGTCCGATGGCTTTAAAAAAAAGGTTTTTTTTAGGTAAACCCCTGAAGTATAGTGTATATGTGAAAACCGCCTAGCTATATACAGTGAATATTGAATATACCCGCAAAAAATTTTCTGTATAATCTGTTATATATATAGATGTATACAGATCTCTTACCGTCAGTGTTCATCTATTTAGCTCAACTGGAGTTGAGTAAAGACTTATCCGAAGGAGGGAAAAGTCTATCTCACCCTTAATAATTAAGACGTTGAATTTATGATCTTCTTTCACCATATATATATACCATGTGGAGAGGGATCATCCACGGAGCAGCCGATCTTGCCGTCACGGTGGGAGAGAGAGATCTTGCTCATGCAAATTAAGAGAGAGAGAGAGAGAGAGATGCATGATTTTGGGAAGAAAATATATAGTTTTAAGCAATTAAGAGTACTACGGGGGGTGGTAATTAATATCCTAGCAATTGCTTTCCTAATTACTCAAGAGTACTATTATCTTTTATGAGGCGATGGCTAACTTAGAAGGAGATGTACGTGGAAAGTTTTATTGAAAACTTTTTAAGGCCAGACGTATATCGCAGTGAATAATTAATATGATGATTCTATAAAGGGTATATATCATCAGTCCAATGTACAGAGGACTTGAGAGCGGTGTATAATATATATCCTAGCAAATTAAGAAGCTCGCGTCCGTGTCGTTGGCCTGGTCATCCTCTCATATGCATATATCCCGGTCGCCGTCGCCGGGGAGAAGGATCAGACCGGGTCCAATCTGGGCAGCTAATCGGTGGTGCGTGGGTGAGGGCCAGCAATAAAGACGGAGGATGCCATGCATCCATGCATTGCATGTGATCGAGGAGGAGATCGATTTAAGGGAAGGTTAAAGGAGGGAGGGGGAAGACGTACGTACATCCGCCATCCATCATACCATGGAGAGACGCCTCCCTCGTCTCGATCAAGCTGCATGCTGGTCAATGTCAACGGATACATCTTTCAAAAAAAAAATCCCTGTACCTCTCTGTCTCTGTCTCTGGCCAGCCAACATGAGAGAACCTTTCCCAGGACGTAAGCAAGAGAAATTAAGACTCTCCTTGAGAAGATATTTATATAAATGCATGCCATTAATGAAGATAATTAAGCAAGCATGTGCCCAAATGCATGATCTTCTTCAGGTCCCGACCCGTCGTTCTAAAGGGTAATATTTTGTATACCGAATTCAGTACATAAAATCATGTCAAAATATAAGGATCGATCTCATTGACCTAAAAAAAAGTTGAAAGTACTCTCGGCGCAAAAAATTACGTCGTACGACGTATTTTTTCAGACATTAAATACGAAGTACGTTTAACAAAAAAAAAGTACGAATAAAATATTTTATAGAATAGTGAAATATTTTATATATAAATAAAATATTTTGTTACGAGAATAAAATATTTTATTTGACTTCAAAAATAAACGAATAAATTTTTTCTACAAATGAAATATTTTGTTACGTAAACGTAACATTTATTATAAAGATAAAAGATTACATAAATAGAACATTTTATTACGTAAACGTAACATTTGTTATAAGGTTAATTAAAACATTACATAAATAAAATATTTTGTTATAAAAATTAAACTTAACAAAATATTTTAATTCTATATCAAATATTTTATTCGTGGAATAAATTATTTCACTCTTTTATAAAATATTTTATTTATGTAATTTTTTGTTGAATGCACTCCATATTTAATATCCAAAAAATACTTTATATATACGGGTCTGACCTGGACGTTCTTTTTTGCGCAGAGAGATTTCTTTCAACTTTTTTTTGACCAACAGAATTAACTATTACATTTTGATATGACTTTGTGCATCGAATTAGATGCACAAAATATTACTCATTCTTGAAATATCCCATGATGTTGGATGGAAACTAATCAGATGACAAATTTGAAACCATTCGAGGAATGTACTTGATCGATGTAACTGCTCAGTTTCTTTGAAGAAGAAAGACGTACCTAACTCAGAGTGGCTAAAATATATGAAATTTAGAAAATGAGGTACATAAAATTATCAACTTTTAATATCTACGATATCTTTTGGGGTGTAGAATAATCAATCACTGGATTTTTAATATAAATTACTGGATCTATATATAACTTGCTATGAGTCCCATTATGAATACACATAATGTCATATGAATATATCTGAAATAATAATTAATTTATCGAGTGCTATAGTAAGTGTTTTTTCGTACAACTAATCACACTTATAATGCGGTTTTCTCTATGGTTTTTGTGAAGTCAGAGAAAAAAAAATATATGCACGGCACAAAAGACACTTATTTTTCACATTGGACTATTGGAGGAATATCAATTCTTGAGACTTACAAAAGTCAAGTTCGTGCCCTCGTCTAACTTTTATGGCATTGCGGACACGAGTGGGAGCCCGTGGAAAAAAAAATATGTGTACGTGACTAATAAAATACACATATTTGACCTCCCCGTCTCCCTGGCCGTTTGCTAATCCTCGGCAACATATTCCCCCCTTCCATCAAAATAACGTTTCCGCGTTCAGACTGCTTCAATTCTCACCTGTAGTGACGTGGACTAATAAAAGAATTCTTTTTAATGACTAATGAAAGAATAGTCTCCATTTGACTCGGTCGAGGAGATAATAAGAGACATACATAGAGATATATATTTTTTGAGAGTCCATATATATATATATATAATTATTAATGACTAATGAAAGAATAGTCTCCATTTGACTCGGTCCAGATAATAAGAGACAGAGAGATATATATTTTTTGAAAGTCCATATATATATATATATATCTCCATTGATGACCTTGACGAGGGAGGCGTCGTGCGTGCTTGATACGGCATGCGCGCTGGTCTTCCTGTTCCATTATTTTGATTTCCTTTAATTATTTTATTTTGAAATAAAGTGAGTGGGCCCACCGAAAGGCCATATATGATATATCAATCGATTCAATCTATCTATCAACCGATCTATATATAGAAAGTGCGGCCGGAGGCTCCTCCATGGCGGAAGCAATCCACTCCTGCTTTCGAATTGCGGCTTCGATCGAATTCTTCCTCCCGACGGGGCTTTACGACCAATATTTTTTGTGTAGGTCTTTCCGCCTCTCTCTCTCTCTCTCTCTTAATTTTTCTGTCCCCAATCTGTATCTCTATGTTTGTATGACAACGAGTGAATATCATGATATCTAAATTTATATTTGATTAATAATTAAATTATTTGTCAGATATTTTATTTACATAATTATCAAATTAATATAATTTTAAATTTAATTCAAATTTTAAATAAATAATTATTAGATGTATTTAGAGACGAGTCATATGAGCCGTGTAAGAGTATAGTACGTTATTTTCTTAAAAAAAATAGTGAAAATTAATTTTAATTTATGAGATATTATCAAAAGAAGATTTCATCTTAAAAAATAAGAGATAACTTATCGAGTAGGTGTAAATGGAGTTCTTATTTTGAAATCATAATTTGAGATAAAAAAGATAAAAAAATAATCAAATAATATATTAAGATTTGAGTGAATTATATATATAATATATGCATATTTGGAATTTTATCTAAGAGTTCATATTCGATGATAATATCTAACACGGATATTTTAACATATGAATTCGTATCCGACTAATAATCGGATATTTGATATCCGATATCCGATTAAATTGTCTATCAAATAATTTATTTAGATAACTATTTAATTAAATAAATATAAATATAAATATAATTTAAATTTTAAACGAATAATTATCCCACCTAATACCTACCAGTGTTACTTATATTTTTGTCTCTTATCCATGTTTTGAAAATTGCCTTTTTCAAGAACTTTTTTACAAAGACTTAATTTGAGAGACGTATTTATTGTGTTTTGAAAATGTATGTCCAGCCCCCTAGTTGTTCACAAACGGACATGACGACCTTGACCTACCGGTGTAGCCGCCTCCGCCTCCTCTGCTTCTTCTTTCTCGTCACTGCAACGGTCGTCCGCCCCGCCATGCAAGTTTATACTCCGGAGGAGGAGGTCCAGCTCCAGGCCCTGACCGCCTTCAGGGACTCCATCACAGAAGACCCGCTGGGGGCCCTGGCTGGCTGGACGGCCGCAGCTCACCACTGCAGCTGGCCGGGCGTCTCCTGCGACCCCTCCAACACCACCGTCCTCTCCATTTCCCTCCCTGAGAAGAAGCTCGGCGGCACCATCTCCCCCTTCATGGGCACCATCTCCACGCTTCAGCTCCTCAACCTGAGCTACAATTCCTTCAATGGCACCCTACCGTCCCGGCTCGGGCTCTGTTCGGAGCTCGTCTACATCGACGTCTTTGACAACCTCCTCTCCGGCGACATCCCCAAGGACCTGGGGAATCTGAAGAAGCTCGGGAGCTTGAACTTGGGGAGGAACTTCTTCAACGGAAGCATCCCCAGCAGCATCTGCAACTGCACGTCTCTGTTCGAACTGGGTTTGAACACCAACAACCTCACTGGTACGATCCCATCAGATGTAGGCAATCTGGTTAATCTTCAGAGATTTGTAGCCTACAGAAACAAACTAGTTGGATCCTTACCAGCATCGTTATGGAGGTTGACACGCATGCAAATTTTGGATTTGTCCATGAACCAGTTGTCTGGCACTTTATCTCCTCAGGTTGGAAACTTCTCAGAGTTATCTATCCTCCACCTCTTTGAGAACCGGTTCTATGGACCCATCCCACCAGAACTGGGGCGTTGCAGAAACCTCACTAAATTATCCATGTCCGACAATGGGTTTACAGGGAGCATCCCGCAAGAACTTGGAGAACTGATAAACCTGGTTGGATTGTTCTTGTACTTGAACATGTTGTCATCAACCGTCCCTGCTGCATTATCCCATTGCAGGTCTCTGATCTGGTTGGCTCTTTCTGCCAATGAGCTGAGTGGGAGCATACCACCTGAGTTAGCATCATTGAGTTCTCTCATGCTTTTATTTCTCCATGGTAATAGATTGACGGGGGGGATCCCTCCATCCTTGATGAACTTGACAAATTTGGAGGTGTTGACCCTGTCTGTCAACAACCTGACAGGTAGACTTCCTCCAGACATGGGCTCGCTCTACAAATTAGAGTTCCTGGCAGTCGACGCCAATGCCCTACATGGGCCCCTCCCTTCCAGTTTAGCCAATTGCACCCGTCTTACTTATGCATCATTCGGCGGCAATCGGTTTACAGGGAAGATCCCTCTGGGCTTGGGAAGGCTGCAGAACTTGCAACACTTCTCTGTTAACCAAAATCAGATGTCTGGGGGAATACCTAGCAGTCTATTCAATTGCACAAAGCTCGACACTTTGGGCTTGGAAGTAAACAATTTCGGTGGGATTCTGAAGCCCCAAATCGGAAAGCTAGCCAATTTGAAGTACTTGCATCTAGCAGTAAATGCATTCTCAGGGTCAATTCCGCGGGAAATCAGCAACTTGACAGTGCTGATAGGCTTGACAATGGGAAAAAACAAATTTTCCGGCCAAATCCCCACGGAAATATCAAAGCTCTCACTCCTTCAATTGCTTTACCTTGGAGTGAACTCTCTAGAAGGTGTGATCCCCGAACAACTGTTTGAATTGGAGAAGCTCAGTATTCTCAAATTGCAGCAGAATAAGCTCACTGGATCCATACCAGACAATATATATAAACTCCGAAGCCTTTCCCGCCTGGACCTCCATGGAAACCAACTCAGTGGCCTTATTCCCAGAGGCTTCAAAGATCTTAAAAATCTGCTTTCGGTGGATCTTTCTCAGAATCAGCTGGTTGGAACTATATTTGGTCCAGTGATCATGGGCATGAAGAGCTTGCAGTTGTATCTCAACCTATCCAACAATCTGCTCCAAGGTTCTCTCCCCACTGAGATTGGTGGGCTAGAAATGGTGCAGGAGATTGATATTTCTCACAACAATCTCTCTGGAGGCATTCCACAATCACTTGGAGGGTGTAAGAACCTTCGTTCCCTTGACCTTTCGGCAAATATATTGTCGGGCCAACTTCCCACTGAGATATTTCCTCCTTTTAGTGGACTCACTAGCTTGAATCTTTCCAGCAATAAGTTGGTAGGGGAGATTCCAGTAGGTATAACTGAGATGAAACAACTTACATCTCTCGATCTTTCTCAAAATGGGTTTGAAGGAGCAATCCCAAAGAGTTTGGAGAACCTCACCAGTTTAACATACCTCAACCTCTCTTTCAACCAATTACAGGGTCCTATCCCAGAAGGTGGGATTTTTAAGAACTTGAAACCTTCAAGTCTGGATGGAAACCTTGCACTATGTGGAGCCAAAATTCATGTTCCCTGCTACAACAAAAGGCACCATAATTATTCAAAGAAGGCCCTCTTGGCGATTGTGTTGCCATCCTCACTGGGTCTACTCTTGCTCTTGCTACTTGCTTTTATTGTCAAGAAAAGGTGTCAAGCAAGGAGATGTCCAGAAGATAATATCCGGGATTTAGAAGAACAACTAAGATCAGCACAAGGTTTGACGAGATTTACAGAGGAAGATTTGCATATTGCTACTGAGTTCTTCAAGGAAGAGAATGTGATTGGAAGTAGTAGCCTAAGCATTGTTTATAGAGGAAGGCTTCGGGATGGTGGGAGACTTGTTGCTGTGAAGAAGCTGAACCTGCAGCAATTCCCATCAAAGTCTGATAAATGCTTCTTCACAGAGTTGAAGACCCTAGGATACCTAAAGCATAGAAACTTGGTTAAAGTGGTGGGTTATGCCTGGGAGTCTGGCAAATTAAAAGCCCTTGTACTGGAATTGATGGAGAATGGTAGTCTAGAAAATGTAATACATGACACAAGGTTGGATAGGTCGAGATGGAAGGAGGTCCCTGAAAGGCTGAGGGTATGCATATCGATTGCTAATGGCCTGGTTTACCTGCACTATGGTTATGACTTCCCTATTGTCCACTGTGACCTGAAGCCAGCCAATATCCTCCTAGATCAAGAATGGGAGGCTCATATCAGTGACTTTGGAACAGCTCGGATGCTTGGCATTCATTTGCAAGACATTGGGGGGAGCTTGTCCACTTCCTATGCACTACAGGGAACCATAGGCTACTTGGCACCAGGTAACAAACTCTCTGTTTCCTTTTCGTGGCCCTTTTAAAGGAGTTATTTTGAATTCCTTCTCTATATCTAATAGAAGGCTCACCTTATCACTTAACATCTCTGTGGGGGACTAATGTGTTTCTTCTCAGAGTTTGCATATATGACGAAGGTGACACCGAAGGTGGACACATTCAGCTTCGGCATTGTCATCATGGAGTTCCTCACCCGAAGGAGGCCAACGTCAGTGGAAGGAATGGATGGCCATCCCTTGGCACTACCAGAGTTAGTGGCAGAGGCACTTGCTGGTGGAGTTGACAAGGTCCTGCCTGTGTTGGACCCAGATATGGAGCTCACAAGCCCCGGGGATGTGCAGATGGCTGTGACGCTCCTTGAGCTCGCCGTTTCATGCACGCAAGCAGAAGCTGATGCCAGGCCAGACATGAACGATGTCCTCTCCTCCCTATTGAAGCTGAGAGCAGGGCTGCAGTGATCAATAGGACCGCATGCAACCGGTTCAGCTTCAAACTACAATGATAGCTCTTATGATCTCTGCAGCATGTACTAGATAAACAAGCCTATGCTAGTAATTTCATGTTCCTTTGTTCAACCACAAAACTTAGTTTGGATTTGGTGTTTGCAGTGTGAAAAACTAGTGTCTATAGATTTATGTACACTTCTTGGAACATGTAATAAGCTTTTACTTCTGGTCTGTCATGTTCAAGTACTGTTACCGATGTGGCCAAGCTTGCCAGTGGTGGAATAGCACTAGTAGATGGTATAGAAACCCCCTTAGTAAACTCCATCTTGCTAAAGTACATGTGCCTCGTCAAAGTAGATGATGATTAATGCTGTCATGTGGACCTCCCAAGTTATTGATTTCATAAAACTTCTGCATGCCAGCGTTAGAGGTAATCTGTCAGCAATCTCAGAGGCACGGAAGCAATCTGGTGATTGTACCTGACTTAATTTTGTTTGTGGTCGCTGAGCAGATAACCAACAAGATTAGATTTCAGATTAGATTTCAGATTGGGAGTGTTAACAAGGAATGGGTCTCTCATTTGTGCATCTTTTTGCCTTTCTTGGGGAGGATATAATCTATATTGGGTTGGTTTTTGTATCGGAGAGTTTTTGTTCTTTCTCCATTATTACTTGTAAATCCTGTTTTCTCTAGTTATGCAGATAGTGGTATTATCCACTTAATGGGAAAAAAAAACTGCGCCTTCTTTTCTAGGGATTAGCACTGTGTGTAAAACTAAGTTCGTTATCACCGCCTCACTTTGAAAACGGTTTATCCCTGTGTCAGCTTAAAGTTAACTCAGCGATAACTTTGTTTATGATTTGTTCGAGACTTACCGTTAATCAGCTTAGGAAAAAGGTTAATCATGGATTATCTCGGGGTTTCAAAATCCACCCCCGAAGGTGAGTTAATCCTATCTCTCTCCCTCTCCATTAATTAATGCAATAATTATTTCTCCCTCTCTCCCCTCATTAATATTACATCTCTCCCCCTCTAAGTTTTTTGTAATTAATGCTCTCTCTCTCTCTCTCTCTCGATAGAAAGTTTATGTTTAATAACTTTTATCATTGTTAAATTTTTAGTTGGTAATATTAAATATATTTTTATTAAAAATTGTATTATTGTGAAGGTAAATTTATCATGTAGAATCTATTAAAAATATTTATAAGATTTAAAAATAAAGATATTAAAATCACTAGTAACTTTTAAAAATAATTGTGATTTTTATATTTTAATTAGTGAGATTAATGATGTTATTTATAAAAAATTATTTTCATAGTATATTTAATTTATAAAATATATTAAAAATATTTAAAAAGTAAGATAAAATATAAAATTTTAAAGATAAACAATAACATAAACTCATAATTAATGTCAATTTTGACTTTTGAATTTTAATTGGAGAGATTATTGTTGTTATTTGTCAAATAAAATTTATTTTCATGGTATATTATATTTATAGAATATATTCAAAATAATTAAAAAATAAGATAAAATAAAATTTTAAAGATAAATAGTAACACAAAACACGTAATTAATGTTGTTTTTGACTTTTAAATTTTAATTAGTGAGATTGTTGATGTTATTTATCAAACAATATTTATTTTCATGGTCTATTATATTTATAAAATATATTAAAATATTTAAAAATTAAGATAAAATAAATATTTTTAAAGATGAACAGTAACATAAACTCGTATTAATACCATTTTTTACTTTTAAATTTTAATTAGTGAGATTATTGATGTTATTTATCAAAAATATTAATTATGTTATTTATCAAAAATATTTTTATTTTTATGATATATTTAATTTGTAACATGTTTTAAAATAAAAATAAAATAAAACTTTTTAAGATGAATAGTAACTTAAATTAGCAATTAATGCGTGTGAGGGACACAGAGTGACTAGAGAGAGAGGGGAGGGGAGAGAGGAAATGAGAGATATATTAAGAAATTTAAAAAGATATATAAATATAATATTTTATTTATCATTATTATCGGGTTAACTTATTACTTATCAAATTATACTAGATTAAAAAGTAAGTTAGCCTATCTCCTTATTCTCAGATTAACTGTCCTCCTATCAAATTAAAAATAAGTTAACTCTGATTATTTTAATCAGATTTAATCTAACTCCGTATAGACTTCAACTTTCCTGATCACAGCAATTAGGTCATCTTTAGTCACCTATTGAAATGATGGTAACAAGCCGTACCAAAGGCATTAGGCCCTCGCAACCTATTCACCTCTGTCTCGAAAACTACATCCTTGATTTTTCTTTCTGAAAAGGACAGATTCAGATCAGAATCTAGCCATTCACCAAGTCTGGGCAGTGCTCCTTCTAAACATATTTCATATCGACGAACACCTTTTGAATTTCTTCACACAGTCTCTACTGTGTTGCACATCTATATCCGATAGATGTTCAGCTCCCTTTTATCTGGCATTAATTAGCCACAGTATGGTGAAGTAGATGTATTCTTGTCACCTTCTTTCAGTACTGTTCTTTAGCTCTTTGGTTTTATCCAATCTCATATCTGTCCACACCCATTCTTGATGTTCTCCCTGGACTTCCAGAAGTTCATTCTTGTATTCAGCTGTCCGGTCATCTGGTTCCTCTCTCAGCTCTCCTGCTCCTTTTTCTACCGAAGAATCTTACCCTTTTTTTTCCCCCAAGAAGAGAATGGGTGGCGATAGTGCATTGCTCTTATTGATTGGTGCAACAGAATGACGCCTCATGGGCTTGCAGGTGCAGGCAGGAGGGTGGGGGGAGGTCATTGTCAATTTGAATTCTTACATGTTTTTCACATATTCCGTACATTCCTTTATCGTTTAAAAAAAGAGCTATCTTGTGAGAATATTCTTAAAATATCTGACGCGGATGTCCTTTCTGCACAGAAAGAGTTTTTTCACTTTTTTTTGGGCCAATAGGATCAATATGAAGCATTACTCTTGTGCACCGGATGCAGTGCACAAAGCATTACTCTTCAATATGAAGCCTTTCACTAAACCTCTTGAATTCTCATAGTACTGGTGCTCATACTGCCATCAACATACACACCCTCCACTTGTCGCCCGTCTGAAAACAGCATGCGAAAAAATGATATTTTCCTCTTTCAGTTCATGACAATTTTCCTTGACTAGCTGCTGACAACTCTATCACCCCATCTGAAACTCTGTCATTTCACCATATCTTCCGTAGATAGTGTATCATCTAATTTCTAAAGCATGAAACATATCATCTAAGATCGGATATTTTGTCTGTCTCTGTATCACCTAATATCGGCTACTGTTCATCGTCTATCCTTCGCCTATCTTCACTTAGACGTTCTATCGTCAAGTCTTATCATCTAAGACTCAAGTTTGTTATCTATTTATGCTTCGTCTAAGTTCATCACCTTACTTTAACATCGTCTACCTCTATCGTCCATCTTTCCACATCGTATAATATTTATCATCTAAGTCTCTGGTATCATCTAAGTTCTCCCCTTCTCTCTGTCATCTATTGCTTATTGTTCATCATCCAATTATAGCATTTAACCACTTACCATTTATCATCTAACTTTATTGTCTACTCCCTTCCATCTAACTCCAACTTATTGTCTACTTTTACCAGTTAAAGTGTTATACCATCTAACATCTCCATCCACACCATCATCTAACTTCTATGCCTACCGTCAATTACAACTTGGACGAAACAACCTCTAATTCTTCTTCACATAGACGCTATTTCATCTAACTCCTTGTACTATAGACGAAACGTCGTCTAAGTTCACATTTTCCATCTAACTTTTTACCTTTCATCCTTATGCCTACTTTTTATTGCCTTCTATCACTTATCACCTAACTTCCATTCCTTCCATCTAAGTCTCTCCGGTCCCTTCTCACGACGCTAGGCGTTTCCTTGGGCACTCGACGAAGAAGAGGCCAGCCTTGACGTGTTACAGGTAATGGGTCTCTCCCCTCGGCCCCCACAGAGCTCAGAGATACAGCGCATATCCCCCTTGCATCCCCCTAGATGCTTGCTACCCGAACGTCCTACTCACACCGCTACTCGCAAAAGCGGTTTCGGAAGCCTCGTGCTCCTCGAGGAAGAACCCTATCCCCTTCAGAAGCAACATCTATCTCCTCGACGTCTCCAAGAGTTCTCAGCCTCCTTGAGAGCTAATGATCTCTACGGTTCTTATTTCTACTTCCTGTTGCTACGATGGGATGTTGACTGTATGGGCCAGGGATGACTGTTCATGTACGATTTGGTATCCTCGTTTTCCATGTAATGTGGTATGGTACGAATCAATATCCTATGTTCCAAAAAAAAAAAAAGTCTTCCACCTATTTTTTAACTTAACATCTATTTTTTGTCCATCGCCCAAATCTTTTGTCAACTTCTACACATCATCTAACTTCTTCTATCATCTACCTTTCAACTCTATCATTTAACCATCATTTTTACCACCATTTCCATACGCTCCATCCACCTTTTCCTGTATATCTCCTGAACTTTACCTGACTGACTCAAAACATCTACGTGGGCTGATCTATAAGATTCTAAAGGAAAAATCTGATATATATATATATATATAATTTGATTCTTATTAAGAAAATTTTAACATATTTTAATTTTTCTAAAATTTGAGATGTTACACCACGCACATGACCTCGGGGATATTAAGTACTTCTAGACCAAACACTTAACTAATAAAAGGAAAAATATTACACTACTCACCTCCTTTTGGCGTCGTTCTGCCGGCATTCCTCCTCTCCGGCTTATCCTCAATGGTTTTCACTCAGACAGGGCCAAGCAATTTTTGGGGGCAATCAACAAAACCTGTGACTTTCAGTAGTAAACTTGCGACCTTTTTTTTGGTGCTGAGAAACATCCATGGCACATAATTGACCCACAGTTGAATGAGAGCGATAAGGAGCACGACCCACAGAAGAAAAAGGGAAAAAAATACAATGAGCATTGAGGAGGAAGACTCATTATGGGGCTTCATGTGGAAGTAAAAGGGAGATCCTAATATATACCTCATGCAGGCATGCATACAAGCAGCATAACAAGTCCTGCAATCATCAGAAGAAAACTGCTTTGACGATACTCTGTAAAGGCCACTTGAGATTATCACTCATCAACATTGGTGCATATGGTCATTTGAAAGCATGTAAATCAATGCATAATCGGCCGAAAACCTGTCAGAAATACTAAGCGGGTGCTGAAATAGGGAGTTCAAATGGATAAATCATATCCCTGCTCTGATCCACAAAGTTGACATCAAATGCTGTGTGGGGCAATGCCGATCATGTTTTTCAGTAGCATCCTCAAATCACCGAGAAGCGTATTTGATAAGGATTGCCTCAGGAAATCATGTTGGTTTCTCTAATTGACACCACAAAGTTTGAATCGTGCAAAACAAGTGAAGCATCCTGCTGGATACCTTCCTTTCAAAAAGAATATATGTACAGCTGCTGCAAAAATAAAAGTTCAAAAAGACCCATGGAACGATACAGATGCCCAAAGTCCGAAAATGGGGCCATGAAGGAACAATACATCCCCCCTCCTGAGCAAAAATGATGATCAGAATGTTCTTTTATCCCGTCATTATGCTACGCAAAACTTCTAATAGAAACTCAATCCGTGGATACCTCGTCTCCGCTTTTTACCATATAGTCTAATATACACCAATCTCTTGCTGCTCCATTTCCACCAAATTGGTCCGAGTATGTTCCGTCTCCCTTTCATATCCTTTTCTGAGTAAGGAACAAAATTGCATTAGTGAGATATAGATTTCCCTGAAAAAGAGAAGCAGTAAAAGTAAATGGTTAAAGAAAACACAAAATTTCATCTGAATGTAGCGGATTTCCTCTACATGCTCTTTAGCACAGCAGAAACCCATTAGCAAATTACAAAACAAAGCAGAATGACCACGTTTCACAAATCCTTCACCCACGATTCACAGAGCCTGTACAAATTTCCTTTACTAGTACCACACAATGTGGTCCAGGATAGCTTGCTACGAGGTTGGTATCCTTTTCTTGAGAAAAAAAATCTCTGGAACTCGACAGGAAGACATGTATGGGTCCCATAAATGATCTTCTGCAATTTATGATTACGTCAATGATAATTTAATTTTCTCATAGAGCCATTTGCATAACATTTCCATCAACTCAAAACATGAATAGCAGGGAATAAATTGTCACTGCCCATTCAATGTTTTCCCTTGATCATATTTCTGGTTCACAAACCCTCAAACAACACATGGATCAAAATAAGTTCCCTGGTTTTGGGTTGCAGAAAGAGGACTACTGTCATAATCTTCTATCACCCAAGGATCCAACTGCTGTTGAACTTTTTCATTCTCCATGGGTAACAAGGTTTTACTTATTTTGGTCTTCCCTTTTCACAGTTTTAACTGTGGATACCTTACCATAGCAACTTCAACATGAAATCCCTGCCTCTGATGCCTTTTGTCTCCACTCCCTCATTGCACCAACATCCCCAGTTGCGGGCTCGATTTCAAATGACCCTTGTGCAAAGATCAACATCAGCAAGGTCGATATGCTCACCCAAATTCTGGGAATAAAGAAGATGGTAAACTTCGTTTATTTTCCACACTATCAGGCACTGCTGACATAAAGATACTGTTAGGCCTAGCTGCGAGCGCATGACAATATGCAGAGTGAGCCAATTGTGGGAACTCAAGTCAAGTTTTCTTGAGGTCAAGAGGCCTTTCATGACTGGTTACTTCGTGCAAGGATGAGGATTGTACTCCCCAATCAATTGAGTAACTAGTTTCTTTTCTTGTTGTTCAGAGGAATCATGCGTTCAAGGTCCAGAATTTCTAAGTCCTGGATGGGGCCACCATTAGCCGTTCTCTTCCTCCTTGGCAGCAGGAGGCCAGTCTGCAGGGCTCAAAAAAATGTATATATACCGCAATGGGTGGAGGGCCATGGGCCACCACCAGGTCCCCTTGCAAGATTTAACTCCTAGACATCTATTTTAGAGTTCCTCAAATAGTTCTCCAGTGTAGAAGAAGACAAAGCCCTTTGAGGACCAATGGGTGGAGGGTCATGGGCCACCACCCTTGCAAGATTTAACTCCTAGACATCTATGCCATGGTCATCAAAGGGCTTTGTCTTCTTCCACACTGGAGAAAGGGATCGAACCTTTTAACAATTCAGAAGATTTTGTGACAAAAGTGGGAGGAATGAAGCAACAGGAATAAGACTTCAAACCAGCAGATGGGAGGGGGGATACTTTTGCTATGGGACAACAACACTCTTACTTGCACAAGAATTTCTAAGGGCAGGTTTTGCTTCTCACTTCTCAGCAGACTTTGTACACAAGAAGGATGGATTTTCCTGGACCTTCACTGGTGTTTATGGACCAAAAGATAATGCGAAGACTGAATACTTTTCCAAACTGAAAGATTTATATCACACAAGTCAGCCTGGTGCATAGGGGGTGACTTTAATGCAGTCAGCCAGGAGAAAGATGCAATCAAAACAACTGGTCACCTGAAATGGAAGCTTTTGGGGAATGGTTACAGTTGACAAAGCTGATGGACGTTGAGGTACAAAATTCCTATTTTACTTGGTCATTGTACGGCAAAATCAAAGTTAGATAGATTCCTCACTTCCATTGAATGGCACCGGAAGTTTACCTCATGCTCTGCTAGGGGTTTACCTCGGCTCATTTCAGATCATGTGCCTTTGATGCTATCTACTACCTCCAGCATTAACAGTAACACCATGCTCTTTAGATATGAGATAGGCTGGTCTACTCATGATGGTTTCACGAATCTGGTCAGGATTTGGTGGAATACTGACCCCAATGAAATATTTGCTTGCTTATCTTTTGCTAAGAAACTCAAATGGGTCAGATCAGATGAGGGAATGTAGTAAAGACACTTACGGGGCAGCTGCTAAAATCAGACAGGATCTTCTGCTGTTAATTGAAACTTTTGACATAAAGGATGACCAAGGTTGCTTATCTAATGAAGATAGAGCACACTGGGAGAAGGTTGAAAGGCAATATGATGAGTGGGCATGTAGAGAAGAGATGAAATGGAAGCAGAGGGCAAAGGAAACCTGGTTGAAGAAAGGGGATAATAGAACATTCTTTCACACCATGGCTAGTGTGAAGAAAAGAAATATCATGGTACATTCTATAAAAGTTGGTGAAAACACTGTTCAAAAGGGAAATGATTTGAACACAGCTGCGGTAAATCACTATTCAGCATGGAGATTTGTAAATCACCTGGACCAGATGGCTTCCCCCTGGGTTCAGCACTTTTGGGATTTTATCAGGGAGGACCACATGGCAGTAATGAGGGAGTATGAGAATCATCCTTGGGGAATTAAGGGTTTTAATTCAACCTATGTGGCCTTAATTCCAAAGAAGGAAAATGCAGATCAAATAGGTGATTACAGGCCCATTTCACTGTTGCATGGAAGCTACAAGATTCTTCCAAAATCCCCAGCCACTAGGCTTAAAGGTGCTATTTGGAAACTGGTCAATGATACACAATCAGCTTTTATACAAGGGACATACATCTTACTTCTTAGACAATTTTATGGCAACTAATGAATGCATCTTTGATCAGAAATCTAGAAGGAAAAATGCATGATCTTCAAAATTGACTTTGAAAAGGCTTATGACAGGATCAGCTGGAGGTGTTTATACACAGTCATGCATGGGATAGGCTTTCACCCAAAATGGACAGGGTGGATTAAAAGTATTGAAAGAGCCAAATTCTCAATTCTACTCAATGATACCCTATGTGGTTTCTTTGGGAGCTCGACGAGGATTAGACAAGGGGACCGCCTTTCCCCTCTTCTCTTTGTACTGGTTGGGCAAGTCTCGAGTATGATGTGGAAGAGAGATTCTACTGTTGGTCTCACCGAAGGAATAAAATTGGCCAGATCCGAGGAACAGGTTAGTCACCTCCAATATGCTGATGATACTCTTTTATTTTCGACTACTAAGCATGACAAGGTAGCCAATTTGAATCAGCTTCTCAAGATGTTGAGGCCACCGCAGGTCTGAAGATAAACTTTTCAAAAAGCAACTTGGTTGGAATCCATGTCTTAGAAGAAAGGAAGGACTACATTACTCAGATGATGGGTTCACAATGGGCATCATTCCCAATAAAATACTTGGGTCTACCTTTGACGGAAAGCATAATAAGATGGTCTGACTAGGATACAGTAGTGAAGAAATTTGACAATAAAAGACAAGGAATGAAAGGCAAAGTCTTATCTGCAGGGAACAAGTGGATTTTTTCAAAGGTTTGTATAATTTATATAATCTGCCAATTTATTTCTTGACCCTTTTCAAAATACCAGTGAAGTTTTGTAAGAAACTCGAGTTAATTAGGGCAGCCATTTTCTGGAAAGGCAAGGGACCACAAGAACGAGGACTACATTTAATCAGATGGAAAAATGTATGCAAAAGCAAGGACGGGGGGGGGGGGGGGGAGTAGGACTGACCCTCTTTGATATCACTAATAAAGCTATTTTGATCAAATGGCTATGGACGGTGGAAAGAGAAGATCAAGCTTTGTGGATCAGATTGGTCAGGCGTAAATACTTTTAGGGAGAGGATCGCTGGATAGAGCCTTAAATCTCATTCAGCTAATTCCCCATTATGGAAAAGTATCTGCAGCAATATAGATTTTTACAAATGCTGTACAGAAATTGGGTTAGGGAATTGCCTTCTCAACCGGTCTTGGGAAGACCCTTGGGTGGAGAACATACCTCTGAAGGACAGGTTTCCTAGACTATATGACATCACTTGCTCTTCTCAACAAACAGTGGGCAGATTACACCAAGGTGCACAATGGGACCTCACTTTCTACGAAGCTGCTGACTTCTTTGAACTAATCTCTACACTTCACAGTGTCAATATCAAGCAGGACATCAGTGACAAAAGGATATGGAGATGGGAGGAGGAAATTTTCTCTGTCAAATCAGCTACCAAGTTGCTATCTCGGGGAGGAGCTAGAGTAAACTGGTGTAACACTGTTTGGAACAAAAATCTGCCTATTAAAATCAGAATTTTCTTGTGGAAAATAGTTTGGCAATGGCTCCCAACTTGTGACAGACTGAAAGGTCTGAAGCTGCACACCTTGAGAAATAGCATTTTCCATGGAGACTTTGAGGAAACAATCATTCACCTTTTCCTCACCTGTGGAATTGTTAAATCGGTTCAGTTTGGAGACAATTCTTCAAACTTATGGGAGCTTCTTGGACCGCATGTAATCATATCACTAACCTGATGTTACAAAGTAAGGTTCTTAATCCAGCAAAGCAAGATGAGGAGATTTGGGTGATGTGTTGACCGGCCTTTCTGTGAGCAATTTGGAAGGAAAGGAACAGAAGAATTTTCAAAAGAGAATTCAGGCAACCAGTTGAAGTGATCTAAAGTTGCATTTATCTCATAAAGAATTGGCATTATGGCAGCACTATCAGGGGCTTTTGTCTGCTAAGCAAAATGCGCAACTGGAGGGCTTATCCTGTAACTGGGTAGGATTTTTGCAATTGGGAGGGAGTTGCATATGATCACTATGGGTGTAGGATTGTCTCTATCATCTTGATAGAGCATATCCTCCTTTTTTTTCTTGTAATCGTTTTTCTCATAATGAATTGTGAGCATTGGTCACCTTAGAGTAGACAATTTGCAAACTTTAGGGTTGCCAACTGCATGTAATAGGAACCAAGAGCCTCTACCAGTTCGACAAGTCATTTGGCATGGCAATAAAAATGAAAAGGAAAAAACACCAGCTGGACAAGTCATGCCAGGCTGGACGTGGGCCTAATTTTTTCGAAAATATGTCAGGCCCAGCTGACCCAAGGATTTAGTGATTTGGGCTGGGCCAAGCTCAGGGTGACATTGGCCCAACCTGTGCCTGGCCCATTGATAGCAACAATGGTGCACCATCATTGGTTAAAAGCTTCACCACAGAACCACGAAGGTTCAACCTTTGGTATGTCCATCAAAATACAGCTCATTTGTAAACCCCCCTCCCCACAAGTCTTTAAGTTTGATGCAAAAGGGGTGAGTGAAGAGCTTTATAGAGAGAGCCAACTTGTAAAGTTTTTGTCCCATGCAATGCAACTCATATACCTAAATCTGATTTATTATTCTCCTGTAGGCCACTTCGGAGTGTGTCAATAGTCTTCAGGGAGAGTGAGGCTTTGGCAAGAACATCCTTTCTCATTGTTGTTGGAATAAAATTTGCCAGCTTTGGGTCATTGTGGTCATCCCCGACATTGAAAATAGCCCACTGCAGAGTATACCAATAACTTCCTCATCTTTTTTTTTCTGTGTATGTGGTGGGGTGGAGGGGGTGATCAGTGATGGCCCAAGTCCAATGGTGACTTCTCTACTTCTGCTCAATCATATTCCCAAGAGATCACTGTTAGGGCTTAGGAATAGCTCATCGTTGAAGTATGCCAATGGTGGGAGATGACATGACATTGATTGCCCCTCACCAAAACCTGCAAAATTGAATAAGTCCTTCACATGCCCCTTTTTTCAAGACCCATTATATAAGTCACTCAAGGGCCACAATCAGAACACCCAATAGTGGCCATCTCCAATACCTATAAGTTTTTTGAATTCCACTAAAACCCACTGTTGAACACACAATGATGACCCTCTCTCAATTTAAAAGCACATTTGAATTCTATCATAACCACCACTGAACACCCAACAGTGCCCCTTTTTCAAAACTCAAAAATTCGTTAAAATAGCATCACAACCCCCAATCAAACACCTGATTGTGACTCCCTCCAAACAATCACTTGAAACTATCCAAATCCAAACTTAGGGCACTGTTGACATGTCCTTTGATGACGTTTGTCTAAGGCACACATGCATCCATAAGTTCCTGGGTTACAGCTCAAACCATGTTAATTTACTGGTACATCCACATGAGCTTCGCACTGCACCACATTATGCTGCATTGTACGCACAAATGTACTGATATTGTGCCATTCCTTTACAAAGTGTACAGGCAGGAAATCAAGGACTTCATCTTGTCAAAGGTATATTATTAGCATATCCATGCATCGGCAGGGAGAATCTAAATTAAAGAATTTAAAGGTGCCCTATAACTGACCAGGATCAAAAACACTTCAAACAAATGTCAAATGCTCAAACATGACAATTTAGAAGTTTAAAGCTTCTGAATATTCAGACAAGTAGAAATCCCAGTTTTTTCTTACATATGACACTGTTATCTTGACCGAAGTCCATGTGGCAATTGTAGAAGGATCTTCTATGTTCTTTCTAAAATTTGTATCCCTTCACAAATTATCTTTTCTTTCTTTCTACATCATTCCTCTTGTTCTCAAATGTAGTTATCATAGACTGGACTCCTCTGCTCCCCATTGATTGCCTAAATGCTACAATACATGCCAAAAATACATCCATACAGTAACACACCAAGAAGTCTACTATGTAAAGTCACATTGCCTTCACTTTACTCCGCCCCACATTAATTGTCCTAGATACTAGAATAGCATGATCAACTTATTTTAAATATGATAGATAAATTATTCTATTTCTCCAAACGAGCACTCTACTATGAAAGGCTACATAGCCTCACTACATGGGTGTGGAATGAAAATACATTGTAATCATAAAACGTTTAAGGTGCACATTTACTTTCCCCTAAACAATGCCCTCTTGAAGAGCATGACAAGTGGCACAGGTACATGTTTTCTCTCTTTTGTTCTTTTTTTATGTGATGGCAGACATCTAAAAGAATCATATTGTATGGAGCACCCACATCATAATACCTACACATAGTTTGCAAACTTGTGTTCCTTCAGCCAAAGAAATATATCAAGAAGATCAACAAATTCTAAGCAAAAGGTGGGGAAATATATTTACACATTGCAGTTTCATAAACTCACTTCTCTTTGCAGGAGACATGGAGTCCCATTGTAGCTGCAGTTTATCATAGTCTGATTTCAAGATGGGCCAGAACTTCAACTGTACACTTAAGACTTCAAGAATAGTTTGCAATCCTGCTCTCGAAGGCAGAACGTCACTCATCTCACACATAGGGTTATCACCAAGAAGTACCTTCATATGAACAAAACAGAAAACAAATAATAAAATGTCTATAAATAAGATATAACTATCTACAAACATGCAACTATGTATTATCGAACTGACAGTTGGGAAAACATTTTGAAATGGATGAGTTATTCATTTCCCAACATAAGCATTTTAGTATGATCTTCATATTTTTAATCAGTTCTTTTCCTTTGCGTTATTTATTCTTACCAATGCTTACATAAATCTTGGTGCTAGTACCCTACAGATACCCGTAGTCATCAATCTGTTTCAGTAAATTGTGTACTGTAGGACTATAGTATATCATTCTTGCTCCTCCATGGAATTTTGGTCAAGCAAACAAAGACTGGAGTTCTGATTGGCTATACAACTGAAATGATCACCTAAATATGTCATTGAGTAGACAAACTCATACACCGTTCCTCTGATAACTCCAATTGTAGATTTCAACCAAACATTTAAGATGAAACATTCATCTTAACAAATTTTAACAACAAAGCTGTTCAATAACATGGCATATGACCTCTTAGAGCTGCACGGATGGGTAATACCTTTATTACTGCAGTCGCTGAAGATGATATAGAACGAAGATTATAGCTGCAGAACGCAATATGCGTGTTAATTTTTCATCAGCACTAATCCCAAGTTACAAAATAAAACATATAGCAAGAGTACTCACCCGCCTTCAAGAACAACCAATAACTTCCCATGAGAGAGGCTATTCAACATATGTGTCATCCGTGCATAACCATCAGGAGTTACCTGCAAACAAAGTTGTACAAGTAAGAGGTAGATCAAATACCATAAGCTGACTTCTAGCTAAAAACAGTGGTATGTCAAAAGAAGCACACACTAAGGATGACCTTGCTGACCACTAACAAAGAATGCAAGAATTTAAATCATAGCATTGTCTAGATAATCTAATAAATAATATGTTTAGGTAAATTTAGTTAACGGAAATCCTGAAAACTAGGTCTCTTCAAGTGTCACATTTGACTGCAATCCTTGACCATGAAAAGGGTCACACTCCTTCAAAACATAACATTATGACTAATGGATCTTTACACCAATTGCTTGTTGTCACTTGTGAGTTGAATACATTCAAACTATCTTCACCTCTGAACTAAATCGTAACTTATGGTTGTTGAGGCTACATCTCTTTCTTACCCTTCTATTCAATTAAAAATAGAACATGTATTGTTTATGCAGAATCAAGTAAACAGGATGCCCAGATTAGAGGGTAGCAAAAATGAAAGAGGTGGAAGTGCTTACATTTGTAATCAACGTTCTATACTACAAGATAGGAAATGCTATTTATGCTATTCGAATTATGTGTCACCTCTGATGCTGTTTATGCGATTCAAACTATGTTCATCGCTGAACTAAGTCATAACTCTTTTTTCCAAGAAACATGTGGATTGTACCACCAATTTTATAACCAAATAGAAATAGTGCAATGGAGAGAGATGGCGAGATGTACCTCAACCTCAGAAAAAGAATAAAAAAGGACAAATCTGGAGATGACTATACTACCTGGACTGAACCCTTCACCACTCATCAATAGACATATGAAGAATATATCTAAACCACTAATAAATAAAAGACAACAATCTAAGAGAGTACATAAGTGGTGTTTCCCCATAAGATGTTATCATTCATTTACCTCCATATGATCCAATAGATAGCATGGGGAATGAGGCCACGCAGTTGTCTTCTCGCTTTGAGAGACTGAGAGGATGCGGTTTTCAAGGCCTTAAAAATGGATTCACATTCACTGAACAGTAATGAAAGGAGAAGAAAAAGCGAACACTGGACCAAGGGCTTCCCAGACCTCATGACTAACAAGGCAGCTAAACATCAAGTGATAAATATCCATTATTTGTTTTCTGCAGAAGGAGCAGATGATGCCACAGTCTGGCCACCACTTCCACCAGTACACCTTAGTGATAAGTTGTTTGTCAGACATTAGCCACATAAACCGTGAACCTTTAAAGGTGATTTGACCCTCCAAAGTTGCAAAAAAAGTGGATATGATTGCTGCTGTGTGTCCATCAATGATAGAAACTCTTGACAGAAAGGGATGCAGGTGATTTGTCCCAAAGTAATTTATCTGAATCATTAATGTTAATTTGAACCAAGTGTAACAAAGTCGTAAGTCTAGAATACACATCTTCCTCTTCTTCCTTAAGACCCCTTCTCATGTTGATTGTCCACTGAAAATGCCTGCCACGAGCACCCTCAGCATCTTTTTCTTACCTTCTATGGGACTAATGATAGAAATGTCCCTTCTGACAGAATTATTTAAGCAGACAGATTACAGTGAACCAAACATGAAGAAGCAGGATTGCTTACCCTTGTGAGCACCATTCAATACCACAAGAGAGGAGATGTTATTTATGCTATTCAAACTATGGTCACCTCTAAACTAAGTTGTAACCTCTTGTTGAAGTTGCATCTTTTTTCTCTTCCTTACCCTTTTCAGGGATTAAAAATAGAAAATGTCTCTTAAGGGCAGTATTTTTTAAACAGAAATGAGAAAACAAGATGCCCAGATTAGAGGAGGCAAAACAAGAAGAGAAGTGGAACTGCTTACAGTTGTGAGCACCGTTCTACACCAAAAGAGAAGACATGCCATCTATGCCCCCAGATTTTAGTTGTCAAAATGAGATTAGTGTATAATAGGCTTGAACTTTTGAGACTCATAAGAATATGCCCACATTCTACTACACTGTCATGCAACATGAAAGCAATCACCCAGCTAAACTAATAGTCATTTAAGTCCCTTGCTGATGGTTATCTTTACAATCTATAATATGGCAGTCAAGCAGGCCTTCCAGGAGGACCTTACAATCAGCTATGACATTCACAGTTAATGTCAGATAACTTCAAATTCTCAAAACTCTCTAAGCAGCCCTCCAATCTAATATGCAATACATTTGCTGTCCAAGGCAATGTAGCCAACCCTTCATCATTGAATCTACAAAACAAATCACGTACTGACCAGATACAGTCATAACCAAGTCTTTTTAAACCTTCATATGTTACTTTCAACTTAATATATTAATGTCCTTGTCATCCAATTCACCACAGTACCAAGAAAAAAAATCAAAGCTCCAAACATAGCACCAAAAGCAGCATCGTGACTACATGATAGCACCATAAACATTCATTTTGATGCAGTCATCCTTCAAAGGTTAATCCCCATAGACCACACTTGCTAAATTGAAGCCTGAGATGTAAATCAGATCCAGGAAGACAAGCTCTATATTAGAGCATGTTCAAAAAATTTATAACACATGTTGTTCATAAACAAACATAACATTATCAAATCCTCTACCTCCACCTGCAAATTGTGGAGAGCTTGTGGGACTCACATTCACATAGCGATCCTTATTCTAAGGATAACCCTCAAGGTATACATATGAAACACCTCAGAAAAAAGCAACAATGTTTTTAGTTTAAGACAGGAATTGTTGCTTATGTTGCCCCCATACAGGCTGTTATTTGCATCATTAAATAGTCTTCACTGAATCACTGATCATATTTCATGGCTTTCTTTGCAGTCAAAAAAATTAATGTTTATACCTTCTCAACTCAACAAAATTATCTGATCCATGACTCAGGTCCCAGTTTTGTAAAATATTCCTTATCATCTCCAAAGTCATCAATAAAAGATTATGATTACTTCTCCACCCTCCATCTTGAGATCTCACTCCACATATAGTGGTGGCAGCTGAAAGGATAAATAGAACAGTCTATTTTACCTTTATAATGGTTGTAAAGGCTATTCCAGACAAGTATCTTTAAGAGGCATATATATGCCTCATTGTACCAAAAATTCATCCACATGACTTTCAGATGTCAAGGCAGAAACTGAAATGTGTCATTTGAAGAATTGTTCTCAACTACATGCATTTTCAACTTAAGAGACAATCAAGTTGCAGAAACTTATGGTTTGATATGCAATGGTCATACACATGCTCATGTACCCATCCCCACGCATGCACTTGCATGCACACACCCATGCACACATACAGGTAGGCAGGCAGGCAGACAGACAGACAGGCTCTCTCTGGCACACACACCAAAAAACAGAAAGAACTTTGATATGCTTTGAAAAGAGAGCACCTGTAGCAAGGAATGAAAACATGCAACTGGAGTTCAACATAATGAGAGGAAAGGAACATTCAAGTGGAACTTAGCATATACGCTGGAATCAGTGGCTCAAATACCATGTTAAAAGATGCGGCAGGGAAAATAATGAAAGTTTTACCATCGCACAAGGGCGGTAGTGCACTATAAATACAAGTATACAGGATATTTTCAACACAAGTGGAATAGGTCTCCTACATTATACTAACAACAATAGGACACAAATATAAGTAAATCCTAGTAGGACTAGAACAACGATATATAACCCTGACTTAACTAAGACTTTGTAACATTAAGTAGGCCTCATTATCCTAATCTAAATAGGAGTCATGTCTACAAATCTCTAAACACCGCTCAAGAGGCTAACTACTCAAATCTTTGACACAGATTTCTTGGGAGTCAATTTATGAATATGTTGACAATCTAGAGGTATATCCAGCCCTAAAAAATTGAAAAGAAAGACATTTTTCATGTCCACCCTAACAAAACCATTGCTGATCTCACTTTCTAAAAGTTCTAGGAGCAACTTTGTGCACTGCCTCAGAGATAATCATGATAAAACCACCTTCCACTTCAATCCCCAGTTACATGGGGCTAAATGCTTACCCCTTAAAAGAGGAACAATTCATGGCACTACTTCTATACCATGGGAATGTGCCATAAACAATCACATATGCATCATAAACATTATCGAGACTAGGCCCAAGTGAAATAAAAAAAGAATAACTTTCAGAGTAATAATAACAGAAGGCCCACACAGTAAAACAAACAAGGCAATAAAATGTGGAGCATTTACACCACAAAATGAAACCTATTAGCTGTTAAAATTTAGCAAGACCACGTCAATGGGTCAATAACTTGATTCACTATCATAAGCCATGGCCATGTCCTTTCTAAATGAACTAACAGACTTTTGAAAGAAAAACATTCTCTTTAACTCAAAAATGATAGCTGAACTCCACTTTATCCACTTTCAAACATTTCCTTCTATGCAGAAAACAGATCGCCATGCTTAGCACACGTACAATAGGAATATGCATGTCTATTGATCAACACACTGGAAGCATAATCTTCATTTGGCTAATACAAGTAAAAGCCCTTACATCACAACAGCCAAGGGGGTCACCTCTTGCAGCATCAAATCCTGCCGAGATAATGGTCAAATCAGGAGCAAACTCCAAAGCTGCATAGTTCATTTTATTTCATCAGATACAATACAAAATGCACAATAAGAAAGTGAGACACAATATAATAAGATACTGGAAATGAATGGGCAAGATGAAAGAAGGGGGGAAAACTCAATGGGAATCCATTAGCTTTTCATGGAAAGCTAAAAATCATGAAAATAATGGAATGGATATTTGAAAATATTAAATAAATGATTTTACCCCACTAGAAATCATCTTCCTCTTCAACAACAGCAGAGAAAGAGAGTGGAACATAGTCTTCCTACACTCATAGTGCAAGACTTACTGAGATTCAATTAGCCAACTGCAATCAGAATAAATGAGAGCCAGCTTGTTGTCAACCATAGTAGCCAAGATCAGAAAAACAGCCAGGAATCAGCCTTGATCCTCTGTGAATCAAATCATTACCCAATCAATGCCAGAAGTTCCGCCCATGGCCTTAAATAGATCATTTGCTGAGCCGATGCTTCAAATGATATTGGTTGATCTAACTAAAAATTGGTTCAACACAACCAACAATATGGTCCCAATTTTGAGTTCCTGGGCACCCGCTTTCTCCCTTCCCTTAAAAGCATCCCACCCCATCCAAGGAATACCGGTCAATGTAGACTGAAACCGGCTGAACTGAAAAAGAACCAGGCAGGACCATGGGGGCAGACTTGGGTTCATCGTCTTAGTATGGCCAAGCTGTTTAGGAGCTGGCCGAGACACTGGCAATCTGGGTATAGAGAGGAAGGAGTGGTGGCTCATCCTTCATGCTATTATTTGGGTGATTTGAGGAGACAAGCTTCAGGTCATTCAAGAGAAAGAGCAGATCAGAGGAGCAGGTTATTGCATTCATTCATCATCAGATCAGAGTTTGGTCAAAGGTTCTGAACATAAGGGACAGCATCGACTCTATCATTTTGTCTTCCTTGATTTCTCCATTGGAGATACATAAGGCCTTGGTGTTTTCAATGTAAAGATTTTCTCTGTGCTTTGGGTGGTCCTTTTGTTGGTGGAGCCTTTTGGTGAGGGGTTCTCATACACATATTGGGGAATTATTTTTCGGGGTTTGGGAATTATTTTTCGCTTTTCTCTTGTACATGCCCTTTTCATTTTTAATAGAATTTGTGGCACTACCCAGTTTAGAAGAAAGAACTTGCATATGGACTTCAGGATGGTTTTAAGTGAATGAGTTATTTAGTCAAGAAAAAGGTCGTATATCGTACTTTTTTTTATTTTTAGTTAAAACACTTCTGCAAATAGGCAATAAGGAAGCTAACAAATATCACATGCGGTAAATTCCCAAACTAAGAAATTTAGGGAGCTATTTACATGCGTGAATCATGTACAAGATTTTATGCACACGCACAATTCCTCAAGAGTGTATGCTAAAAGGAATAGCAGAGAAAAAACAAAAGGCAAATTGACCTATTCCTTCCATAAAAACAAAGGCCCAAACAAGATAAAAAGGCATCTATTAACCCAAGGCCAACATATGCCTCACTTCCCAACCCAACAAAAGGCTTCCACCATAACCATCTATCAACAGCAATCTGGGCTCTGTGAGGGTAGCTCCTGTCATTCCCAAACAAACATCATGTTCTTCATATTATTATCCTAAAGGTGCATTTGGAAGAAATCATGAAAGGGATTCCATCATTGGAATCTCTGACATGGCATAATCCTTTCAAAATGCAGCATGGACGACTCAACTTTCGCAAAAGAGAAATTTTGAGGGAGAGGAGAGAGACAGACCCGAAGAGAGAAGTTGGATCCTCTCCAAAAGCTCTCTTTTGTGAGTTTTTGAAAACGTGGTGAGGATTTTGAGGCAAGAAAAGTGTTAAAAATTAGAAAATCCAAGAGTAAACATTAAAGTTTCTCCTTTCTAGCAAAAGGACAAGTGCATTAAAGTACAATACTTTCTCAATAATCCACAATCTCATTGACCATTCAAATAAAATTCTCAACATAGATTACCATCACTAAAAATCTATACCTTTTAAAAATCTACAGAATGTTGCGATTATGGGGGGAAATCCATAATCCCATCTCGCTTACAAACATGCCCTAAGCTACAAAGTGATGACTCGCTCTTGGAATAGGGAGATAAACATTTGGTACAAATCACCTCGACTATATGTCATGTGGAGGAACAAAGCACTGACTTTTGACCTTGGCTTGAATTAGGTTCATGTTTACATGCGGAAAAAATATAAAATGTATAATTCCGATTTATCGGAAGGAAATCACATGCATATTTGTTTTGGGTTTTTGAATACTTGCATATTGTAATTTCCGCGCGCGTGTTTAATCAGACGATTTAAGAGTTCGTGTACTGGACTCTTCCCCACCGACCGGAGTCGGTGTTAATTTACATCGGACAAGTCCGAATACCCTTGATTAAAACTGCTAAAGATGTTTTCTTGCCCTCATAATGTTGACCCTTTTGTCTGAAATATTAGTTCGAGAGAAAACATTTCCTTTTGCCCCAAGATAGGGCATCATTGCAATTTTCCCTCCGTGCGAGGGTTTATTTGTAATATTTCCTTCATGGAAGGGTTTTAATGCAATTTTCTATCAAAGCCGGATTTTTATGTAATGTGCCTTTCAACATTTGTTTCTTCTGAAGTTTCATTCATTTTTGCTCATATCTTGGATATTTGCACAATTTTACGAGATTTGAGGGTATATTTGCAATCTTCAATTTCTTCATGAACTAGACATGTTGTTCGCCAACTTTGGACACATTTGGAATCATAGGAACTTTTCCACAGAATTTCTGATTTCCAATCTCTTGCATAGTCCCTGGGGACATTTATGTGATTTCCCCAAAATGTGGGGGTGGATTTATAATTTTACACATTGAAACCTTCCATAGAGTCTTGGATATGAAAATATTTTAACATGCTCCTTTTAATCAATCAACATAGCTGAATGTTGTAGTATTTGAATCCACTTGAACTTATTTGAACCCATTTGTACATAACATGCTTCTTGGAGGGTATTTAAGTAAACTTTCCTTAAATAAATCCTCCACTTAAAATAGGTTTTTCTCTTCACAAAAGAAACCCAGGAAGGAGGCTTGCAACCTGCTGTTTCTTCTCTTCTCGTAGCTGTCCCTTTGCTTCTTCTTTCTTCTCTGTTCCTTTTTTCTTGGCTCCTAGTGGGAGCCTTTTATATTGGTTTGGAGAAAGGGCGGAGAGGCTTCATCTTCTTCTCCTCCGGTGGAATCTCAAAAGGTAGCCCCCTTCACCTTCTCCTCCCTGCCTTTTCTTATTCTATAACCGTAACATTTATTTCTTTCTTCCTCTTTCCATTCTTTTTCTTCTTTCTTCTTCTTCTCTCTTCCTCTTTTTTTTTTACAGCCGCAGCCTGCTCCATGGGCGGAGAACCCCTCCCTCCGGCCTTGGCAGGACCGGAGGAGGTCCCTCCGGCCTATGTAGGACCGGAGGAGGCCCCTCCGGCCTGCATGGGTCCGGAGGGAGGCTCTCCGGCCTTGGCAGGACCGGAGGAGGCCCCTCCGGCCTGTGCGGGTCCGGAGGGAGGCCCTCCGGCCTGCACAGGTCCGGAGGGGGGGGCTCTCCGGCCTGTGTGGGTTTGGAGGGAGGCCCTCCGGCCTTGTCATGACCGGAGGCTCCTCCTCCGGCCTGTGCATGGGTGGAGAAACCCCTCCGGCCCCCGGATATCCCTTTCTCCTATAAAAAACTCCGTACATCATAAAAAAATCCCACTAACACTTCTTTGGCTTTTGGGCTTGTACGGAGGATCTTCATCTTGTCTTTTTCTTATGAAACCACGCGTGGGTGTTGACATTTGCGACTTCTTCCATACACACATACATATATGTGCATATTTTCTACGCATTTAATCTTACTCCATTCTTGAAGAATAATCGGAAATCATCCTTCCTCGGAACCTTGTGAATCTTATATGCACCTTTCTTCTTCAAGATAATTTCTGAATTTCCGAACTTTGTGGAAATATTTTATGGAGTCAACAAATGCCCCCCACGGGGGGGTCCGTCGGAGCCAAGGGTGACGGCGGCCACCCCGTGCATTCTTGTCTTTGTCAGTTCGCTACCAATTTTTATTTGAAACTGACCATTCATCTTTTCTTTTTGTTGTTGTTGTGTTTGTTTTTGCAGTAGCCATCATGTCTCGTGCTAGGGAGAGCAGTGGTCGCTGGTCAAAAGGGATGTGTAAGAAGACAGTCCCAATCACTTCCAAGAAGCTGATGCCTTCGTGGGGTTCTCCGAGAATAACTGCAGAGAATATTTTTTCACTTGATCGGGGGCTTTCCATAATTGCTACTGGCCCCCTCCCAGAGGATGAATCTGAAGGTGGTGTAATTGACTTAAGCTTGCTCCTTCCTGAGAGAGGCTCCTATGTATATCAACGACCACGCGGATATCCGAGGCATTTTCCCTTGGACAGGCATTTATTTCCTTTCATTCAGAATTTTGTTCCCCCAGACATGGAAGAGGGTGATAGTTGCTTGCCTGCGGCCCGGTGTCAAATTGAGAGGGCGATTCTGGTGAGTCGTGATAGCATGTTGGGGACTTGCAAGACTTCATTCCCCAGTTTTCCATTGGATAATGGTCGTCATATTCAGTATCCGGCCTCCTCCCAGCTAGGCTT